>JAQJVK010000001.1:20024090-20531201 GCA_035578135.1 Flexamia atlantica | reverse complement strand
CCAAAATTCCATGTTGTGTACCCTTGATGTTGACGTCAGATTAAAGCTTGAAATCTCATGATGTGGTTTTTGGTGGTTGAAATTTGATACCTTTTTTCTGGCTTAGGCACAGGATCGTTCAAAAGGGACCCATGTCCAGGATTTTGGAAGTGCTTTTTGAGTATTCTTTGATTATATCAAAACATAGATTAGTTTGAAATAGTTACAATGGTTACTATTAGAATGCATCCCTTTTTAATACAGCAAGAAGAAAATAATCTCTTGAAAAAAGTCGGGAATACCAGCTGGTATTCAATAACGGTTATATTTAAGATTTTTGTTATTAATACTGAAACAATTACAATAGCCAGCTAAATAATTATTTCATTTGTATGTTTACCTAAAATATTTCTGCAGCATCTTCTTCTATCAGAGAGATTTATTCAAATTTCCATTTTCAAATAAATGTTCTTCAAATTCCTCCCTATAGCCTGATATCTTCGATGAGTCCATGAGGCAAAAAAATCACAGCACCCTTAATCTCACTTTTGGGGGGTAAGTGCCCCATATATGGTAGGGCCAACTTAATTTTTATTTGGGTCCCAAAGGAGTAATTTAAGCTACATAGATAATTGAATATATTTTGTATGAAATGAAATAAAAATACAAAAGTTTTAAGCCCTCCACCTCAATTATAGCACAGAAATTACTGGTTTAGCAACAAAAATGTGATTTTTATAAACAAGCACACTGTACGTTGTCTTAAGAGGATTTTTGCACTCCAGTAGCCGCAATTATCATCCGGTTCCTTGAAATTTGGTGGAGATATTATTTTCCATGATCTGATTGGCATGTTAGTTGGGCGGGGATTAAATCGTACTGCCCCTATATCCATTTTTTTATGACTAAAAGTCCTATGTTTTGGGTTTTCGGGCCTAAAATGGGCAATTTAAGCCCTTTGAAATTTAATAGGAATATCTCTCTCACATCCGTGTGCAGCAAGCAAACTAGTTTGTAGAATCAACCGAATAAAATAATTAGCCTAAGTTATTTTCACTGATGAAACCAGGTTGAGCTGTTAGTTAATATGTACAAGCTTTTCAAAACATTAATTTGTACCGGTACGGTATCTTTCTAAACCTAGAGCATATGAAATCAAATAAAAAATATAGTAACCCTACATGAATGGAATGAATATTTTTTAGGACTCCCCAGTTAGGGTAACCAAGGGTCTTCTATAGATTGTAATATTTCTATTGTTTGAGATATTTATGTAGACTTAGCTATTTCTATATTGCAGATTGAAATGGGAATGAAAAATCATGAGTTAGTCCCTGGGTCTCTTGTTGCTTCCATCGCGAATCTCCGGCATGGTGGTGTTCACAAGCTTTTAAAAGAGCTCTGTAAACATAGATTGGTCAGCTATGAGAGAGGAAAACACTGTAAGTTAATAGGCCTAATTCTAAATAGCACTAAATATTTAGAACAACTAACTGTAAGGTAGGTATCATGAACAAGGTGTGCAGTAGACCACATAATAAGAAAACGTTGCTAAAGAGACACCCAAATGATATCTTAGCTGCATTTCCACTCCGATTGGCTAATTCAGCTCTGTGTCTCAATCTGTGATCAGCTGAAATATGTGATTTCATTTGGGAGACCTGCTCAAGATACCTTCTGCATAAAGCCGGCGGGCGGTGACTGACTTCTGTTCAAGATTCGGATAGTTATTAATTGCTGTTGTATAGTGTTGTATAATTTTAAAGAACAGTAGGTTATTTCATTAATAAATTACTACCAGTTACTCCTTCTCATATTGCCTACCTGAAAAAATGTAATGGCCGCTTTTTCATCAACAAAAGCATTGTTGCAGTACCAAATATCCAGTGTACACTCTAACCTTCTTTTTTCCAACAATGCATATGGTGATTAGCAAGCGGCGCAAAAAACAAATTTCCAACCTGACCAGGAGGTGAATTCGGCACTGAGTGGTGCCACTGAATTCCGCACACCGCTTGGGACAATCATAGCCACTGCTTTCAAAATTATCAGCTGATAAATGCTTGCCAAAATCCGAACGGTGCCGCTCACTCCGCTCAAATCATATCCGAGGCCTAATCATTCTCAAAGTCATTAGCAGTAATGGCAGCAGGGCCGGCCCCAGGGGTGGGCGGACCGGGCGGCCGCCCAGGGCGGCAGATTTTTGGGGGCGGCAAATTTTAAGTAACGGCTAATACAAAATAATAAATTAATGAATGTGAAGAGTAAAATTTTCTGCATTACATTTTACCCAAAGAACAAGCTTAAGAATATATATGGCAATGCAAGCATCGATTTACCATTATAATTCAAGTCCAAATATAAAAACCACCACTCGGCTTGTATGGAACAACCGTCGTCGCCGCGCTGCGCTGCGCAGAACAGTGACAGCTTCAAAGCAACAACGCAGTGGTTGGGAGCATCGAAGTATTTACTTCGATGGTTGGGAGTGACCTTGACGGATTCCTCCCTCCTCCCCCGACGTTGTGTTTATTATTGTGGTAGCAATAAGATTTACATTTGTCAAAGCCTTTAAATAGTTTAAACCTAAAACAAAAGTTATTTGAATTTATACCATGAAATAAATGATGCACTAGCCGACTCGTCAGAAAACTGCGTGTTTCTAAATTACTTGAACAGCAGATCACTAACCTCTACTTAGGGAAAGGGCTGTTCAAGTGATCTCGAGGCTCATGATTATATTACGCCTGTCGCCTAGTAGGCCCATAGTCGATTTTTTATTGCTTCAAAGAACAAGTAAGTATAAACAATTTATTGCTTAGATTTGTCTAAAATGGCTCTAATAACAACTCGGCATAGTCAGGTGTAGGCCTATATTCAAAAAGCCAGGGCTGTGTATAGGTTTAGTTATGCTATCAGAATGGTACTTAGTTTTTTTCTCGTAAAACTACGAACTTTTTCAAGCAAAGGAATATTACAAATGAACGCGTTTTTAATATCATATTGAATTAAATAGTTAAGCATATATACATCTAACGTCTACAAATTCCATAAGGGCTTTCTCTGTTACGTCCCTTTTCTCCCGACCTACTCAACCGGTTTTCACGATTGATGTGTCATTTTAAAGCTTATGATCTAGCGCACGGCGGACGGGTAATTATAAAGGATATTTCGTTTGGGCCCCCTTAGCCTTTGATTTATTTCTAGAGGGCGCTTTAAATGTCGACCAACTTTCATTACAAGAGTTTTAGAGTTCCGGCCAAATCATTAGGCGGGTTAGTGAGTGCGCTGCTAGCGTTCAAAATATGTTTTTGGCCAATCATTTACCCATCTGAAGTTAAAGGCAGTTATGCTCTTTGTTTATGATCTCCAAATCAGCTGAGGAAGTTCTCCAAACGTACCCAAGTAAATGTGCTTCTATCTGTTTGAAATATGTTCAACTACTTAACTGTGTAGAGGAGCGGAGGTGTCTTTAACATAAAGTCATTTATACAGCTGGAGTTTCCATTTTTCGCCACCCGCCTAATGATTTGGCCGGAACTCTAAATATCAATTAATTGTAATTTAACAGCTGATTACCTTCGGGTAAATTTTTAAATCAGATTATAAACAAAAAACAAATATAGCAACTGTAAACACGAACCAACTTATAAAATTAAAATAATTTAAAAATGTGCAATTTACACTTGAGAGCCCTAGTATAATTATCTAAGATATAATTATAATTATTTATACATAATTATTTAAGAGTTTAGGGAGACACTGAGGCGCGATCTCAAGGAAGGGTTGGAGCCCGGGAGTAAACAATTAGACAGGGTATATATGGGGGGGGGGGGGGCGGCGGTCGCCGATTTCGCCCAGGGCGGCAAAGTCCCTGGGGCCGTGCCTGAATGGCAGTGTATACGGATGCCTGAAAAGAGTAGTGGAGTGGCCTCCACCTACCTTTACTCTTGAAGAGGCTATCAAAGAAGAAAGTGTATGCCTTATAATAAACAGCTTTGCTCTAATGGTTTCAACTCACTTGACATCAATAATTAACTTAAAAAAAATAATACCTAGGTACACTTTAATGTGAATGTGTGTTAAACTTTTGTATACGTCTAATTTGTATGCCTCACTTTTACCATTTAATATCTAATCCGACATCAAAGGTTGTCAAGACCCAAGCATACCATATTAAATATTATTTATAAAGGTCATATAATACATGTTACAACAACAGAGTTAGTACAGTCGAAAGTACAACTCAGCTCTACAGGCTTTAAAATCTCAAATGATTTATAAACGTGGAAGAGAAAACGCTCTTGCTTTTTAAAACTATAAGCTAAAAATGGTAGTTCAGGAACTATTAAAAAGAGACGAGGTGCCTCTAAAAATGAAACAAACATTTTAGGTCTTCATTCATTAACAACCTTTAATTTTTTTCTTTATTTTACACACATTATAACATTGCGCAAATAGGAGATTATATGTGATATAAACCTAATAGTTTGACTCTCCTAATGTAATGCTGTTTTTTTATTTATTTTTTACTTTTTTTAATTTCTTCTTGTAGTACTGTGTAAAGCCAAAGCTATGATTTAGGATTGATGAGAATGTTTTTTGTTTTTTTTGCCTAAATACTTATTTTTATATCGGATATATGTTTATTGATGAGATCACAACATTAAGATAGAGAGTAACAACCAACCCATATGACTTGTATATGATTTCCTAAAAAAAAATGCAAACTTTTTTCAATAAATGGTTATTATGCGTTCACATTGAATTCCCGTTATGACATCTAATAAAGCTGTTAAAAATGTTACAAATATATCTTGGGAAGTTTTCCAAAATTTTTGAAGGGCAGCGTTTTTAGTTATTTAAAATAAAAAATTTAATTTTGGATTTCTGATAATAATATCTCCTGACCCACCATTTTTATTATTGTATGTAAAAAGCATGAAAAAAACTGCAACATGGCACCAGTTTCAGCTCTCTGCCTTAAATAAATGAGTCACAATCATAGTTAAAAAACGTCGTGTCAGGGGTTTTTCGAATATTTTACATAGGCTAGCTATAATTCCCAATCCAATCGATAGATTTTGAAAAATGTGGTATTTTTCTTAGCCTTCTAAAAGTAAACATGAATATAAAATTTCATCCAATTCTGAGGTGGTGAAGTAAAATCACTGTGTTCATTTAATATTGAAAGACACATAAGATTAATTATTTTAATAGGCTGAGCTAATTGTTGAAGATAATTTGGCAATAAGCCATTCCTTTTTCAGATGATAGGCGATTAATTTTTCCAGAGAGGATAACAAAGTCTGTAATTATATGACTAATTGGGTTTGTAAACCCTGACATCTTGTGGTAATTAATATATCAAAGTTAATTGTTGAAGATGTGTTGGTAATGATCTATTGCTTTTTCAGATGATGGTTACAGGTTAACAAATTCTGGATATGACTACTTGGCTTTGAAAACCCTCACATCTCGTGGTGTTGTTGCCTCTTTTGGAAACCAGATTGGGGTTGGAAAAGAGTCTAATATTTATGTTGTAGCAGATGAAGAAGGGAAACCTCTCTGTCTTAAACTTCACAGGTACAGTTTCTCTTAGGGAATGAAGAGTGAATCATTACGTCAGAAAATTATTCAGTTATTTGAAAAAGTATCCTGATTACTTAGCATATTTGCAATTCAGTTAGGCTATAACAAGGAATTATTGCTAAACCTATTGAAAATTTGATTTATTAAAGCAACATTGATGACTGCCGCAACTTGCAATTGTCAATAGGTACTGGTAGAAGAAAATTTTAAATAGACTAATTAATTGTTTTTTAACATTTTTTAATTTTTCAAGTCTTAATGCTTTTTTGTTATCTTTTAGTGAATTTCCTGTATGGGGAATAAGCTATTACTGTAGGTATTATGGTAAGACCCAAGCGCGGGACTTAATTTTTCATAATTTTTTGTTTTTGGGCCCCCAGAAGCAAAAAAAACATTCGTTCAAATGTCTATATGTGTATATTTTTTCAATATTAAAAAAAATTAAACTAAAACATTTTCCAGCACAAATAAGTTTATGTGTCTGTGATCACAATAGCGCTCACAAAAATAGTCCGATTGGAATGAAATTTGTCACAGTTGTGTAAAGTAATTATTATTAGGGCAAGTTCAAAAACCAGCATGATTGGACCATCGCAAAGGGGCGTAAAGGGAAATAAATCCCCCTAAATTGGGTTTTTTTTTGGAAATTTTACATAGAAAAATTAAAATAATCTAATTTTGGGTTACACCATTAAATTTAGCTCAAAAAACTATTAATTTAGTGTTTTGAATCATTGCTCTACGTACATTGGTTACTGAGATACTGAGGGTGGTAAACACATAGGTATCTCAATGTACGTTGTCCCAATGTTAACCTTATGAGAAGTAAATAAAATTCTATATCTCGCTTATTTCTCAACATATCTGATTAAAACTTGGTACGTGGCTTCATATAGTTGATAACTACTGGATTACTGCAAAAAATGTCCGAATTTCACATTTCAATGGCAGCACACCTGTATACTATTGCATATCTGCATACTATTGCAAACCTACCTGCATACTAAGCTAGCTTTTGAGAAGACTATATGAATATTTCAACATTCAGCATATGGCTTTGGATCAAACATCAGCATCACATGTTTAAATGTAATAATCAAAGCAGACGTTATTAGATCCTAACACTTTTTAAATGGCAGATATTTTACATTACTTCTCATTTCATGGTAAACTTCAAGCGATTTCAGTATTTTGCCCAAGTCCCTGGAATCAAGACCTTTATTTTGAGCCCTCTCCCATTATCCTGCAACTTGCCAGCACCCACAATTTTGGCTCAAAAAATTCCCCTATATATTTAAATAATTGTTTCCTTAAAGGTCTGGTTCTGTGAAAAAAGAGAACTCTAGTACTTGTAATGTGTTTTAGCCTGCAACTTATTTCCTGAATGGCCAAACAATCTTTTAATGATAATTTTCCCAAAAAAATTACTGTAATAATCTTAAGTTCATTTTAGTTTATTCATTCAATCGGATGATCTGTTCCTGAGATGTGTTGGTTTTCTAACTCAGAAACATATACTTTTTCATTTGAATAATTATTCTGAAAAGCAATAGGCCAAAATTTCATTTTGCTAGAAGTACTCACTGGTATACGGAATACTGCTTTACTGAGGAATATAGGGCTCTTATATTGATTTTGTTCTTATCTAGCTCTCTTATAATTCTTGTAACAACAGAGATTCGCTTAAAGAGTGAATATTATTTTAAATTTTCAGGTTAGGGAGAACTTGCTTCCGTAACTTGAAAGAGAAGCGAGACTATCATGCTCACAGGCACAAAGCGGGGTGGCTTTATCTGTCCCGAATATCAGCTGCAAAAGAATTTGCTTACATGAAAGCTCTACATAATCGGGATTTCCCTGTTCCAAGACCCATCGATTGTAACAGACATTGCGTAATCATGGAGCTGATTCAAGGAGAACCTCTGTAAGTATCTTATTTCTTACTACAGTCGACTCTCACTAACTCAAAATGCCATGGGACTTTGATTTTTATTTGAGTTACTTATAGTTTGATTTAGGCATAGTTCAATCATAGAGGTAATTCTTGGTTTGAATTGCAGAGGTTTTTTTCAGCTAAAGAGTTATAAAGCTTTTGGTTGGTTTGGTTTGAATTACAGAGGTATCCTATTTTAGCTACATTTGAGATAAATAGGGTAAACCAAGTGGAAATTGGTGTTACGGAGGTAATGAATAGTGATGTTGGACTCATTGACTGGTTTTTCGACTTAAAGAGGCCCGTTGAGTTAACTTTGAGCGATAGAGTTAAACTTTGACTTACCCATTGGTAATTTACATTAAACTTATCTATTGGAATTTTGAGTTATAGGGTTAATTTTTTGCATTGCTTTTTCTTGGGGAGGTAAAATATAACCATAACATTATTTTGAGTTACACATGGTTTTTATTTTGACTTAGACAGGTTTTTCCTTGGGGATAAAAAATAATTAGTTTTCGAAGATTTCGAGTTATTAGGGTTCTAGTTATCGAGAGCCTGTATCTTTGATTTTATATGGATGAAGGAGTTGCATTTTACACTTAAAATTCCTTTATCCAATACCAGCTAGAAATTATGGCTTTACATGACACATTACTTAAGGGATACTTAGTAGTACCGATAGCTAGTTTTGCAAATGGCAAACATTGTGAATTGATTGATTTTACTGTGAAAAATTAAGATCGTAAAGTATGGTTTTCTGGAGCACGCACCTTCTATTAAACCTTGCGTCAGCATCCAGCTGCATCCAGCTGGGGTAGGACGTAGATAATGTAGAGGGGCGCCCCATGTAGCAGGTGATGTAGGCCTAAAGATCATTGTCCGAGATGGTCGCGGATACACATCACTAGATTTGAAACACTGTCTTTGAGTTTATGTTCGAATCAAATAAAACTTGAATTTTGCTGCTTGCACAAGGTAAAAACTAAAAACTGTCACTTTAATGTACAAGTGGTAAGTGGAATTAATTATAAAACAGCAACTGATGGCCTGAGAAAATATAATCGTCAACTGATGGATGAGCTGCAAGTGAGCAGGATGAGTGGACTGTAGACACTGACCGGGAAGCGATAGTGAAGGAAAATACCGAATTTGGACTTTGCTCGACATGCAAACATAAAGGAATCTTTTAACGGCGGCTACTATTGTTGTAGCAGCTGGAAATGTTTAAAATAAAATGATTGAAAATAAAAAATGAAGGTTTTATAGGAGATAAATCCTTGACAATTCTTTTCCTGGCTTTTGGGTTCTTTTTATTACAAGGCACTGAATGTAAGGTGTAAGTTCTTTGCTTCAAAATTGTATGTAAGGTTTACTGGTTTACTTACCTATATAGCCGTTAACTGAGAGCGTTGTGAGAGTTATAAAGATGGTACAGTTTATTTTGATGAATGTTTTATCTATAGGCTTTGGGTGTGTGTGTTAAGTCCATATTATTTTATTATGTTACATTTTTCATTAGTTATTGTCAAGGTTATAACACACAACCTCAAGGAAACAAGGTTAAAGGGAGAAAAAAGAGGCAGAGAGAAATAAAAATACATTGAGAGGAAAAAATTAACATTGTAAGGTCTTTACGGGAAATTAACTTGTTGCAGAAGTGTCAGAAGTACAGTGGAATTTAAGTAATAAAAAATCATATTTTGTTGATATTTATGAAAAATTATTTCTAAATAGATTAAATGATTTCTTATCCCGCACAAAAGCAATATCAAACAAGCAATTCGGTTTCATTCAAGGAAAATCTACTAATGATGCTATCGTTCATTTAATCAATCACATTGTTACTGGTCTAGAAAACCATAATTCGACTGTTGGTGTTTTTCTAGACTTATCAAAAGCATTCGATTGTGTAAATCATAAAATCCTATTGAACAAATTATATAACTATGGGATAAGAGGTATACCACATAAGTGGCTAAAATCTTATCTTCAAAATAGAAAACAACAAGTTGACATCAATGGTCAACTATCTGAATCCGCAGAGATAACATCTGGAGTCCCTCAAGGATCTATTCTTGGCCCAGTGTTATTTTTACTCTATGTTAACAACTGTGATTCATCTATAAAATTTTGTAACCTTACACAATATGCTGATGATACAACCTTGTGCATTTCAGATAAAAATGCAAATCATCTTGAAGAAAAATTATATGAAGATTTAAATTTCTGTATTCAGTTCTTTTCTGACATAAATTTAAAAGTTAATTTAGAAAAAACTAAATATATAAATTTTAATACAGATCCAAAATGTCAACTTAGTCCAACTGTAATGATAGGAAATAATGCAGTTCAGGAAGTTGACAATATAAAATTCCTTGGGATACATCTTGATAGAGGACTAACCTGGAAATATCACATTAGTAATGTTTGTTCCAAGGTATCTTCAAATATATATGTCCTCAGAAAATTATCAAAATACTGTGATATAAAAATCCTAATGATAGCATATTATGGACTAATATTTAGTCACTTATCATATGGAATCATAGTATGGGGCCGAAGTGCAGAAAATGAATTAAAAAGATTATTCATTCTGCAGAAGAAAGCCTTGAGAATTATATTCAAATTGAAAAAAAACCCAGTCTTGTAGAGACATTTTCAAAAGAATGGATTTATTAACTCTTCCTTCAATTTACATTTTGGAAACGGCAATTTTTGCACATTCTAAATGTAAATTAACAAAAGGAAGAGATATCCATAATTACCATACTCGGTTTAACCATAATTTTAGACCAACGCAACATAGACTAAATATTTTTCAAAATTTACCGTCTGAATCTGGAGCTAAATTTCTAAACAATTTACCATTTCATATAATAAATGAAAAGAATTTAACACCTTTCAAAAATAAGTTAAAACAATTTTTAATAGCTAATGCCTTTTACAGTGTTAGTGAATTTATAGACCATTGTAAAAAACATAAGCAATAAATTAATAAGGGGAAATTCAACATATGTCTTATAGAGAAAACTAGGTTAAACTAGGTTGTCTTTAGCTTAATTTTAATTTTAGTTTTAATTAAGTTTTTTTTTTATATATTTCAATCAAAATTATTGTTAACATTAACATTGCTTCCGACTATAAACTGTTGTAATGGCAATAAAATGAATTTGAATTTGAATTTGAATTTACTGCCTAATCTGGACTCAACAAATAACTTGCAGGTGCCGAGTAAGTGACGTTCCAAACGTTGAGGCTCTCTATGATGATTTGATGGATTTGATCGTTCAGTTAGGTAATCATGGTGTTATTCATGGAGATTTCAATGAATTTAACATAATGATAACAGATGAAGGCAAGCCAATCATCATTGATTTCCCACAAATGGTTTCAACGTGCCATTCAAATGCTGAAATGTAAGTATTAAAAATCAGTTTTGTTATTATTCTTTAAAATACCTTTATTATCAGAAGGACTGAGCTTTGTTCCTTCAAATAAATAAAAGTTTTCATTAATGTAAATTCTACCCTTCTTCCGTTCCTTGTCTTGCCATTGTATACCTCATTACTGTAAAAGCGAATCCACATGTTGTGCAATCGAGGAGGAGCGCAGGAGATATTTGTGGTCCATACCTCTATTATGAAAAAAAATGTATCCTCTCCAAAAAAAGTTTTCTTAGAAATAAAATTCTTATTTTTACAGTCGCAATAGGATGAGTTGTAATATAGTAGATACCTGGGATTCTGAAACTCACAAATTCAAAACGTTTGATGATCTTAACATGTTTTTTTGCAAATAATTTGAATTTGATTATGAATCCTACGTACTGCCGTAGCCATTTGTACCCCAGTTGTACATGGCCTCAGCAAAACAGTTTCTGTTTGGTTTCTAATAGTTTTTTCAGCCCCTCGTTTCCATCTGGTACATCTTCTGCCATTCCCATCATACACCTCATGTCCTGGTCCCCCCTTGTAGTTTTTTATCTTCTTCCCTCAAGTGTTCTCTTAAGGATGTTCTTCAGGTTTAATTCTTCTTTTTGTCATAATGAATGTGCCGCCCATCTCAGCCACTACGTTTTATCCCTCCCCCAATGTCTGCATATCTATACATTTCTCTTATTACTTGGTTGTAAGATGTCATCCACTCTCCCTTGTCTTGTATTGAGCCAAAGATTTTCCTTAATACCTTGTTTTCAAATGCCAATTTTCTTTTCCTTTTTTTTGAGATTTTAGATGTTTAAGTCATATCAAATCACTGGGTTGATTTTAATTTTTATATAAATGTACTTTTGTTATATAGGATCATATTATTGAACTCATTAATGTTTTGCAGGTGTACAAAATTTGATTAGCTGCATCCAGACTATTATGTTTTTCTAAATCTTCTCTGTTTTGTCGTGCTATAAATATGCCATAACTCGCCTCGGGCTCGTGCGGGAACTATGAAGCTTGTCCTCTAAGATAGTACTTACAGGCATAATAACATAATGTACTATTTTCCTAAGGTTCTCATTAATCTACATACGATGTACAATTTGCCTTAGGGTCATAAACTTTTAGCCCTACTTGGTGTGCTTTTGAAACTAGGATTTTGGTTAGGATTTTGTTTGTTTTCATGTGTTAGAACTAAGTCATCAGCAAAAGCTAAAATAGGCTTATTTTAAAGTTCTCCGAATTAGATTTCAATGTTGAATTTTTATTTTTTGGGATTCTTCAAAGGGCTGTAAGGAATAACATGGAGGAGAGTACATCACTTTCTCCAACTCCATTAGTAACCTCAAAGTTTTCAGATACCTCTCCTTCAACCCTCAATTACATCTTGTGTCAAATACACTTAAACTGGCAAATCTAATTAGTTTTTCTGGTGCACCGAAATACCACTATTTCCCAAACTTTCTGATAAAGGCTGCCATATGCTTTACCAAAATAAACATATTAACTGTAAACAACTTATATTACTGCAAATATTTAGTGATGTACTTTTTCAGAATGAAATTTTGGTTTACAATTGATCCCCCTTTCATAAACCTGATTATGAATCTTAAAATAATTTTAAGAAGTTTAACTCTACCTAACTTATAGCTATTTTGTAAGGCCTCACCAAAATTACTTTGGTTAGGCCCCCTACTTAAAATAAATTTTTAGGTAGTCATTGTTGAGGTAACACAAAGACAGCGGACAGTATCAACACGATTGCTAATAAACCGTTTGTTTTGAAAACAAATGCATGTCTATGTTTTTTTTTGTATCCTATGGCGATGTATGTGTCTTTTGTCAACAATGTCTGACGAGGAAGTGGAAGGGAGGAGCAGGATTTTCAAGTTGAGATTATATTCAAACGGACGTTTGTTGTTTTCCCCAGAACATCCATAGACACATCATAAAAACCATGGCCCATAAAATCATGTGTACTTCGCAATGTAAAGTTTAGAGTCACCTCATTTAGCTTATAGCAATTAGATTATATGTAGTAATATACTAGACAATTTTACAAATTGAAATATAAGACAACTTTGGTATAAAAAGTTGGATTGTTTACAGGTTTTTCGACAGAGATGTTAACTGTATTCGAGAATTTTTCAAGAAGAGGTTTTCTTATGAAAGCTCCCTGCATCCCACCTTTAGTGATATTTCGTAAGTTTAAATTTAAAGCAATAATAACAAATCATTTATTTTTGAAATTTTGTAAAATAAACCAATTTCCTAGGTATTTTATTAGTATATTTCATTACTAGTACTCAAAGTGGTATTTTTCGGTTCGTACTCAAGTGTCATTTGTGAGGCGTAGCCGAACACAGAAACTCCTGGTTTCATGAATAAGGCTTCGCCTCAAATGGGAATAAGTAGAGCAATTGCCGGAAAATCACTTTCGGTACAAGTTATGAACCATACTTTAAATCACGACGCCAAATTACACATATAAAAAATAAAGCCTTCAATAAAATAAAAAATTTTATATTTCTCAATTCAAACTTTTTTGAGGATTGTTATTTATTGTATTTTGAGGAACATTAAAATCACTGTGCTATCAATACAGCAAAACTAGCTTATGCCTATTCCTGCTTATATTTAGATTGTCAAACAGTTAAACAGCTGATTTTAATTATAAAAATAAATGTTAAAGAAATATCAATGCAGCGGACAAATGGCAAACTAATTGAAAGCAAGGGAAAGTAAATTTTGGGGAAGGGAAAATCAGCTGATCGTTTTTCCCTTGTTCTAAATGAAACAATCATTTTCTTTGATATCAGCTGTCTTTGAAAATAGCTTCTTTTAGTATGTATTGATTAAATAGTATATTTCGTTACTAGGACCTAAAGTGACGCTTTTCTTACAAGGTCAAGTTTTACAGGTCAGTTTTTTACAAGGTCAGTTTTTACTGGAACAAATGACCGAGTAACGAAAAGCAGCTTTAGGTCCGTGTGATGAACTATATTTTTTGTTATTTCGCTCAATACAACACGCAAACTACTTAAGAATACCAAAATGTTACAGCTTGTTTACCTTTACGATACCTCCCAAGGCAGATGCTTCCATCTTGTTCTTGCTATTTGAAGCAATCAGCTGATTGTTTCATTTGTGTTAGGTTAGACTGACAACAATGAAAAACAATCGATGTATCGAACGCATGCAATAATCGATTGATGAAATAAGCGAGTTCCACAAATTGATTAAACCGACAACACTGCAACAATGAGTTACAGTCGATTGCTAATATCAATTGTTCAAATTGATACTATGTATTCAAATGAAAGAGTTTTGTGAACGATAGTTATGATAATAAACTACAAAAATGAAACAACTGTTGTACTCGGCACTTTTTGACTTTTTTAGTCCTAGGAGTAAAAAGAGAAAAACTGGTATCGAGTACATTAGCTTTTAATTCCTAGGAATAAAAATAGTGTATTTAGGTCCGAAAAACATGCATTAAAAACACCTGTTTTAATGCAGTATGACGAAAAAGTTATTTTGATCGTACATATTTGGTTGTGGGGGTTGATTAGGAATTATTTTCAAATCCAAACACTCTTCAATAAGAATAAAGCTTGAATTCATGTTAAGGGCACTAAAATAGTGTTATAAGACATTGCCTGTTGTGTGACTTTGTCAATGTATGTATTTGCCCTGGGTTATTTATATTTGTGCCCAGAAAAAGTAGGTTTTCAAAATTTAATTTAATCAGAAACAATACTATTTACAGAAAGATTGGTTAAAACAGTCAAGATTTCAAGAAAAGTATAAAGTATAAAGTATTGGGGGCTAAAGAAGAAGAACAGTAATTGATTTTCACTAATTATTTATTTTGGTCACTGTTTGCAATGGTCTATAGAAGTCTTTGGAGCCTAAGAGCTGTTGTTTTTGATGTTACAAAAGGAAGCGTTTTTCTTTTCTCACATTACAGATAAAACATAAATTCAGTGCACTCGTTATATTTGATAATGCATGTTTTAATTTTCTTTTCCAGGAGGGAAGACATATTAGATGCTGAAGTAAGTGCCAGTGGATTTACGAGGCAAATGGAGAAAGACCTGCTCCAAGAAATTGGTTGGAGTGAAGACATTGATGTAGAAACAGAAGAAAGTGTTTCAGGTAATGATGTAAAGGAGGAAGATATTGAGAGCCTAAGAGCAGAACTAGAAAAGAGTGTGTTGGAAGATGAAAGAAGAGGTGACAAACCCAATATTTCATTTAACTTACATGAAGAAACATCTGCCATGCCACAAATTTCAACCAGTTTCAGCTCTGATGAGAATAATAGTGATGCAGATACAGAAGTTCACAGTGTTCGAAGTGTGTCAACAACATCTACCATACCTCCGGAAATCATCCAGCAGAGAGTGAAAAAAGCCCTTGAAAAAAGAAATCGAATGGCTGAAAGACAAAGGTGTTTAGCCAAAGGAGAAGCCAGTGCTGTTACAAGAAAGAGGAGGGAAAATCGAAACACAATCAAAGATAGTGCTGGTATTTGGGGGCTGGATTAGTTACAACTAGTTTATAAAATATAAATTTAACAAATACTTATGTTGAAATATTTAACACCAAAGCCACCCTTTATTAATTGGCAAAGTGCTGTTTTTATATATACAATTTTTACTGTTCTTTCAAAAAACTTTCAAGCTAAGAATGTAATATTTAAAAGAATATAAGTGGCTCAATGATTTTTATATATTTTTTTGTTGAAACTGTTTAACTCTAGAATTTTATTTTAAAAACCTGTGTTTAATACTTTATTATTCATGTTATAAACTGATAAGAAATTATCGAGACTGTAAGGTACATTTTTAATTTAGGACGAATGATTGAATATTGCCATAGATGGTTAGACATTTGTTGTGATTTTTCTGAGAGGCCTTTGTTAAGAGTAGTTAACTATCAGTTTTGTTTTTTATTGAACTTATTCCAGATGTTACAATTGAATTGTAAGTTCTTCACTATTGTAAATAAATAAATATTTTTATTACACATACTACCACAAGGACCCCCCCCCCCCCCCGCCTCACCACTGAGGGATCCCCTCCAACAATGCTTATGGTTGGCCTTTGGCAGTTTTTTTATTCCCAACTAGTTATATTTTATTTTACTTTAAAATTATGTGTTTATCTCAGCTCTGCTCAATAATTTTTATAGCCATTATTACACAAAAACCATTTTAATGTAAATCTGAATTTTGCCAACATGAAAAAGCTCACGTGATTTCTAAGTACTCGAGGAAAAAATAATCTTTGTCTGCTATTTGGAACTTCACATACCTATTACTCATATTTTATATAAAAAATAACGTAAATAAATAGTTCAAAGTCATTCAAAGTTTACCGCATTTTCACCAATGAGCTTATATTTAAGCCTATCACAAAAAGAAAGAAAGAAGAAAGAAAGAAAGAAATGTTTTATTTCCAACCATGAATTATACAATATAGATCTTACAAACCTTGTTTGGAAAAACATGCCATCTTATCAGGTACTGATGGCAGTTACATATCACAAACACAAATATCAGTCACAGTCAAATAATTATCACTGATACCGTGTGGCTCCTGTGGCGAATGTCCTTATCATTTAAATTCCAATGGTTAGAACCTATATTACCATCAACGTACTACTTAATCTTAAATATACTTGTTTTTTTTTATTTAAACATACTACTACTTCAATATTTTAATAATTTCTTGAATATTGTCTACCGTAAACAGCCATTCTTTTAAACGAAATGAAAATGTTTTGAGGTTATTACTATTTTTTATATTAAAAGGTAAATCATTGAAACATTTTGGACCCAAATATACAAAAGATTTTTCAAAAAAGGCTCTATTGATTTTTGGTCGCCGATACGCTCCTAAAGTATAATTTCGAGTATCACACTCATGACGATATCTATGTTCATTGCCCAATTGCCCACTTTTTTGATAAAAAATATTTAAAACCTTAAACACAAATAGATGTTGTAATGGAAGAATTTTTAGTTCTCTAAACAAGGGCATCGATGCATCTCCTCTTCTCTTAAATAAAATAGCCCGAATAAACTGTTTTTGTGTTTTTTCCAATTCACCTATAATGTTTTGAAAAGTGTTACCCCAACAATGAATTGCTTATTGTATCCGCGAGTGAACCAAAGCAAAATACAGAGATCTTAACAGTTCCTTATCACACATATTTCTTAAGATTAACAACAGATCCAACTAAAGCATTACCACCAAATTAACACTTTAAAACTAGTAGTAGTATTTTTTCAATGAAAAAATTTATAATGCTAAAAAACTACTCTTAAAGAGTAACAGTTCTAGGCACAATCAAATTTGACAACTAAACATATATGCCCCACAAAAACTTATTGAAATGACAACAGCTACATTAATAGAAATAACTTATCCAATATATTTTAGAGCGACTTTAATGAACATATCAAACAGAGTTTTTAATTGAAAAGTACTTAATTCTCTATGTAAGGGCTAAATAAATAATTCTATATTATATTCCCCATTTTTACACAGTTGTTGAGGGCTACTCATAGCCCATAGCCCGTGAGATACGTCTTGTCACTTCTGCAACGTGTGTTTTGTGTTTATTATTAAATAAGTTAAATTCAGACAAGTACGGTAATTGAGAATCATGAAATTACTCATTACGTGTACCACTGGTTGAGAAACACTGTTGTAGAGGGTAAAATTTCCAATAAATTGAGTATAATTGAGTACAATAAATTTAAAAAATAACTGCTGGTATTATTAATATTGTAAAATGTTGCAATTATAATAATACCCCTGTCATAAAGAATACACATGTAAAATTTGATGTACAAAACATTGCCAAGGGGGCAACAAAGCCCTTTGACTTTAATGAATAATCAATTATATTTATAGAATCCTATGAAAATTCCAGTTATTTGTCACCTCAGTCATCGAAATTGGTTCATAACAAAGGTGTGGGTAAGCTCACAAAAATGAAAACTTATAAAAGTAATTTTTCACCACACCACGACGTAATCACCTGTTTTACAAACGTCAGTTGGTGGCTGAAACCAGCTCTTTTCCGCCAGAGGGCCAAAAACTTTCAGCCCTATGGACGAAAGTCAGCTGATAGTTTATTTGCTTGAAACAACGTGAGAACATCACTTAATTATGCGGCATTCAATAGGTTCCAAAGACAGGATAGTTGCAGTCATATGATTTTCATAGACGTGTTTGTTTAAACCATGACAAAGAAGTTGTTGAAGCTCTCTATTATTTCAAAT
This sequence comes from Flexamia atlantica, assembly GCA_035578135.1. Classification (NCBI taxonomy): domain Eukaryota; kingdom Metazoa; phylum Arthropoda; class Insecta; order Hemiptera; family Cicadellidae; genus Flexamia; species Flexamia atlantica. Next base: position 20,512,966 of record JAQJVK010000001.1, on the reverse strand, counting down.
TCTCGTCTTCGTCTCGAATTTGAAACACAACCTTGAGCCTGCAAAACCTCATTTTTGGCCCTTGTTGCGAAATATTACTTTTTCCTTAGGAATACTCTTTTTGCAAGTTCACCCACACCTTTATTGTAAATCAATTTTGATGATTTGGGGAGTAAAATAAATGAAATTTTTATCAGGATTCTATGAAAAAAAATTCATTATTCATGAAGATCACAGGGCTTCGTCCCCTTGGCAATGTTTTAATTTTACATGTATTCCTTATGGCAGGAGTATTAGAATTGCAACATTTTATAATATCTATATCTATAAAAGAGGAAGTATGTGTGTGTGTGTGTGTGTGTGTGTGTGGGTGTGGTCCCTATAGACGCCCAAACCGCCCAACGGATTTTTATGAAATTTGCAGGGATTGTTTACCATGTTCCCAGGATGGTTTTTGTCAAGTTTGGTGTAAATCCATCCACAGGGATCTGCCCCACGGGCTCCTAAAGATACCATGTTATTCAAATGAGCTTTTGGTTTGTTTACAAAAAAACATATGATTATACTTAAAACTCCAATACACTGTTCTATATAAGACTGTGACTTGATGTAGTTCCTCATTTTTCCTGCAGACTGCATCACACACAGATACAAATTGTGTGTTTACAATGAACAGCTGACTTGATGATCCTTTTTCACACAGTCTGCACCACACTTAATTTTCTATAATTCTTTGTCAAACTAACAGCTGTAGTTAAATATTGAGTTTGTTATTATGGTTAAATGTCAACAAACCAAATAAATTATGTTTACCTTTTTGTGCTTAAAAACGTGATTTGTTATGTTTTACATGTTCAAATGCTTTTCTAATCATGTATAATTTTTTTTATTTGATGACACTTACTTGAACTAAAAGTAGGGTCACCTATAATACTCTTGAGGAACCTGAATCCACCAACACTATGCAATGGGACCAGATTAAGAGTGATGAAACTGTCTCCAAATTTAATTGAAGCAAAAATCATTAGTGGCAAGTTCAAGGGAGAAGAAGCCTTGATTCCAAGAATACCTTTGATATCCTCTGAGTTACCATTTGATTTTAAGCGATTGCAATTTCCATTACGCCTTGCTTTTGCAATTACTATTAATAAGGCACAAGGACAATCCCTAAAAATTGCCGGATTGAATTTAGAAAATTCATGTTTTTCCCACGGGCAATTATATGTTGCATGCTCACGTGTTGGCACGCCCACAAATTTGTATATCTATACACCAAATGGGAAAACAAAAAACGTTGTATATCCTTTGGCTTTAAAGTAAAGTAAGTATTCTTCATTTTGATGTTTCATTTTTGTGTTATTTTTAATACAGTAATTTAATAAAAAAAACAATTTTCATACCTAGCATTAATCAATATGATATTTTTTATTTAAATATTTAATTATCATGGGCGCAGCAACGCGCGCCGGGTAACGCTAGTTAGTAATATATAAGCAGTTATATTAAACATAATAATGTACATGATTGTTTTATTGGACTTTTTATCCACTAAAAAAACACCCCTTAGACTTTTTTTGTATCTCTTATGGTTTTTGTGTTAGAGAAATGAGAAATGTATAGAGAAACACGGACCAGAACTTATGGAATAGCTTGCGTGAGTGCAATTGGTTGTGTGTGTGTGTGTGTGTGTGTGTGTGTGTGTGTGTGTGCGTGCGTGCGCGTGCGTGCGTGTGTGTCGTGCTGCTGCCGTCTTGGAGGCGTTGACGTCAGCAATGTATATAATCTATCTATATTATTAAAAGAATTTCTGGGATTTTTTACAGAGCAAATTGACCCCTATAAATTAATTTTTCTACACATATCAAATTAAAGCTATTACTCTCTAGATGTTCCTTTTGCGGGTTTGGAGAATATCCCATGAAAAGCCTTCACACAGGAGGCTTTTGAAATTCCAGCGAAAGTGCTCCTGTCTGTGGTATAACCAGTGAACTTTTTCCAATTCAAATTTATTTCTAACAAAACAGATGATCAAGATTTGAAATAGTTTCAGAGATATACTAAAGAATGCAGGACTAGCAAAAGTCAGTTAACATTAATCCACATCATGATTTTGATTTCTTAAAATATTGACTTTTTTTAAGACAACAGAAAATAAGGAAGAGTGTTTTCCCTACTGAGAAATAAAACCAACAACAGTCTGTAATCATCTTAATTTACTGTATTTCTTTTCTTAAAAGGAAACTTAGAAAGGAACGTAAGTAACTCATGAGGTGCTCTGGAGATAAGATTTTCTAACAAACTATTGACATTGAATACACATTGATAAATGTTTCAACAATTTGATGCATGTTTCAACATTTACAGATTTAAAATATCAATATTAGTTGAATATCAACCTAAAAAATTCAAGTTTAAAGTGTATTATAAATTTAAAACCTGTATTTTGTAAATGTACTTGTAATGCGAACAATATTGAAGTATTACCGGTTACCCAGCCTATTTTACTTGATTTTGAAATGTACTAATAACAATATGCCTATTTAATGAAGGTATTTCATAGAAACTTATTTTTTTTGCCTGGGTAAAAATTTGCCAAACGTATTTAAGATGCAAAACAAAAAAGCGGGTAAATTTGAAAATTTAATTCCTTGGCCGTTATGAGCGTTGAATAGTTTGTTTTCTTACTGCGGATGGTTATTTTATAAATGTTATATAGAGATTAGTTCATCTGTAGATCAGTGGTTCGTCCATCTCTTATTTTTTTATGTTAAGACCTAAGAAAGATGAATGCAAGAAACTGAGGTGTAGATGTTATGTAGAATTAAGATAGAGATTGAATACTTATGAAAAGAAAACTCTAAAGCAGAGACATGAAGATGCACCAAGCAGAGAAGATCCATGTAAACTAACCCCCATTTTATGCAAGATATGTTGTTGCACTGTCAAAATTTCGAAGTGCAAAATGTGTACATGGTCATGTTTAAAGCAGATATAATAATTGAACTTCTCAAATTCTGTGAGGAATTTCATACCCATATTGAAGTTTTAAGTCTGAAGTAATAGGTAAGTGATTTCAAAAGTTTGCCCTGATGAGAAGTTCAGTTACTGGTAATTTTATTCCAGTGCTATGACACAAAGAATTAAAAAAATCACAAAAACTCAAATGCTTCTTCATTGAAAGGTGTTTTCGCTGCAAGACTCTTTACATAATACATGAAACTAAATCTTATTTTACCAAGTTACTTTTAAGGCACAAAGTGACGCGGGCTGCTAGTTTTGTTTTAATTTTTATTTGTATATTCTGTTTTATATTCAATGTGTTTTCTATGAATTTTCTGCGAGTGATATTTCTGTGTTGTTGAATGATAAATGATTATAAATTGTGTATCGAAAAAACAAAAAAACCCCAAAAAATGTAGGTTGAATAGAAATTAGTAGGTTAATGTTATTTGAAGTAGGGTCACTTGAAAACAATAGGAGTTTCATTAACTCTCGAAATATAGTGTAGTTCAAACACTAGAAGCGAAAGGAAGTCCAAAAAAATAAATGATTACAATGTATATCTAACATTTGGTTAAGCCCAGAAATTGAAATTCCCGCTTTCCCTTGATCTGTCGCAACTACTCGGCTGGGCAGTCGTAGTCATACCAGTACCAAATGAGTTCACCCTAATTAATCCGCTCTAATGATTATTGCAGTCATGCAATGGCAGAAAGGCCAAAAATAGTGCCGCAGTCATCCTGACCCCACTTTTAACAAGGTCTTTGGGAGCCTCAGGGGGCCACACAGAAATCTGGGATTACGGTCGCAGCGGGCGTAAATCCGGCACTGATAAGCACAGCAAAGGGTAAATTAGTTTGCTGGGCAAAGTTTACTCAACCGAGATGTCACTTCCGCACGGACTCGACTTTGTTAACCAACTTCAGTCTTGGAAACAAACTCCGTGTCGAAACAAGGATCCAGCATTGGAGTCAGACTACTTTCATAAGTATTTTAAAATTACTATTATAATCATTTATGCAATTTATATACCATTTTAATTAGTAAAGAATAGAATTGAGAGTGAAAACCTTTTAAGTAAAATACATTATCATGTCTCTGGATTCAACTTTTATGACATCACCTCTTCAATAATAAAAATAATTTTAATTTCCTTTTTATGAAAATGTTGTGAATTTGTAACAGCCACCAAGTTCACTTTGACCCATTTGCAGACAATTAAAGATTATTCTTAAAAAAACCTTTTCAATTGATGTTTTCATTTAGAGGTTTTGTTACTCAATATCAATGCCCATTACAAACTAATATGTATTTTTTGTAAACAGTATGATTATATTTAAATTTTACTTGAGCTTGCCACTTAAAAATATATATTTTGTACAATGATGTATTTCTTGATATTTATTGTTAGATTTTTTGGCAAGATTGCTGTTTTAGGAATCTTGTAGCTGTCATGTACCTTTCTTTATCTTTGTATTATTTGTACTTTTTTTTTTTTTTTTTTTTTTTTAATTAATTGTCCTCCCTTCACATCCCAGGACGCTAGACCTAGCCCGGAACCGTTTTACACATTACTTCAGGCTAGGCCTAGTGGGTCACGGCATTATCACATAGAGAAAATGCCATTGGTGATTGGCGGGATTTGAACCCGGGCCTCCGAGATCGAAAGCCCGCGCTCTAACCACTATGCCAGGCCGCTTTGTACTGCATGTATTTAGGGAGATAAATGAATATATTATACATAGTCATAGATCAATATCAAACTTAAATAGTCTATTTTTAGGTGCAATATTTTGTGAAGCTTTTTAGGTATGTGTACATTTAGTGTGGTTACTAAAATTTCCGCCCTGTACCTCTGAACTACTGAAAAAAGATTTAAAATGCATCATGACTTGCAACTTCCAAATGACGTCAAAGTGGAATAGCAATAGTCGGTTTATCAGAGAGTTGGGCATTGATACCAAGTAGGAATCCTACTAGCAGTAGGAGTAGCAGCTCCTAATAAGTTAAACTTTAACCAGGGAGAAGCGAAAATAATAAAAACTACACTAGCTGGACAATACGAGGATGTTAACTCAAGCTGACAATTATACAATTTTACTTTTGATACAGCAATTAATATTAGTAGAACATCACACTGCCATAGTTCAAAGGTAGTGTCAAGTGCTATTCCAGCATTTCATACAATTAACAGTGACAAATTAACGCCACGTTCCATCATCAGGTGAGTAATTAATGTGTTCTCGGAGCTTATGATAACGAGCAGGAGTCTTTTTGTCTATGTAGCACTTTAAAAATAAATTTATGTAATATATTTAACTACTTTTCATATGTCATAATATATTTAACTTGATATATGTGACTACTTTTTGTTTATGTTTTTTTTAACACTAACACAAACACTTTTTTGTAACACTAATTTGTTTATTTTTAAATTTGATGTTTAGAAATTTATGAGTTTTCACTCAATCTTTAAGAATTTTAAGACAGTCTCAATCTTACGACATTTAATTCCCTGTTATTCCCTGCCCATTTGAAGGTGGCACATTTTTGTGATCTAGCTTTATCAAAACATGATCGAAATAGTAAATACACCCTTTTTATGCATTATTACCCATCATTCACTAATCTACATGACAAAACTGTTAGTATTATGTTGTATCCATGGTCCAAAATAACTTATGGGGGGCCCGAAAGAATCTATTATGCCACTGAACAAAAGAAATAATAAATAGAAGAATAAATGCATTAGCTAGAGGTCTCTATGTTGATTCCAAGGCCAGAGACACACGGGGCGATTTTCATCGCCGAGGCAAAACTGCCCCTCACCCGTAGTGCATAGAATTAAATGGACCGCGGCATTATTGTTGCGTGGTATTCCTACTGCTCTGTGTAAACGTCCATTTAAATCTATGCACTATGGGCGAGCGGCAGTTTCGCCGCGGCGATAAAAATCGCCCGGTGTGTCTCCGGCTTAAGTAAAGTTATAGCAACTCAAAGTTTAAATTTTCACTTACAGTCTTAACATTGCACATTATTAAGCCCCTACTATCTTGATTTTGCCAATGCCAATACATTTTAGTGAGCCACCGGAGGTCACTGTTAAATCATGTTTGCTAAACTGTCTTCGATTTCAAATATTTGGCTGCCATCTTGGATCAGCAATTTTAAATTTAAAAAAATGTTTCATAAGTAAAAGTGATGTTGTGACCAGTCATTTGCAACTGCTTTTTCATGCTGATTACAAGGCCACAATCCGTTTCATCAAATTTTTATTTGCTAGTAAGATAAAAGCAGTTTTATTAATAATATTATTGGAAAATTCTTAATCGTATACTCTTATTTCTGAGCAATGTTATCTTGCTCGCTTGTTTGTTTGCACAATATCTAAAAAACGGCTCTGAGAATTTCCATTTAAGTTTGAAATAAGTAAATTATGACTCAAAAACGTGTTCTATGCAGATTACTTAACCAGAGAAAATCTAATAAAGTAATAAAATGAATTTTAAAGATGTAAAATTTAAACATTGGCCTTATGAGTTGCCGTGATAGCTAAGAAATAAACAAGAGAAGTGTAAACAAATAAAGCAATTATAACAGCTGTTTGCAAACTACAGCCATCTAGGAAAAATACAGTGTGAAATCGTAAAGATTGTATGGAGGAATAAAAAAGTGTACTTATAGATATTTTTGAATTGTTATACAGAAATTAGAAGAACTGGTAAATGTAAAATAACCGAGCAAGCTCAGTTCACTAGATACTATTATTCAGATTTGATAAATGGTTTCTGAATCGGGGATGCAGAATGGTGATCATCATCAAATTATTTGGAAAAATTGTTCTCATTATACTGGCACATACCGTAATACATCTGTTTTCTGTGCCTCACTCTAGGCTGCTCTTTGTCGACCACTATTTTATAGGTTACTATGTTTGAAGAACTGATGAAGTAGTCGTTTATGCAAAAGTATATGTTATGGTTAAAAAGTATGTTATTTTTGTGTGTGTAATATGTAAAATATCGTATGTAACTCACCCCGTGTGCTCACATGAAAATCCCGCACTCGCCTTGAGGCTCACGCAGGAACTCTCATGCTTGCATGACAAAACAATACTAGTGATGTAATATTGATTAAAGTGATAAGTTACAAAGTAGGGGTTACTACTTGAAAATTTTGACCTATCGCAAACCAGCCTGTTTTAGAGGGAGGGAGTAAAAATGTAGACACCCCAAAAATGTCCTCTTTTGGTCATGCAAACTTTGCTAAAAGTTGATATTTTTAACTTCATAATAAAAAAAAATTAACTTGGGATGATGGGAATTTTAAGACACCCTGTATCGTGTAAAAAATTATAACATTACAATAATTAATCTCCAATCCAAGGTTAATGGACTTTTAACTATCACCAAAAAGCTTTGAAAGCTTTATTACATTTTTTTTATAAAGACAAGGTATGCTTTGGTTAAAAAAAAACAATGGAGTCATTTGAAAAATAACACTGGCAATATTTTTTTTTATTTAGAGAACATACAATATGTCAACATAATAAATTGGAGCAGTTCCATTTGAATATCTTCATGACAACGTCCCAATTAACTTTTTGTCATTCGTTGTTACATCACATAAATGACATATAATGACATATCAACATATAACTTAGAATTGTAAGTTTAGAGACTACAAACTACATAGTTGTTAAAGAATTTGCTAAACAGTACTTAGAAAATAATCAATATCAAATTATCATTCCAATCTTATAGATTTATCAAACAATCTATTTTAGTTTATGATAACTATGAATAAATTGATTTATTTCCTGCAGTTAAATAACATATACATACAGTCATTGTAATACAGTAATTGCCACTGGCTGATGGGCTCAGGGCCACGACAAGGGACATGCGAAACATGCGGCCGCATGGGGTGCCGACAGGAGAGGGCGCCACCGAAGCCTGCGCGGTGTTGAGTCCGCAACGGCGCCCGAGGAGCCTTTAACATGCTGTAAATGTATTTTGGAGACTTTTGTTGGCACCCGGGTAGTATTTTACAATTTTGTTTAACGTGCAAAATATTCGTCTTGGGAACGTTTTCCGGCGCCCGTGGAGCATTTTCAAAATGTCAAAGACCTAAATTAATGTTTTATGGTGTTTGCAGACTTCAGGGAGTCTGAAAAAATTGCTCAACTTGCCAAACTTTAATTTATGTGGCGTTCTCCAACTATCGGGGGTCGTGGAGCATTTTAAACTGGTTCAAAATGTTAACCATGTAATTTTGCGAGTTTTGTTGGCTCCCGACCCCAACAGTCGAGTTTTCTTTTTAACGATGGTGATCGAGTTTTCGCCATTTTGGAGGTGTTAGCCGGCCTGGCGCCGGCGCCCTTTTGAAATAGTCGAGGTGCGTAACATGAGTTAAGGAGGCATATCCTGTGCTGGTGGAGTCGTTTCAAACTATTCAAAGAGCAACATTTTTTTTGTTGGAGATACTGGCACCCGTGTAGTCTTTTAAAAGAGTTCAACCCGCCAACATTTTAATTTGTTGGCCGTTTACCCACACCCGTGGAGCAATTATTTTCAAATAACTCAAAATGTAAATTTTTGGGTATGCGAATTGTAGCTGAAATATTGTTCAAAATGACTTTCAATTTGAAATGAGTGGGTGAGGTAAATGAGTTCTGTTTTCACCACAGTTTCGGTTTAGCAATACCTTTAAAATTAAATTAAATTAGCAATTTGGTTTGCAAAATAAATTTCAAGATTCAAAACCAAGACCTGGGGAACTGAAAACTTACAGAAACTCAAACCCAACTCTCGCCCTCGGGGACCTTTAGCAAGCCGTTTAGATGGGCCGAGCAACGAACAACTGTGGCATTTTTTAGCCGTTTAGTATATTCTTTCTTAAATTGGTTTAATTTGACTGGACTCTAATGTTTTTTTATTTTGCAAGTTGAAGCAAGAATCGCCCGATTAGCGATCGACCTGTTCTTACTTAGATAATTTTATTTGACTTCATGTAGGCAATCCAGCAATAAAGAACCGTATCCATCAATACAAAACCTTTAAATATGTGATGAATAAAAATCGACACAGTCAAAATATTCTTTTTAATTTCGCAAATTATAGATAGCTTTAACCACACTGAGGGGTGGTGGGTAACTGATACATAGGTCTAGTAAAAGGGGTGCCAATATAGGCTCTCGCATGTCCCAGAAAAATCCCTTGTCGCGGCCGTGGTTGGGCTACTAATGAAGAGTGCTGTCAGCCTTAATCAGTAACAAGATTACAAGATGGCGCCACAATCATCCTTCACTTATCTGCCATTCATACTTGGCTTAAAATCTACCTGGGTAGGCCGCCATTTCAAGCAATGTAATGTAATGTAATATTTGAGTAAATAAACTGGCCACTTTAACAGGTTCTTTGGCCAGTTGCAATCAGAATTATTGGACAAGAAGTTGGGAATTATCGCAATAAGTTAGTGAACGCTATTTTGATAAAATCTTGTTGACTAAAACAATTTTATAGTAACTGAGTTGTCAAAAGGAAAGTAAACTCGAAAAGTTATTGTAGTAGGCCTACTGTGCTCATTTTCATTTTGAGGATATTTTACATAAAAAAGTACAGTACAGAGAAGCAGTCATCATAATGAGAATCAATTAAATATAAAATACCTATTAGTTGTCATAAAATGTTGCCATTCAAATTGCATGTTTCGTTGGGTATTGTTAAAAGTCCATGAGTATCCTTTTTTCTTTAGTGCAAAAATAATTAAGGAGAGTGCACCAATGAATGACCACCCCCCCCTACAAATGACACAGAGTCAGCTGGTTGCAAGGCGTGGGGGAGAGAGGGGGTACTTTTCTGAAAACATTGTTCCACAGCCCCGCTGTGTGTCAAACGTAGTGTTTACCAAAATCATATGTTTAAAATATCATATGATGCGGTTAGTAGCATAGTGGTCATAGCCGGAGATATAATGCGCAAACTGTATTTTGACTAGCAATTCATAAATAGGCTTAAGTGTAGCACTGGAATCCTACTTCAAGTTTTTCTCAAATGGTATAAATGTTCTGGTGCCAAAAATATGTTTTTTGACATATTTAATGCTGAGTGATGAACCACCTACAAGTTAAGTGTCACCAGCAAGCTAAATTTACATTTATTCTGTAATTTTTGAATATTTCAAAATGTGATATAATTAAACAATAGTTAACACCTCACTCTGTGGTTTTAATTACACTTATTCCAGATATTACATTTAAAAAAACTTGCCATTATTACTTATTACTGAGGTCAGACATTCAAAGTAGATTGACATAGTTGCCTAAAAATTAAAATAACCACCAGTATTCTGATTGAAAAGTAATTTTTACTGATGACTCTTAATCCTTAAAGGACAAAAATGAGCTTTGTAACAAGCAACGGATAACTTCAAGAAATAAGGGAGTAATGTTAAATTAACATTACATGACACTATGTCCTTAACCGGTCATTCACTGGTGTACTCACCCTATGCACTTTATAGTAGGGGAAAAGAGTTATTGTTCATTACTTACTTACTAATAATTTCTTTTATAATAATTGTATATTTTGAAAAAGGTGACTTGTGATATATTATTTTAAGATGTGATTACCAGGACTAGATATTTTAATTTGGGGCCTGTTCAGCAAAACGTAACAGGGTTGATATGTGACAGTTACAGTTCGCGCATTATATCTCCGGCTATGACTAGTTCGCTACTAACTGTATCATATGATATTTTAAACATATGATTTTGGTAAACACAGCGTTTGACATACAGCGGGACTGTAGAACAATGTTTTCAGTAAAGTACCCCCTCTCCCCCCCCCGCGCCTTGCAGCCAGCTGAATCTGTCATAATCGGAGATATAATGCGCGAACTTTACAAGGCATTATGTAAATGTGATCTTCTTAATTACTAATAAGCTGATCCCCTACATAATTGGGAGTCAGCTGTTAAAATAATCTCTAATTTCAAGGATCAATTTCAAGACGCCTAGAATATCTGCAATTCTATCATAGTGTAAAGAAATAAACGGTATCAGGAAACTGACACATACTTTCTCCCTTCAAGTCATTTAAAACCAGAAAACATATATAGTGAAATAAAACAAATTAACAAATAATTATCACACAAATATATACAAATTTTATCAAAATTGGTTAGTAAATAACGGAGATATCGGTTTTTAAATATTTGCCATAAGAATAACATTGGACAACGTACTGTGTTTACCACCGAAATAAAATATCTATTCTCTTCGCAACCAGTTGACGTACATTAATGATTCAAAATACTGCATTATTTAGTTTTTCAAGTCAAATTTAATGGTTGCAAGTATATTTACTTTGGAGGTTACAGATTTTGTGAAATTAAAAAAATATGAATTTTTTAACACTTAAACCCTCATAACTTCTGAACCTGACTTTTTACAGACTTTTTACAGGTGGTGTCATTTTGTTTGTCATCGTAAGCACTAAAAACCATGAAATTTTTATCAAAATCGTGTTAGCCGATTTTGAGAAATTTAGATTTTTGTCATTTTTTATGGCTTTTTATGGGGTAAATACCCTTAAAAATCAAAAATTCAAATAAATGAAAAATACGCCTGGAGATACCACAGCTTTATACCTACATGCCAAATTTCATGAAAATCGGACCACTGGTGTCGTCTCTAGCTTTGTTTACATCAACACATACACACATACATCCACACACACACATACACACACACACACACACACACACACACACACACGCACACACACACACACACACACAGACGGACAGACAGACACCATGCCAAAAAACACTTTTTTGGATTCAGGGAGCACTAAAACGAATATATCCACTAACAACTCAAATTCGAAAATTTTGACGAAAACAATACTTTATCCATATACTATGTATAGGGGGGAGAAAGTAAAAAAGGATATAATGCAGTCCTATAACATTGTTTTAAAATTTACAAATTTGTGACAAAATTTTTCTGAATATTCCAGGTCTTGAAAATTTTGCCAGATTGATGTTTTATTAAAGTACTAGATGGTACCCGTGACTTTGCCCACTTTCAAAATTTGAAACGCTGGTATTGCTCCTGCACTTTTTTTGTATCTGTCAATCGGAATTGAGTTTATGTTTATTTTTTTACATTCGTCTGCTTGGATGGATAGGTAAACAGCCTTAATCAGTAACAAGATTACAAGATCACGCCACAATCATCCCACATAAAAAAGTACCAGTAAGTAGGGGAAAAGGAGAAAACCAGGTCATTACCCGGTAAGGGAATAACCTACCGGGCTAATATTTAAAGTACAAATATGTATTTTTAGAAATAAATAAAATCACATATCTCACTTATTGTTGTCTAGTGTAGATTGTTGAATGAATTAGTTGTTGTTCTAATTTTCTACTTATATGTGTTTCAGAAATATGAAATTTGAACAGCTGACTTACATAATATGAAAAACATCGTTTATTTACATCGATGATGATAAACAAACAAACTCACAAACTTTCACTTACACTCAATTCCCCGTTCACCTTTCAGTACAGGCCTTATGGGAAATAGCTATTCTATTACCTTTGCTGAGTAGTGTATTTGTTTACTAAATCTGTAACATGTGATGACAAAATCATCAGCTGATTATTATTTAATATGGGTAGTATAACCATATTTGTCATTTGAAACACATGGCTAATGAAAATTCCATGCTGAAAGGTGAATGTGGAATTGAGTATAGTGTGACCGTTTTTTTTTTAACTAATTGTCGATAAATAAAGTTAATTGTAAGCCAACATGTGGTTTAGTCATTAAATCATAAGCAATTGCATGTCTCTGCAAAGAAACAACATAGAGAAACTTCCAATTTCAATCCGAAATCCTGACTGCTTCGACCTTTTCTACAATGCCCACACATATTTAATTTTTTATCTCTTGAGTTAGTATATTCAAAACTTGTCAAACTGCCTAACTTAAAATACTAATCTTATTATTAGACATTTTGCAGTACAGTTTAATGCTGTGTTAATGAGAAAGAACAATCAACAATGCATTGTCACAACAGATAATTCTTGAAATGTGTTTTTGTGACAATTAGTTGCCGGCTTTAATAAATGATTGTTTTGTTTTAAAACATGTGACAAGTTAAGATTTTTTAATTGCCACTCGAGAAATGGTATGAATTACAAATAGTGGCTTGTTTTTGAGAAATTTGAACAATTTGTCGGGATTGATAAAGTTCTATGAAAGGCCTCGGATTTAAAAAAAATTTGGTGGTTAAGAAAATGGCCATACCATTAATACAAAACTAATTTAAAAAGTGTGCAATTTTGATATGGGTCGAGATAATACGTTTCTGTTTTAACCAAAGTGTTTATTGTAAAATAATGTTCAAATTTCTATTTGTTGATAATATATAATTTATAAGAAAAATTTATATTCATTACGTTCAATTCTAAAACATATGATGGTATGCATGCTAAGATGAAAATATATAACATATTCTATGTGGTTTAGTATTAGCGTTTCTAGATAAACGGTTTTTCCGTTAAAACAATATGCATGGCTAGTCGGACTCACTGTGACAATGTGTCTGTTAGCATTACAAATCTTATAAAAATGGTCTGATCTGAATGAATTGTGGTTTAGTCATGTAAGGTAGAAATCACTTGGGCTGGGTGGAAAACCATCAGAGAGGGGATAAGGGGAATTTCCACCAAGAAAAATGGGATTTTAAAGAATTTTTTACAAGAATATTTACTTATAATACTTGAATTTAATTCTCACCACTGAATTTAGCTCGAAAAAATTTAGTATTTTGAATCATTGTTCAATGTCCATTGGTTACAGAGATATTCAAAGCAGCAGACAGAGTGCAGCACCTCCATTATTTTATAAGAAATAAATAAAATCACACATCTCACTTATTTCTAATCAAACCTAGATAGAACTTAGTCTATGGCTTCTTCTACTGAATGTTGGGCTTAAAACAACCCAAAGATCCAACCCTTATCAGCAAACCTGCATACTAATTTGCCATTCTGGAAAATTAAATACATCATAATTTGCTTTGCTAGGTTGAATTACATGTTTAAAAGTTTGAAAAATTAGCTTAGAATAAAGGTCGGCTGCCATGGATGTTTTTAGTGTTAGTGTCTGTGATTAAAGACTGACCAAATTTTGATTCTACCACGTACATTGATCTTATGTACCAAACCAACAGTAACTTCCATGTTTATTGTTAAAGGCGATGTTTATTGTTGATGTTTATTGTTATGTTGCCATGTTTCTACTCTTAAGAATGCTTCAAAGATCCTTATTTACCACTAACAGTCTCCAGGCCTACAACAGTGATCCTAACCGAATTTCTTTAGAAGGCTTCAGTCTTCTGGAGGTCCTCAGATCTTGGAGTTCGTTGGCTTCTGATGTTCGATTCGTTTTTATTGACGAATTTTTCCGACTGAAACAAACATATCAAATGAGTTGATTACAGTACTTAGAAAATTCCATGTGAGATAATTTGAGTAGCTTGCCTCAGTCATTCCTAAGTGCCCATATTTGGTAATGTAAATTACATTTTGATTTAACAAAATTATTTTGTGAATTTTCATTCATTTACAACAATTCTTGAACATTTGCAAAAGGATGCCACAACACTTTTTAAACACAACACTTTTTATCCACAATTTATGCATAAGTGGATAATTCCACTTATGCATAAATTATCCATAGATTTCATAAATACATAACATTCCACCTTCAGTGTTAGCCTATTTGCAGACATTTGCTGTCAAATCAGTTTCCAAAAGTCTGGATTCTGATTCCATTTCTGTTTCTCGACCTACCTTTAATAAGCCCTGGTTAGCCTGCAGCTTTCTGTTTGTCCAAAGGTAATTTATAGAAGAGGAGGATTTCTAAAAAAGTAAACTAAACTAGAGTAGGCAACAAAAACTGCAAAGAACTGCAAAGATGACGTAATAACGTCATCGTCTGACCGAAAGGATAGAAAAGACACTAACAGAGCCTTCTTACTTCCACCCTCTGGTCAATACTTATATCCACAGGGATGGCCGAATATTTTAGTATTAGGTTTTTCAGATGTAAAAGTAACTGATTTCCAAGTAAATAATATGTGATTGTGACTAATACTAATATATCTTTGCCTTGTTCATTCTACACTCTACACCAATATAATTAATTCGACTTTCTGTCTCTTTCATCGCTTCTGTTAACAAAATAAATTTGGCAAAGTTTCCTATTATGATTTAAAACTAATGTGAGAGTTATCTCATGTAATACAATTTCTAGATAATTCAAATCGGTCACCGGGCATAAGATATCAAATTTTGCATATTATGTATTACGAATGTTTAACATTATAGAAATATTATTATTTCATACATAATAATAATTCTTATAAGTAATTGTAAAGTAGGTATATTCAGTATCATTGTGATTGTTTTAAAAACAGAAGTAATTGTGTTTCATAAAATTTATTTTTGTAATATAAACTGTAACAGCAATAAATTAACAAATAATTTCGTAAAATTTATTAAATCTTGGATTTCCAATTTTAATATTTTATTAATCGACGTAAATATATTTTTTATATCAGTTTAAGGCTCAATTTTTAGCCAAAGCTCAAAACTGTAAACTAATATGAAACCCAATACAGATATTAGGTTTGTTTCAACTAATATTTCTTCGTAACTAACATCTCAAAATATCTAGTATGGCACATCCCCACCTGTGGGGGTCGCAGTCGCGCGGCAGGTCGGTGGAGTTGGTGACCTCGGTGACGGTGACGCGGCGGAAGGCGGAGGACCCGCTGCAGCGGCCGCGGCGCCGCGGGCTCCACACGCACAGCGACCGCACCAGCTCGCGGTTGACACTCACCTGTGGGGGTCGCAGTCCCGCGGCAGGTCGGTGGAGTTGGTGACCTCGGTGACGGTGACGCGGCGGAAGGCGGAGGACCCGCTGCAGCGGCCGCGGCGCCGCGGGCTCCACACGCACAGCGACCGCACCAGCTCGCGGTTGACACTCACCTGTGGGGGTCGCAGTCGCGCGGCAGGTCGGTGGAGTTGGTGACCTCGGTGACGGTGACGCGGCGGAAGGCGGAGGACGCGCTGCAGCGGCCGCGGCGCCGCGGGCTCCACACGCACAGCGACCGCACCAGCTCGCGGTTGACACTCACCTGTGGGGGTCGCAGTCCCGCGGCAGGTCGGTGGAGTTGGTGACCTCGGTGACGGTGACGCGGCGGAAGGCGGAGGACCCGCTGCAGCGGCCGCGGCGCCGCGGGCTCCACACGCACAGCGACCGCACCAGCTCGCGGTTGACACTCACCTGTGGGGGTCGCAGTCGCGCGGCAGGTCGGTGGAGTTGGTGACCTCGGTGACGGTGACGCGGCGGAAGGCGGAGGACGCGCTGCAGCGGCCGCGGCGCCGCGGGCTCCACACGCACAGCGACCGCACCAGCTCGCGGTTGACACTCACCTGTGGGGGTCGCAGTCGCGCGGCAGGTCGGTGGAGTTGGTGACCTCGGTGACGGTGACGCGGCGGAAGGCGGAGGACCCGCTGCAGCGGCCGCGGCGCCGCGGGCTCCACACGCACAACGACCGCACCAGCTCGCGGTTGACACTCACCTGTGGGGGTCGCAGTCGCGCGGCAGGTCGGTGGAGTTGGTGACCTCGGTGACGGTGACGCGGCGGAAGGCGGAGGACCCGCTGCAGCGGCCGCGGCGCCGCGGGCTCCACACGCACAGCGACCGCACCAGCTCGCGGTTGACACTCACCTGTGGGGGTCGGTGTCGCGCGGCAGGTCGGTGGAATTGGTGACCTCGGTGACGGTGACGCGGCGGAAGGCGGAGGACCCGCTGCAGCGGCCGCGGCGCCGCGGGCTCCACACGCACAGCGACCGCACCAGCTCGCGGTCGACACTCACCTGTGGGGGTCGCAGTCCCGCGGCAGGTCGGTGGAGTTGGTGACCTCGGTGACGGTGACGCGGCGGAAGGCGGAGGACCCGCTGCAGCGGCCGCGGCGCCGCGGGCTCCACACGCACAACGACCGCACCAGCTCGCGGTTGACACTCACCTGTGGGGGTCGCAGTCCCGCGGCAGGTCGGTGGAGTTGGTGACCTCGGTGACGGTGACGCGGCGGAAGGCGGAGGACGCGCTGCAGCGGCCGCGGCGCCGCGGGCTCCACACGCACAGCGACCGCACCAGCTCGCGGTTGACACTCACCTGTGGGGGTCGCAGTCCCGCGGCAGGTCGGTGGAGTTGGTGACCTCGGTGACGGTGACGCGGCGGAAGGCGGAGGACGCGCTGCAGCGGCCGCGGCGCCGCGGGCTCCACACGCACAGCGACCGCACCAGCTCGCGGTTGAACGTCAGGTAGATCCACGGGTTCACGCAGCTGTTCAGGCTCGACAGGAGCGTCAGTATCGTGAATGCCACCCCTGTTGGACGAAACGAAAATGTATACAAATATAGTGTTGAAAAAAACTATGTGGATTTGACTTTCACGATATTTTTGTGTGTATTTCAACGCCAGTGGCATTTTTAAACGTTTTGATCAAGAACGGTCTATACCCCCGTTACTAACGGCGACTTTTTTTTGCTGGATAGCATCATAGCCCAACGGCAACTGGACCCGGTTTGAATCCTGGTCAGGATTCAAACCGGCGACACTCAAGAGACAAAAATATTTCACGAGTTGAGCTACATTAGATTGTCGATGTGTCTACGTGTAGTATTGATTTCAAACTGTGTTGCAATGTTCTGGACTCGTCAATAAAAAAATCAAGTACAGTATAACTCTATGTACCTACTTTGTTTAGCTCCCATGAAACCAAACTACTGAACATGCTTCCGGTTGATGTGATTCACTTACGTAAATCCTACCACTTTAAAATACCGTTAAAACAATAAACTAGTATTTCCAGCAGCCGCTGACGTACCGTCAAAGAAGTGCGGCGGCTGCGGCACCCACACGGCCCACAGCTGGGCGCAGACGAAGGGCGAGGAGCAGGCGACGTAGATGAGGATCACCGCCACCGTCTGCTTCACCGTGTTGATCTTGGCCCGCGATATCAGCAGGTGGGGGGACGCGCTCTCCGGCAGCCCCGCGTACCTGGAACCGTCTCTCTGTAGGTAATGTCAGACGAAGGGCGAGGAGCAGGCGACGTAGGTGAGGATCACCGCCACCGTCTGCTTCACCGTGTTGATCTTGGCCCGCGATATCAGCAGGTGGGGGGACGCGCTCTCCGGCAGCCCCGCGTACCTGGAACCGTCTCTCTGTAGGTAATGTCAGACGAAGGGCGAGGAGCAGGCGACGTAGGTGAGGATCACCGCCACCGTCTGCTTCACCGTGTTGATCTTGGCCCGCGATATCAGCAGGTTGGGGGGACGCGCTCTCCGGCAGCCCCGCGTACCTGGAACCGTCTCTCTGTAGGTAATGTCAGACGAAGGGCGAGGAGCAGGCGACGTAGGTGAGGATCACCGCCACCGTCTGCTTCACCGTGTTGATCTTGGCCCGCGATATCAGCAGGTGGGGGGACGCGCTCTCCGGCAGCCCCGCGTACCTGGAACCGTCTCTCTGTAGGTAATGTCAGACGAAGGGCGAGGAGCAGGCGACGTAGATGAGGATCACCGCCACCGTCTGCTTCACCGTGTTGATCTTGGCCCGCGAGATCAGCAGGTTGGGGGGACGCGCTCTCCGGCAGCCCCGCGTACCTGGAACCGTCTCTCTGTAGGTAATGTCAGACGAAGGGCGAGGAGCAGGCGACGTAGATGAGGATCACCGCCACCGTCTGCTTCACCGTGTTGATCTTGGCCCGCGAGATCAGCAGGTGGGGGGACGCGCTCTCCGGCAGCCCCGCGTACCTGGAACCGTCTCTCTGTAGGTAATGTTGGGTTAAAATTATGGCGGCTTTTGAAAAAAATTAGATTCGTTGACTCACAAAAAGTAAGTAGATAATTAACTAATATTCATACTTGTTTTTTATTTTCCATGAACCCTTTTGTTACCTTTGAACAAACGTTGAATTTATATGTTCCATGTTTCTAAATTGACTCAGGTAGAAGAGCCAGGTGCTAAAAGTCTTAAATTCGCGAGGAACCTACCCCTAGGTAGTCAAAGACCGAGAAGAGAGGTCAGTCATCGTTGGTGAGGCAAAAAACCTATGTACTTAGGTTCCAGTGGCCAAGGAGCCAAGGAGGAGGTAAGTTCCTTATTTTGCTTTTATTATGTTATTTAAATTATTTTTTAAATTGATAAAACATCGAATTGCTTGGTGTTACAGAATGAAACATGAAATGACAAATGTAATGTAAGAAATAATGCGGTTTACCTCCATAGTGTCCAGCATATGAAGAAGTAAGTGTAGATGAGCACACAAAGCGGTACAAGGAACACGGAGACGGAATACCTGTGGACAAACAGTACAATAAACAACATTGGAGTGGTTAGTCATATTTTTCCCCCACCTGCTATGATTGGACGCCTTTTCTTTGTTTAATAAATGAATAAAATAATACTTTTGACACCCGTAAGAATATCAATAATTCAAAAATCTAACGCCTTCAATAATTCCCACGCAGGCATGCAAATATGTTGAAGTTAACAGATTGCAGGCATTAACAGCTGATTTCGTTGCAGGAGTAATCTAATAAGAAAAACAGCACCTGGTGGACCGAGCCTTGCTTGGTGGTACTATTTTATATTTACCAGTCCACCCAATTGATATAAAACTATTCAAACATATTAATGTATAAGTACACTTCTTTATTTCTCCATGCAATCTTTATCCCACACGCTGTTTTTTCCTAAATGGCTGTAGTTTGCTAACAGCTGTTATGATTACCTGATTTGTTTACAGTTACCAGGAAACTGTAAACAAATCCAGGGCCAAAGATACAAATCAGGTAATCATAACAGCTGTTAGCAAACTACAGCCATTTAGGAAAAAACAGCGTGTGGGATAAAAATTGCATAGAGAAATAAAGAAGTGTACTTATACATTAATATGTTTGAATAGTTTCCTTGTTTATTCGTTGCTATCACGACCGTCGATCGATGATCACGACAACTCATTAGGCCATGTTAAAATTGTACAACTTAAAAATTCATTTTATTACATTATTAGATTTCCTCTGGCCAAGTAATCAGCATAGAACATAATTACTTATTTTTAGACTTTGAAGGAAATACACGGAGCCGTTTTTGAGATCGCGTTGTGCAATCAATCAAGTAAGCAAGCATACATACAAGCATACTCATAAGAGAATAGGATTGACAACTGCTATAAGCATCAGGGGTGCACCGAGAGGGGAAGAACAGAATAGCCCCCCCCGAGCTTAGGTTTTTTTCCACGTTTAGGGTTAAACACTTTATGTTTTATACTTGAAATGACATCGCCCTGCCCAGGAAGTATTGCCTGAATACCTAAGCCAAGTATGAATGAGAGATGAATGCACGTTAAAAATAGTTTCTTGTAATATACAATTCTATTTATATAACGGTAAAGTTTGAGTAGTCCATAAAATTAATCAACAGAAAAAACTGGGAACATGTAGACCAGAGACTTGTATATTGCGGACGAGATTCGGAGGGAAAACCCATGAGTAGCTTAATTTTGTCTAAAGAAAGTTACCACCCCTCCAATCTCCTCCACCACCCCGCCACCGCCGCGTCGACTCGCCAAACTTAAGAACGCTTTCACGTAATTAATATCAGTTAAGGGTAAACCCGCTCAGGGAGCTATATTGCATGTTGTAGCTTCAGCCTGAACATAGGCCAATTAACTTGTTTTGAAACTGTAATATGAAAGTGAACAAGGAGAAAAACGACAAGTAGACCAATATCCACCCCCTCCCCCACATGGGGTAGTGTAAGGGTAATTCAAAATTTTCAAATGGTAACCCTTACTTTCAAAAGAAGAATAATGGCACAAATCAGAGGTCTCTGGGTCGATTGTAAACAATGGCACCTCCAAGTTTGAATTTTCACATTCGGTTTTAATTTCGACCACTATTTAGGCGTCATATTTAAATCTGAATCCAAGTTGGAATATGCATAATTGTTTCGAAACAAGTTGAAATAAACTAAACAATGAATTATTCAATTTCTTTTTCTGATCAATACAAAAGCAGCAACCAAATATCTGCCTTACGTGTACAATTCAACCTGAGAATGGAACAGGAATTCAATTAATCGTCGTATTCAAGAAAAATATCAGGGAATCGTGTCACGAAAATATTCGTCCTACAAAACAGTTTTGATAAATTAAATCATTTCCTCCTACGTTAAAAATTTTAGTATCAAAATAACAAGAAAACACTTGCGGTAAAAAGTGAAAATTCTTTATTTCATTCGGCCTTGGCCATATGTGTTTCGTAGCCCACAGGTAATAGTCCTAATGACGAATCCGCCAGTAAACTATAAAGGGAATGCAGTCCAACAAATAACTCAGCCAAATCCCAAATGCATTTGAGTGTACTTCGTTCTAACAGTAGTGAAACGATTTTCGGGACTATTGAGCTGAATGATCTGATCGTTTTTATCGACCATTTTCCGATTCACGCTAACTTTTCTTTACACTTTATCTCATACCCAAGTTCTTCTCTTCCAAAGTAACATGGATCGCATTCTGGTGTGTAAATACATTTATTCGTTTATTCGGTCCTTAAAATTATAAGCTTAAACGGACCATAGAATCTAAAAGTCAACAAAAATTGAAGTTTTATCAAAATCAATGTTAGCTCGCTAACGCTTATTTACCTTCATGCTTTAATTGTATTTTGTCGTATTTTCGAAGCCGTCAAGTTATTTTTGAAAGGAATTCGTCTAAATGACTTCTTTAACTTCGTTGTGTTGCCTACATACATCAACATTTTAGAAATTATTTTTGAAATACTTTCAACGAATAAAAATTTAGCCTACTTATTATTTATTCATTATATTATCGTTTTTAAAGAGGAAATTCCGGATAGACGATGTTTGTTAAAAGCATTTCCTCCGTTCCGCTTGTACTTTTAGTATCTCCTGATCGCTGTTGCATTTTTAATAAAACGAGGAACTCTAGATGGCGCTGTCAGCCAAACTGTACCTACTTCCATTTAACCAAAAGTATCTGGAATATCTTTTCACGGTGCAATTTTACTTGACGATACAGTTCTTTGCTTCTCTATTTGCACAAGGTTACTTATTTGTGGACAGCTGTTAAGATTCTTTTTTTCCATATTTTCGTTACTATTCTGTAATCACCTTAGGAGCCTATGTGGCTAAAATATTCAAAGGGTTTTTTTCCTACGACGTATTTAACTTATAAGTAGGTTTAAAAAAAATACATAAATACAAAATACATAAAACTTATGAGATATGATTAAATATAATGTGTTCGTCTTATCAGACTGTAGTATTAAAAACCCAGTTTTGAAATAGTTATATACGATATTGCTCTAAAAGACTGCCAATCCGTTCTAAGTGATTTTGATGATGATAGTTCTTAAGTGGAATGACTTGTTGACTTAACGCGCTCATTAGAATTGCATTGTTTCGTTTTAATTACTATAAGCTCGAAAAGCAAGTCTGCTTTTAGTGTTCACTTAATGTGACGAAACTGGATGCGGGTCATAGGTTAAATTCATGGCTGAAAATGAGTTTTTAATTTGAAAGGTTTTATAAAAATTTAGCCTTAAAGAGGGAGGGCCACTGTATACCTCCCCTCCCCCTCTGGGAAATTTCCGACTCATATATTTTTTATTGGTATTGACATGAACTTAAACGTTCTGCTTGTTTGCCACTTAGAAATTACAGCATAAGCCAGAAATACATAAAATATCATTGATAATATTGATAAAAAAATTAACATGGGATCATTTTTTGAAAAAGTTACTTGACTGTATTTTTACATGCATTTTTTAGATATTGGCTCAGGACCAACGCCTAGCATTCTTGGGCGATTAATTCTTGATTTTGACAGGATAATAATTTTCGGCCGCCATCTTGAATCCGCCATATTGAATACAACTTTTACTTGTATTGAAGTAAAGATGGTGTTAAAACATGTCATTTTAAATTAGATTTTACGCTCATTACAATGCTTAAATCCGTTTAAAAAAATATACATTCGTTAAAAAGATTTGATCAAATAAAAATTCATCCCCATACATTTATCATGGACGTTTCATATTTTCATTATTTTTTTGGATTATTTTTCTTAAAGCTCTCATTATAATCAAGATACCTAGTTCATTTTAGTCTTAAAATACTCAGTAAAATACCGCCGGCTTTCGTTTGAGATATTAATCATGAACATCAGACAAGTGACAGACGAGCTATAAGGGCTAATTGTAACTAAAAAATACATTTTTCGCAAATTTGAATTTGAGTGCAAACATGAGTATACAAATTATGAGGATAATTTATTAAGGTATTATACTTATGACCCATGCGGATTTTCATATGGAATTATCTTAAGTTGCTTTGGTTCCAAGTCAAGCCGACAATCGTCATCTGGACAAAAACTAGACAATAGAAACTTCTGAGTTATGTTATATAAAGTAAGTTTAACTCGCTTCAAGTAAACCTATAATATTCAGAATATGTGGGCAGAGGTCAGATTTTATACAGTGGGCAGATAATCCTATTTTTATTCAAGACATATAAATACCCCATCGCAGCTAACCTGCCTACATGGCGTATTTCTATAATATTTATTGTTTTTATATATAAGCATTCAACACATCGTTAGAAAATTCATGTTTTAATGAAAAATTTTATTTATAGGCCTAGATAAGCCTTTTTAGCGAATTTCCCCTATAGGGAATAAACAGTAACCGTAGGTCTCATGGTAAGACTTAAGCACGAGACCATCATAACTTTTTGTTTTGAGGTCCCTAGATGCCAAAAACACCATTCGTTAATTTTCATAAATATATATGTGTTTTTGTGCGTGTTTGTGTGCGTGCATGCATGCGTGTGTGTGTGTCTTTAAGCACGCGCGATAACTCGCGTTAACATGGTCCGAACTGAATGAAATTTGGCACAGAGATGTAAAGTAGTAATTATTCGGACGAGTTCGAAAACCAGCCTGATCGGACTATTGGAAGGGGGGGTTAGGGGGGTTAAACCCCTCCAAAAATGGGTTTTTTTGGATTTGTTACATAGTAAAATTAAAATAATGTAATTTTGGTTTATACTATTAAATCCAGCCTAAAAATTATTTAGCTGAATAACAAATAATTTAGTATTTTGAAATGTTGCTCTATGACCATTGGTTAACGAATATCGCTAGTGGTAAACACAATACGTTGTCCCAATGTTATCCTTATGGGAAATAAGTAAAATTCTATATCTCGCTTATTTCTCAACATATCTCAATAAAACTTGGTGCATGGCTTCTACTAGTTAAGATCTACTAAATATTGAATTAAAACAACCTAGTTTTAACGTACCTGTTGCAGCAAACCTGCATACTCATTCCCCATGTTATTCTTATGGAGCTTACAAAAACATGTCAAATCTCGCTACGTTGAATTGTAATATGCTTTTTTGCATTTGAAATTCGCTAAGTATGCAAGTCTGCTGCAACGGGGGGCGATTATAGTTTGGTGTTTTACAAATGTAATTGCATATTTCACCTTTCACGAGGTTTTAACAAGGGAAATGAACAAGGGAATTGCATAGGTTTCCTTTACATGTACGTTTGTATTTATTAATAATGTTATGTATAATAATTGCTGATAATTAAAATTTTGTAATTGTATTCTTGTTATATTGTATAGCTGATCAGCAAACATTTAATCATTGAATACTACTCAGTCTCAATAAAAACAACTAAAACAATCATATAAAAAACTTTAATGATATGGTTAGTGTTATGATTAAAAATACCCTGTTTAGAATTTCCTCACTTGGTAATGAAGTGTCAGAACCCGCTCGTCTGATGAACGATGGACTCGTGAAATCAAATCCACGAAAAGCAGCAGATTTTAACTGAGAATTGTAAATAATTAGTTGGATGAGCGAATAAAATTTTCTTGTTATCGAACAATGGCGTTGTGAGCAACTTTACTTGTAACTTAAGAAATTAATGATTGTTTGTTTTGAACTTCCCAAACGGTTTTGACACACATTTCAGGTTTAAAATGCTCTTACAAGTTTACAAACTAGAGGATGTAGTTTTCAGAAGTTTTTAATGGAACTACACCGCCGAACTTTAATTGGCTTTAACTTTAACTTCTTTGGGGCATAACCTATTGCACAATACATTTCGAACTAATATCGGTGATAAACCAACTGTGATTGGATGATTTTGAAAATATGTTTACCTTGTTTTAATCGCGCGAAAAGGCCCCAATTATCGATTATTAAGTTCAATAATTTTAGATATTGGTTGACTTCAGCAATCCATTGCATATATGCTCATTTTTGTATATTATTCTAATTTTAGCTTTAGTAAAACGATAATAACCCGTTGAAGAAGACCTGCATACTCAGCAAATTTCAAATGCAAAAAAACATATTTCAATCCAACATAGCGAGATATGCCATGTTAAAAAAAATAGGGAATAAGTATGCTGGTTTGCTGCATCAGGTATGTTAAACCTGGGTGGTATTTTATTCAGTATTTTGGTATCTGGGGCCCCAAAATTAAAATTTATGTTGTTCCAAGGCTTAGGTATTACCATGAGACCTACGGTAAGGATATTCGCTAATAGAACAATCGCGATTACAGTCGAAACTCACATAAGAAAACATACACGTATAGTTTTGTTTGCCCTTTCCTTTTCATAACAATTTCGTTATTAATGTGACAAACAAAATATATAATATAGCTAATAAATGATTTTGAATTGACAAATTTTTATTAAATTGAGAAAATGCGTATCTAATTATATACTAAAAACTTAAAAACCTATTTATTTTTCAGGCTGCAAATACGAAAACGACGTAAATGCGTTATGCAGAATTCTACTCCAGTTTATTGTGGAAGTGATGAACTTAATACTTAAGGAGAATGTCGCCAGCAGCTAGACACGGTTGTGCCTTAATTGATGTGTCAAACAGCAGAGAGCGCGCTCAGATTTGTCGCTGAACAATAACCTGTTGTTATGTACTGTAGTTGTTACTCCATCAACACGTGTCAGTGAACTTCAGCAGACGTAGATGTTGGTTGGTAAAACATCGTGAAATGAGACTCCCAAGGTATCAAGCGGTTGTAATAGGTTGCTTTCAATAACCAAAAGGAAGAAACAGGGCGATCAAGCGGTTGTAATAGGTTGCTTTCAATAACCAAAAGGAAGAAAAAAGGCGATTTTGTTGTGATTATACTGGAATTTTTTTTAATTTGAGAATCTTGCTCTCCAGTTTCTACCAGAAACGTTCGGAATACATGCGGAGTCAAATTGCGTGGCCCAATCCGCTTATAAGACTTATGTTAATTTAAGGATCAGGCTTACGGATGGCCTGGCCACGTTACTTAACGCAGACTGTATGTTATTATTTAGTCCAAGTAGATAAAAATATTTTGTCCTAGTTTAGGGTAATTAATGAGTTCAGGGAACTAAAACATTTAATTTAAACGTAAATAATTCCTTATAAATAAACATGGTTTTGGTCAAAGGGGTTCAACCCCAGTT
Source organism: Flexamia atlantica (assembly GCA_035578135.1). Taxonomy (NCBI): domain Eukaryota; kingdom Metazoa; phylum Arthropoda; class Insecta; order Hemiptera; family Cicadellidae; genus Flexamia; species Flexamia atlantica. The sequence goes on along the minus strand of JAQJVK010000001.1, from coordinate 20,486,326 downwards.
ATTTGATTTATTTTTGGTCTCCTACAATTCTACCATGTACTTCTTTACCGCAAAACTATTAAAATGCCTCCTATGGATGATGTATGCGGATGCACGTTCCGGTAAAACTCTATATTATACAATTATTATTGTACAACTCTATATATTTTTCACAATATAGAAGACGTCGAAGATAGTTGTTTATGTCTTATCTTTGGGAGAAACACTCTTCAAATAAAATTGTAAACCAGCCTCGTGAAGAAGACCACAATTTTTTAAAATTTTAAAACAGGAATATTGCATTCAGCTTTCCTTAATTCGGTCTCATTTTTACAGGGAGCGGCCTGATTGCTATATAAAAACTTAAGCATATATTCATTTTAGATTAAAACTAAACTAGCAGCCTGCGTCACTTCGTGACTAAGTTTTGGTTTCATGTTGATTATTTATGGGGGTAGCGTAAAAAACCATTCAATGAGGAAATGTGTGGATTGTCGTGTTTTTTCTAGAGAAATTCATTGCGTTTTTTTTTATAAAATTACCCGTGGCTGAACTTTTCATCAAAGTAAACTTTTAAAATTAACCTAATGCTTAAGATTTGAAACTTCAATATGGATAAGAAATTCCTCACAGAATTTTCGGAGTTCATTAATTTAACTTCCTTGAAAGTGTCCATAAATATAACGTTATGCTGATCGTAATCACTGAAATATCCTTCGCATTCCAAAAAAATTTACAAAATAATTGTTTCACATTTATAATGTATTTTAAATTTGATTTATTTGAGATACATCTTCAACTAATATTGGTATATTATAATTCCCAACGTTGAAATATGCACCAATTGTTTGTTAGAAAGCCCCACTTCATGAGCACCTCCTAAGTTACGTTTGTTCCTTTTTTTAAGTTTCCTTTTTAGAAAAAAAATACTGGAAATTAAAATGATAACAGACTGGCATGTGTTTCTATAGAGTAGATACTCTTCCTCAATATATTATTTTCTGTTGTCTGACAAAAACTTCTATATTTTAAGAAATATAAATCATAATGTAAATTAATATTATCTGACCCACATTCTGTGGTATAAGGATAACTGTGTAAATATTTAAAATCTTGACCATTTGTTAAACAAATGTGAGTTGGTAAAAGTTCACAGGTTTTAAAACAGATAGTAGCACTTTCGCTGAAATTTCAAAAGCCTCCTGTTCGAAGGCCTTTTATGCAATATTTTCCAAACCAACAAAAGGCACATCTAGAGAATAATAGCTTTAATTTGATACCAAATATGTATCGACAAATATATTTTTAGGGGTCGATTTGCTCTGGACAAAATCCCAGAAATGTTTTTAATAATACAAAGATAACACATTGAGTTAAACAATTTTAGGGGATAAATTGTTAAACTTAACAATTTATTCCGGTACAACTATACCTGTACCTTGTAATTAACTCAAGGTGAGACACCAGTTGTTCTTGATTATAAACCATCAGAGAACGCTTTTATCAATACACATTGTCAAAAAAAACCATTTGCCATGTTGAAATAAACAAATGCATTTAGAGCCTCAATCAACGTTGTGAATTCCGTTTTAAAAACTATAATTTACAAATTATTGTTTTTAAAATTACAAAGCAAAGAGTAATTTCACTCTTTGCTCTTGTAAAATTAATAAATTAAATGTCGTTTTAGAGGAATTTTTAAAATTATTTTAAATGTCAAATTACATCACAATATTTTTGCGTGTGATTTTATACAAATCTGGTAAATGTATAATCAGAATAGAATGAGCGAGGACCTTGATTACAGGTGAGATGACGTGTTAGCCTCGTTACTGTACTGACAAAGACCAGTTGGTTCCTTTGTCAAGAATATTAATTAATAAGCCAATAACCAAAGGCAGTTTTGCTTTCATTCTATTTGGTTTTCAACATTGTTTGAAATTGAGAAACGCCATTTTTGAAGGCGCCATTTTTGTCGTATCTATCTTTATATTAATAGACAAGCATTTTTTGCATAAGGTTTTTGTCCTCCTTTTTTCTCAGCCTGTGTGCAACGTAGCAAAAATATAAGCACACGGATAGAATTGTATTTTCCTGTAGAATTGCAGAATCCCATTGAAATTTATATTAGACTTTAATAAATGTAGAAAATTGAATTTAAAATTTCAAAAAAATTAACATTAGCCTTATGAGTTGCTGTTTTGGTGATATTATAACAACCAAATGTAAACAAAGTTAGCATCATATGTAGCTGTTATCACATGCTATTTTTCGTAGAGTAAAGATTTGATGTAGAAACATTAAGCCACAGTTTATTGGGGCATGGAGTGAAAATATAGAATTTGATTGAAATCAGGACCACTTAGAGAAGATTAGGGATATCATACTCAAATGTGTGCCATTTTACATATATATGGAAAAATAAAGTTTACTTGCTGAAATAGGATTAAGAGATAACAAGTTTATGATAAAAAGGGAAGAAAAAAGTACATTAAGTTTCTACCATCCAATGTACTAACTGACATGCAACCGGCAGGGCCGGCGACGGGGGGGGGGCAAATGCATAGGGGCCTGGACCAAAGAACTATACTACTGGAACGCGCGCTGGGCCTACAGAGCGAGCCGGAATCCGTGGTTGCGTCGGGGGCCTGCAGGCGCCAGGGCGGGGCAGGTACACATGCCGCGCCAAGGCTCAGGCATTACGATAATGCTGTTGCAGCCTATTGCAGCACTTTAAACGCCTTGTAAACTCTGAAATACTGTATTGTCATATTTCAAAATGAATGTGTTGCTAACGTTTGATAATTGTTTTAACCAATTATATTTCATATTGATTATTTTAATGCAGAATATTGTGACTTATTATAAGATGTTACTGGTAAATTTTACATTTTCTTGAAAATTAGAACTAAAATGTCTAAATATGTATTAGGTAAGATAAAACAATTTTTAAATATAAAATGTACTTTATTTTAAGACAAGTTTTACAGCGTATTTCACAAGCATCAGTTGCTTAATCTACAAGTTAGAAAAAAAATTAACACTGTCAACCTTTGCCTTAAACTCAACTTAGATTTGATTGTGATTTCAAAAGTTTCCCGTTTGGCAATGTGACGTGATATAATTTAAAAAAATTAGCTACGGATTTGATCAACAATAATTTGTGGCTTCCATGGAATTCGTCATTGCTTAAGTGATTTTTAAAAATAACGCCTGTGAAATTGTTACATATTCTCAAGGTTAAATCGTTGGTGGTAGCCTTTTTTCAGTTGAGTAAATCGATAAAACGTCGTTAGTCGTTTGCATATTAACGATTTTGAAAACACCATAATGTGCCGTAATTACTTTGCCTTTTGATTTAAAATCTGTAAACCTCGTGTGTGATCTAAGGTCATCATCACTTGTATGGAGTAATGAATTACATTCGCGGACGCGCCATCTTCTTGCTGCATTTTAGCGCCCGCCCGGGTACAAATAAGGTAAAAAATTCCAAATAAGGCATTAAATTAAAGGTCTGAATCTCACAATTACTATGGTACCAATCATAAATGGTTTAGAGGCAGTTTTCACATCGTAACAATCGATAACCTAGAAGCTTGTCCTAACATTCCTTAGTTACTGCAACCACGGAATAAACTTGTAACGTTCCTACAATGTGCAAACTGTCTCTAAAACATATTTATATTTGGTGCCATTGTAATTGTGAGATTCATACCTTTAATTTGATACTATAATTGTGTTTTTTTAGTTTACATTGTTTTTGTAAACATCAGTTTAGATTTGACTTTGTTTTTATCCTGGCGCAGCACGGATAAATTCTTTCACAAAAACTAAGTTAATAACCAAACTACGGCTACCATTTTTTTCAAAAAATATTATTTAAGAAATTCAATTCCTTAGCAACAATATCCACCGTTTTTTATTTTACCTGACCAAAAAACACAAAAAGTAGCAGCCGACTACTTTTTTCGTGTCAAGTTTTAAAGTTGAATAAAAACTTCTGACGTTTTCTCCTGTTTTAAATTAGGCAAAAAATTATTTTTGAAATATAATTGATACTATTACCTTTCAAAACTAAAGGACTCCTCACATGCAAAATTTCAACCTTTTATCTCAGTGCTAAGTGGTATAAACTTCGAGTTAAGGCGAGAAGGCGGGAAGTCAAACCAGCATATCTACGATGGACGCGCCAGCTTCGTGCCCTTCTTCAGCCCGCGCGTCCCTGGATGCAATCGAAACACACCGCTGCATGCGCCCGGAATCTACAACACGCGGCTTATGGGCAGCGCGCGTTCCAGTAGTATAGTTCTTTGGCCTGGACTCACAGGGGGCCCAGATCCACGCGAGATTAGTAAAAATGGGGCCCAGAATCGAGGTGAGTAAAAAAAGGCGGGTTTCTCAATTGCACAGGGGCCCGAAAATCCTGTCACCGGGCTTGGCAACCGGAGTATAAATGGTCACATTGTATTCAAATTTTGTTTTTATTGGTGGATAATGGGTAATATATATATATATATTACATTTTAGTGATAATAATAGGAAGAGAGGGAAGGAGGGAAAAAGTTCCAAATGGTAGGAAAGAAGGGAGGAGAGATGGTAAGATGAGAATGAAGGAGAAAAGGAGGGAAAAGTGGAAAGAAGGTCGGAAGAAAGGGAAGTAGAGAGTGAGGAATTAAATGGAGGGAGGGAGAGAACTGTGGTAAGGGGTGTACAGGATAAACTGATTTGATGACTGAAGTTTTACTTTCCTCCGATTCAATAATTATTCTTAAAAAAATAAACATGAAATCATAATAAAATAGTCATTATCTTAATCAAATACTAATTACTAAAAACCATGCCATAAGCCAGAAGTGAAGTAAAATGATTAAGTCAATGATTGAGTCTTTCTCTTTAGTTTTTGGCCCCCAGTTTGGTTATATTATGTGTTTACATGGAAAATATGTACTATATGAAATGTATTTAGAAACGCATTGGTGTATGCAGGGATTATTTATAAAATTAGCTATCCCTATTTGTCACTTTGAAAATCGGTCGAATTTTCGACCACTGGCGATCTCTAGTATTATTAAATACCTAGATTCTTAGAAGATTGTGAAAAAATATGTATTTCCTCAAAGGAATAATCTCATTCTTTGTTAAATTGAATTGTGACAGCAGATATTATATATATTCATCTCCTAATGTAATTTTAAAAAATCGTTTTCGAACGATTTTCGTAAAAGGGTACTAATTATCAACTATCTAGAAAAATTGTAGGATTTTATTTAGGAGCAACCGATCAATCCTGTTTTATCCGTGGAAAAAACAGAAAAACTTCCTTGGATTCATTTAATTTGTCATACTTCAATAGGTTGCCATGACAACCTCTTAAGCTTCCTTAGCGTGTAACATTGAAACTTTGAAGTACCATAGGGCGTAATATTGTGGAAATTTTGAAACATCCGTTTTTATATAGCGGATGCCTAACCCCTAAAAGGAACGTCCATGCAAAGTTTCTAGGTTCTAGGACAAGTAGTTTGGGATGTGCGGTGATAGGTGAGTGGTATTGAACAAATATATAGTAGAGAAAAAGATGATACAACATATTTATCGATTCGATAGTAATGTGGGTCCTGCAGCTGGCATGTTGCATTTCAGGACACTATCTCCCTTCCCATTATGATTATTTAAAAAAAAAATAGTTTTATGTTTTAGTTTTTGCTGGGCACACATACATTTCTGATAACATCTTAAATAATATATGCCTCGTGATTCGATCTTGAACCAATACTCAAAGATAACTGCGTTTTGAGATTGATTGATCCAAGTTAAGAGTTAATGTTGTAACAGGTTCAGCTTCAGTGGCACCGTCGGATTTATGAACACAATTTAAACATCAGTAAACTCTTCTTTCAGGAAGTATATCACAGAACCAAATTTTTCTTACGTCACAGTCCAAAACATGTTTTAACAGTAATCAGGGCATTTAAAAATAAATGTGCTGGTTTCAAAAAACGATTTTTTTTACAAAAAACTTTAGCTCTTACGACGATAGCAGGAAGGTTATTTATTCAATTTCAATTCAGTGTGTATTATTAAACGTTGAGAAATATAGCGAGAGAATTGTCAATGAAGGTTGCTGAGTCGAAGATTGACTCAATTCGCTCCAAATCTACTTTATGGCACGTGAAGGTTTTTACGATAACATTTAAAGAAATCGCTGCTTTTTCAGAATCATTAATCTTAAAATGTATGGTTAATTTTTCACTTTTTTATTGACAATTTTAAGAGGGTTATTATATTTCTATTAACTTTTCAATTTAAAACTCATTTGTAGCCGGAAATTTAACCTATACTGATATACTTCCAGTTTCGTCCCATCAACTGCACACTATAAACGCTGACTTGAAAATAATACGAAACAAGACAGTTCTAACTAACAATGGACGTTAATAAACAAGAATCAACACATTGAGCAAAATAGTCATTCAGAACGGCTTTGATAGTCTTTTAGAGCAATTTTACCGAGGTGGTAGCTCAGAGGTAAAGCGCTTGCCTTGAGTTTCAAACGTCGCTGGTTCGATTCCAGCGGCGGGCGACTCCTGATCCAACATAAGCGGTCACCTCTGGCTGGTCATGTGACTATTGCCGCTGTCTTTAGATCGCCGCGCCGCACAGGCTTATTGGGTCATGGAAACGGGCAGTTGAGGTTTAAAAAAATCGTAATTACTTAAAATTTGTATTTTCACGAGTAATCTAAGGACAAGTGGACAAGGACATATTTTTAATCCACGTCAGACTAAAACTAATATTTTATTAGGCGTCTAGTATCAAAACCAACCACTATCACCACTTTTTTGGCCATGTTTAGTTTTAGACAGATTTTACAAGTTCAAAGTAAGGGGAAAATGAAACTACATCATGGTTACTTTTCGATCCATGGTAAATTTTGTGGTATTATAGGCTACAAAATATTTATAGAGTCAACAGTTCAAAGTAACGCAATTAAGGTTGTAACGGGAGTATTGCTGCTGAGGATTATTGCATTCTTGAAACCCCTTCCTTTGCCATTAAGATTATTACAAACAGAAGTGTTCTATTTTTGGCTTTTGAATTTTCTACTCGGCACATGAATTTTTCCTTAGACTTTTGGAAATAAGAACCCTTTTTGTTGGATCATCAACCAAGACCCAGTTTTAACTGCACTTAGAGATCTATTAGTTAAAGTTGTGGTTTAAGGTGGAACAAAGTCCATAATGTGTCTTATTTATAAAAAATCAGGGTATAAAAAATTATAAAAATAAAAAATGATTAACGTTGAATTTTTTAAAATTATCTAAGAGTTTGATTATAGACAATGGGCCGCCCATATCAAAATCACCCCCTGGGAGAATTTTTGATTCATATATTTTTTGGTGTTGACATGTAGGCTACTTTGAGGTTTTGCTTGTCTGCCACTTAAAAATTACAGCATAACCCAGAAAAAACAATAAAAAAATCATTGATAGTAACTTAACAAAACTAACATCATTTTAGAAAAACAGTTACTTCACTGCATTTTACATGCATTTTTTGAGATATTGACTCATTGACTCAGGACCAACGCCTATTATTCATGACTGATTAATTCTTTATTTTACAATATATAATAATTAAAATCAATAATTATAATCAAGGTAATAATTATGTAAAAATTAAAGTATTTGAATATAATAATAAATGTTTGGACGAAAATACTTAGCATAACATTAAAATTAAGCGATTTTTAACCGGCTACCAAAATATAAATTCTTCATCGTTGGGGGTAAGTATTTTCCAGTCAAGCAAAGAGAAAAGATATGCGAGCTCTCAAGATTGAAAATAAAATACAGCTTCGTTTGCAAATATACCACACGCGTTGGCGCTTTGTTGAGGTAAAATAGGGCAGGAACTTAGGACGAAAGGACGACTTTGAACCATATAGATTGGTTTTTTATTTTAGGCCTGTCCCCAGAAGGAGCGCACTATGATATCCTTGTATTTTTCTTTTTTAATTTAGAATTGCGCTTAATTAGAAGACCTTATTACTCGTCAACATTGACATTTCGACAAATAACTCCGGACTAGTACGCAGAGAGCTGAAAAACGTTGTTAGGCATTGAAAACTCAAATCAACCGCGGATCAATGTTATTCTAGAAAATAAACTTGTTGTTTATAAAGAGAGCGTAATTAACGGTTCACTCGCGTTCGTTCACAGCTCCCGTTCCAATCATTTTTTGTTTGTTGAACGCACAGGGATGCGGTCGACTGTGATTACAAAGTTGTGGTATTTGAGTATCGAGTGATCGGAAATTTATCAAACTTGCCAAACAGAAATGTTTGAGGCCTTACAATTTAAATCACTTGGGGCACCTAGTTAGCTTAAATACACGATACAGTAAAAATGTTACCTTCGTCCTATCAATCGCTTTTTAGACACATAGGACATTCGGATTATGTCATTTATCTCAAGTTAGACTATGCCTGGAAACCATGGGTATTCTATTTCTATAATTTTAGCAATATAGAAAACGTTTGTGCATTTTTAACATCATGTTAAAATTTTAACCAAAACACGTTGGCGTCAATCTAATCTAACTAATATTATAAATGAGAAAGTTAAAATGTAGCTACAGTATGGCTGAATGTGTCTTGATCACGCAAAAACTGGCCAACCTTTAGAATCCGTCCCCACCGTAAAATCTATGTTTTCTGATTTAATATAATTTATCGAATTCTTTAATGAACATATATTTTATACTTGTTATTAACCATGGGCGGATTTAGGTAATAATATTTGGGGGTACCAGCTCACCTAAAACGTTTGAAGTACAGTATTGTATGCTCAAACTCCCATTTAAATGGCCTGTCTTCAGGTAAATTCCAAGTAGGTAGGCTACTTATTTTGTTTAACAACAACCTTTAAGCAAATAACTCAATCGATGCTGAAAACATGTTCTCCCTTCATTGCCAACAAAAGGTAGGTGCCTGGCACCCCCTCGCACCCCCAGAAATCGGCCCATGTCTTTGACTCATATGGCATGGTTCAATAATACTATGCCATATTACTTAACATTTTAAAATAACTTATGGCATAGTATACCATATACCTTTAAAATACTGTTTAGTATTCACTATACTACATTAATAATATTTGTAAATACACTGCATAAAAATTCAGAACGTTCGATGGCCTTAACCAATAAAAAACCTTAACATTCTGCATTTTTATATTTTTAGAACAATTCATTGTGTATTCGGGGTAAAACTCTGATTGAAAAAACTAAAAAAACAATAGGAAAATGAAACTTTTTCTTGAGAAAACATGAGTTTAAAACCATTCACCATTCTAAAACCAAGTAAAATTATTCTAGTTAATTTAATTTTACTTTATTCTAACAAGAGTAACCTACTTAGGTGGAAAAGTAAGTACTCGTTTCCTCTTTATACTAATCCTCTCTGCGGATTAGATAGTCTTTCAAATTCCTCAGTTTAACAACAATTAATTGAGCATACATTAGTCATTTAGTTATTTTTAAGTTCCCACCCGATATGTAACTTATTGAATATTTCGAAGTATGACGTAGGCGCAGGCCTACCGGTACGCATGGGGGTGGCTGTAAGAATATGCAGTGGGAAGAATTCATAAATCCGTCCTTGAAGTCGATTTACAGGACTAATTAACGTACAACTTATTGCAAAAAAGTAGGTCATAATTTTTAAAACGTCGATTCCAGTAAATTAATATCCTATTAGAGAGAAACCTTTCAGTTATAAAGTTAATGGAGAAACTGAAAACCCTATATTATATTATATTCAAGGAATGGAAAAAATGGTTTGCCAACTGATTTGGTTTCAAATTAGAAATTGCGATGAACTATTTTAGAAATTAAAAGTGACATCAGTAGCGATGGATAGTAATGTAACCAACATGTATGCGTGGATTTAAAACGTCAGAATCACCGCGGAAAGGTACATGGTTCGAACATTCCAAAATGTCATTGGAAGCTAACTTATATGTGCATGGAGCCCTGAGTATACCCTCCTACTCAATTAGAGGTAGCACGAATACTCTTATATGAGCAATGTTATCGTCCGTGCGTGCGTGTTTGTTTGCTTGCTTGTTTGCACAATTATCTCTAAAACGGCTCCGAGGATTTTTTTCAAAGTCTTGAAATAAGTAATTTATGACTCAAAAGCGTTTTCTATCCAGACTACTTGGCCAGAGAAAATCTAATAAAGTAATAACATGAATTATTATAAAGTTGTAAAATAATAACATTGGCCTTTTGAGTTGCCATCATAGCAACGAAATAAACATGGAAAGTGTAACAAATGAAGTAATATTAACAGCTGTTTGGAAATAACAGCCATCTAGGACAAATACAGCGTGTGGGATAAAGATTGCATGGAGTAATAAGAAGGTTTTTATTTATCAATTTCATGACACTGAAATATTTAATAGTAATTGGATGTACTGATTATTAATCATTAAAAAATACCGAGCAAGGCTCGGTCCACCAAGTACTACTTTATCAAAGCATGACACTGACAATAAATGCAAGGCTTGCAAGGTGGCTTACGATGTGAAATTAATTTTAAGTACGTCATGTTAGTTAAAAGTATAGTTGGGTTAAGTTTTATTCACATAATGTGACTGTTTGGTTTCATCACGTAAGATAGAATTTTAGTTTGGTTATGAACTATTGATTTAGTGATGTCTCGATTACGATATCAAAACTTAATCATGATTAAGATAATTGAGATTGTAAAAATCGAAAAACACAGATTTTTATATCGATTTTAAAGATGAAGACAGATTCTTAAGTTTCGCCCAAAAACTACAGAACCGACTGGGTTTAAATTTCACACAAAGGTAGATCTAGAACTCATGCAACATATAGGCCCACTCACTTCCTTAAAATCCCCTCGGGCTATTCCCCATGAACGACCTTAGTTTCAATGTTTCCATTTTAGAGTAATATAAACATTCAAATTGCGAAAGGCAGTTCAAAGAGCAGAAGTATAAGATCAGCTGCACGCGGACGAATTCGGGGGTAACAGCTAATATTTAAAAATTCACTATATTTAACTGAAAAATGAGATATTTTAAAAACAATTATACTTTGTGGTCAGCAGCAGTTTATTATTGGTTAGGTTGACTAAAAATTACGTACACTCTATTTTCTCAATTCAATTTTTTATCACAATAAACGCGTGGAAAACTAAAAAAACTTATTTGTTTTGTTATTAAAGACATGTTTTGAGGACTACATAGCCTCTGATAAAAAAGTGAAAGTTAAAGACGAATCCAACACGGACGATAAGTAGCAGTTTATTTAATAATTTTTTTGTTTTTTTAGCAAAATTAATATTTAAATGGTAACATAATGCAATATACTCTACATGTTAATAACCCAGTAATCAAACAAAAGTTATTGTTAATTTATTTCCTCAAATAAGTGTAACTGATCCAAAGATGAACTAAAAGTAAAAAAATTCAAACTGGCAGATATAAACTGATGAAGAGCAAGATACAGGAGACCTGTTAGTGAGGTAGGATAGCTATTTTTTTGGGGTTCTGGCTACCACCATAAAACTTTGCATAATCAATAATCATGGTCAATAATCAATTGATTTGCATAATCAATGGTTTTGGAACTAAATTCAGCCCAGACCCCAAAAATCAGACATATTATTTTCAAAATGGCGGCTGAAAATTGTTGTAGAAGGACACGATTCAACTATTTAGACCATGGGCCGCCAATATGAAACCCTCCCCCCGTGGGAATTTTCGACACATGTATTTTTTGGTTGCAAAATAATACAAAAAAGTACTGACATGTACTTTAAGTTTTTGCTTGTTTGCGACGTTTAAATTACAGCATAACTCAGAAAAACAAAAAATATCATTGATAAATCGTTGATGATTATTGATTATGCAAAGTTTCATACTGGGAGCCAGAAACCTAATATTTTCATACAATGTAAAACTATAAAAAACTATGTTTAACACACTATGTAAAACTATGTTTGTTTCGATGCATGAAAGCTCACAACAAAGCCACCAAAGGTTTGAGAGATTCTGAATACCCTAAATAGTAATCTCTAATATGCTCAAGAGTTCTCGACTATAATTGTTGTAGTAATACTTTAGCTAATTCGATGGAGACACGTGTAAGGCTTAAAAATAACTTCTAAAAATATGTATTCGAAAAAAAGGAATTGTGATTCTTCAGAGATTTGAATGTTCATCATAAACTTAAACTTGAATTTTTAAACATGGCAGTTGATTATCAAACAATGGCGTTGTGAGCAACTTTACTTGTAACTTTAAGAAATTAATGATTGTTTGGAACTTCCTGGAACGGTTTGAAATACGTTTCACGGATAACAATTATTTCATAAGTTTACGAATTAGAAGGAGCAGGTTTCATAAGTATTCAAAGGAAATAACGTATCTTTGATTTAACACTTGACTTATCAACCTTATTTATTATCAACACGTAGTATCTTTTTAGAGACCTGTTACGTCAATAGTCCACATGTTTATTTGCATATACTGGAAATTTCACCAAAGTTTAGTAAAACTACACCAAAACAGCCTAATGTTCACTTCTTTACAAGCCTGGAGCATTCACGATGTACAAAACTTTACAAATACTGAAACATATTTAAAGTCAATGATACTAGTTGAAAAATGTCATTCAAAGTTACAGTTTTACCAACTAAGACGCCGACGATCTAAATGTATTAAGTAAAAATATAGACACATCAAAAATTTTAAAGCTCAACTGATTTGTAGGTTCATCTGAGTTGATGGAAAACATGCATACTGAAGAGTAGTTTACAAATAACATTCCCTATAGCATATATCCGATATAAAATCACACTGCGGTCGGTAAATGAAAATATTGATAAATATCAATCGTATTATCTTATTCTCTAACTAGCTGATCAAACCGGCTTCATCCGCAAAAAAAGTAGAATCACATACTTGGATTCAGGATTTGATTTGTCATATTTCTTCAGGTTGCCATGACGACTTTATAAGCTTCCCTATAGTGAAACTTTGATGTACTGTGCTTCAAAAGAAGGTCATCCGTATTCTGTGTAATGAACCTGTCGATGCCCATTGTAAGTCGCTCTTTGTTAGAGTAAGGTTATGTCTGATTTTAGTCTGTATGTTTATCTCTGCCTGTTAGCTGCAAAGAAAGACTTAGATAAGTACAGTATAAGAGGGGAAGTTCATTCCCATTATACTAGGAAGAGACACCAAATAAATGTACCTTGTGTTAGGCTTAAGAAGGTTCAGATTAGTTCCTTTGTTTTAAGACAAAAACTATTTAATGTCTTGTCCTGTACAGCCTGGACCCAGCGTTTTTCTAAATTCAAAACATCTGCAAAGAACCTCTTATTGGCCAACCCACTCTACTCAATTCAGGAATTTTTTAGTCTGCCTAGCACAACCGTAAGTGAATGTTTTGTTTGAGTTAGTGAGTGACACATGTAGAATTAGTGCATGGTTTTCTGCATGGTTTGTTTTGTTTTGCCTGTAGCCTGTAAGTTGCCAACAAGCCCATGCAATGAACTCTATTAATGAATTGTATTGTATAATTTTCATGTTGTGACGATGCCAATTGCATGTAATTTGTACAAAGGCTAATAAATTCTTGATTCTTGATTCTTGACTTTAGGGCGCAGCCCTAAGGGAGTTTCTCAAAACCGTTTCTTTGTACGCATGTAGGAACCAAGGGGAACACATATGCCAAATTTCAGCTCTGTTATAATTTCAGCTGTACCTAGGTCTTATAGTTTTGGAGATTTGATGTCCGTTAGAAAACCCCTTCTCCTATATAATAGTATATATATTTAGAATAGATGGATAGATAGATAGATAGACAGATAGAAAGAGAGATGGATAGATAAATAGATAGATAGATATAGAATAGATATTGATATACGCTCAGGGCAATTGCACACTGGAATCACGATTGTTGACCATCGATGAAAATTTACATGCTCTGTTGACTAATGACTATAGTCATACTGTTTTTGATTGTTAAAAAATCATTTGTTTATTACAATACGTATAAACGTAAGTAAATTTAATAACATTGAAGTAGTATAATCAGCGTAAAAGTAATATTTTTTTTATTAAAAGTAATTATGATTTTTTTTAGATTACTGCTATATTTTCTGCGATTATTTTAACTTGAATACAAAGGGCGGTATATTGAATTACCTATTGCATATAAGTGCCTATTAATACACTAAACTGAGATAGTATTTTAGGATGAGAGAATTTTCAAATTGCAATTTATAATTTTAAACTTAAATACTTGATTTTCAGAAGTCCAAAAATTTGCTAATGCATCTAATGCCCCAAAGTGTTAACCAGGATAAGTTCACTGTACACCTGAAAAGTGAATACATTTTGTAAATTACAATTTTGACTACAACCGCTCATTTTTTGCGGGCAAGGCTATTTTCCAAGGTAAATGAGCTATGTTGGATGTAAAGCTTTGTGCAGCTCTCAAACTCGCCTTTGTAGCTACCACTCCCTGGTGTGGGAGGGGGGGGGGGGTGGGTTATAAGATATTCTCCGTCAGCTGAGTCGTAGTTCGTAGTTCCCCTGTGTACGGCAGTGTAACGTAAGATAAATGTAAGTTCAAACAGGTATTAAATTGCCAATGAAAATCACTAATTGAAAATTTAAAATGTTAAAAAGTTAACACGCAATAAGAAACAAATTCAACGCACTATAGCTGCTATACAAAACTTACTGTGAGGGTCTCGCGAAAAATCTTACTAAAATGTTGAGTGCTACTTAAAACTTTAGTTGAAAGCTTCTAAATATTCATGAACTATTAGCACGCTTTTGATCATTTTACAGAAAAGTTGACAAAGAAAGATTACCTGGGACTTTATGAAGAAGACTTAAGTCTCGTTGTTAAAAATAATTAATCAATTCATTGATAAAAATTGCTCTTATTCTTAGTTAGGAAACATTTCAAATTTAATTTTTATCAAATGTGAATAGTCATGTCGTATTTAAATTTCTATGGTCTGTGACTTAAATTATATGCATAAATATTTGTTGAAATTATAGTTTTCGAAAGCACTTTGATAAAACCACTCTCAAAATTTAAAGTGCAATCTTGCATTAGGCTAAATTTATTAACCTGGAAATAAAGGAATGGACCATTTCCCTCCGAACCTGTTATGGAAAACTTTTATTGCAAATGTATAAATTTTCAATTATTTGTTTATGTTGTCATTCCTGGAATAAACACTTCAAATCAGGTGTAAGCCCAAATAAACTGCTGCGTCAAAGTAATTATAATTATAGAAACAATAATTAATTATGGAGGGAAAAGTCATCTTCATGGTTAGATTGGAGCTCCTGCACTGTACTGTCGTCTATGCAAACACAAATAAACATGATATAAAAAATGAAAGTGATAAATTAGTGTGATTAAAATTCTAATAGTACATGCAGTTAAGAAAAAATGTTGTAGGGGCTATCAGTAATGCTCAGATAATCAATGAATTAATTTAACATACTTGTGATCTAATTACAGAATAGTTAATCAGACATGCGGAAAATATATAGTTCGATTGGCAATGAATTACAAACCTACACATTACGTTCGATGGAGAATAGAGCCTTAAATTAGTTAGCAGGTGGAAGGGAGAAAACAACAGACGGCAGCGGGAATACTAATGTTCAGTTGAATGTTTCGTGGATAACGGAGTTGTGTCGTCGAGCGCAGCACCGACCATGACTGCAGGTGGACCCGTCGCGTCGTCGGGTGTGGCCACGCACCGTCGTCGTCGCTTGTAAGCTCAAGTATTGGGAGTTCTAAACAAGACATAACTGTTGAGAAGTGAGTGACCAACTTCTTGAAAATAAAAAGGATATCGAACAATCTCATTAAAATTAGAAGAATCCAAATGGAGTCCAAATGGAAATGTAAATTTGGGGTTGTGACACATCATTTCAAACTGCTTTTTTGTGACAAACTCAACGCTGTTATCCGTTTTTCTAAATCTACAGTATTATAGGAAGTATTATATGGAGTCCAAATGAAAACAGAGTTCAAATGGAACTAAATTCTAAGCTACCGAGGAACAATAAAGAAGTTTGATGTTCTCTGTGCTTTTTAGAAAATAACTTGAACAAAGAGAGAAAACAAAAATTGCAAGAGCGCCATAAAAAAAACTATAAAATATGGTAAGTTTTTCATAAACTGCTTTGCTAAGGTCTTTGGTGATATACTTTGACTTTAAAGATGCATCATCCCAATGCACTATTTCAATTTTGCAGTTGTGGTTTCCTTCAATCTTTCTAGAACCTCACATTACAGAATATTTACTCATATAAAACTTCAAATTGATTTGGCTCTAATAAGTTGTCTAAGTCATTTGTGCGTGAATATTTAAAAAATAGGAAATTTGACAATAAAAAAAATTATATAATCCTCATACAACAAGAACTTACAGCTAAGTATTAACTCATTATGTCATTTATGAAGATAAAAAACAGTCTAAATTTGAGCCTTTTTTACACAATAAATTAAGATCTCTCATGTAAATAATGTTTTATTTAAATGAGAGATCTTAATTTTTTGATTATATGAAACTAGAGATCGACGGCGCCGTAGCTTAGTTGGTAAAAGTAGTTTTAGCGTTCTGAGTTCTCACTCAGCCGGCCCCGGTTCAACTCCGAGCCGCGGGCTCTAAGCAATTTTCATACGGAAGCGCTGTGACGAACAGTGGTACCTTCGTCAAGAAGACCTCAAGGTTCGTTAAGGACCTTGGGATTTGACGGAGAGTGAAGCCCTGTTGACTGAGGGTGCCCAATAAGCTAATTCTGCTGCGTTGCAACACCATGGCCAAGTAAAGCCATGGCCCTCTTAAAAAAAAAAAAAAAAAACTAGAGATCGCCAGTGTTAGACAATTCGACCAATTTTCAAATTGAGAAATAGGAATAGCTAATTTTGAAAATGATCCTTGCAGAAACTAATGCGTAGTCTAAACACTTTTCTTATAGGATACTTTTTCCATGTAAACAAACAATACAACCAAACGGAACCGAATGCAAAAGAGAAAGAGTCATTCTTGGACTAATTTTTTTTTATCTCACCTCTGGCATATATTTATGGCATAGTTTATATTCTGGATTAGTAATTAGTATTTTAATAAGATTCCACGATTATTTTTTAAGACTGTATCGAGTATTACTTCAGATAAAAGTAAAAATTCAGTCATCCAATCAGTTTATCCTGTACCCCTCCACAGTTTTCTCCCTTTCTCCCGCCTTTCATTCCTTAATTCCCTTACACTCTGCTTCCCTTCCTTTCTACCTCCTTCCCTCTTCCCTCTTTTTCGCTTTCATTATTTTCTTACCACCTCCCCTCCCTCCTTTCCTACCTTTCTGACTTTTTTCCCTCCACTCTCTCTTCATATCACCATCACTAAAATTTGATATTCTACCCACTCTCCACCAAAAAAGTCACAATTTGAATTTAATGTCCAGTCGTACTCCACTTGCACGTCAGTTAATACTTTGGACGGTAGAGATTCAACTTAATACTTTTTTCTTGCCTTTTTATCAGCAAATTTTAATCTCTTCATATAATTAAAGCGATAAATTTTTATTTGAATCTGAAATCTTCGACCTTCTCCAAATAGTCCCGATTTCAATCAAACACTGTACCAATGAAAACATTAAAAAACAAAAACCATATAAAAATAATTAGTTGATCAAGACGTGGATACTTAAATGGTAATGATAAGAATTTACCTTTCCGTTGTTATTGTTTTGGTTTTATATTTCATCAGATGGCAGAAAAAACAACGCATATTTCACTCATTTTTTTACACTGACATTTGTGTTTCTACATATAATCTTTACTCTACGAAAAGTAGGATATGATAACAGCTACATATGATGCTAACTTTGTTTACATTTGGTTGTTATTAAATCACCAAAACAGCAACTCATAAGGCGAATGTTAATTTTTTTGAAATTTTAAATTCAATTTTCTACATGTCTAAAAGACTAATATAAATTTCAATGGGATTCTGCACATCTACGGAAAATACAATTATATCGGTGTGCTTAGATTTTCGCTACGATGCGCACTGGCTGAGAAAAAAGGAGGATAAAAACCTTATGGAAAAAATGCTTGTCTATTAATATAAAGATGGCTCTCCTTCTGCAGTTTCCATGGGATATTCGTGATCCCACAAGGCTCAAATACAACCTGCTAGGTATTTTATTTCGGGGACTGAAATCCTACGGCATTTAATTTATAAAGAAACAAAAGATGATCAAGCTTTCAAAAGCTTGATCAAACTTCGTCAATTGACCACCTTTGTCTAAAAAATAAACCCAGAGATCAGAAAAAATAAAGAAGATTTGAAATCATATAGGCCAGTAAAATAAATATTGAGCCTGGACAAAATTCCCGGAAAGCTAGAAATCGTCTTAATCTTTCCGTTTTACATCCAAGTATATGAATTTGAAGGTTGTCCCATTTTCCCTAGTGTGCTTTCGACCTGGGACCACAAAAATATCAGAGTTTTGGGTGATTTTTTATTCTTTTGTAGATAAGTAAAAAACCGTTTATTCTACATAAAAAGTTCAAATACAAGAATTATAGAGGGTAAAATTCTGCATGTATTGAGTACCTTCTGATAAAGATAATTTGAATAGTAATTGATTTATGGTAAGTTAAATAAAGGGTTTTGGCGAATTTCTCTTTTAGGGAAAGAGCTATTACTGTAGGTCTCGTGGTAATCCCTAAGCCCGAGACCATGATAACTTTTAGTTTTGAGGTCCTCAGAAGCCAAAAAACCCATACGTTTAAATCTATATAAATATATATATATATATCTATATACATGTATATAAATATATATACTTATGTATGTGTTTCCTCGATAACCCTCGCAAAATGGTCCGATCTTAATAAAATTTGGCACCGACGTGTAAAGTAGCAATTATTTACACATGATCGAAAACCAGCCCGATCGGACCATCGGAAAGGGGGTGAGGGGGGTAAACCCCAAAAAATGGGGTTTATTGAATTTTTCATGTAGAAAAATTAAAATATTCTAATTTTGGTTTATACAATTGAATTCAGCTCGAAAAAACAAATAATTTAGTATTTTGAATCATTGCTCTATGTCCATTGGTTACCGAGATACTGAGAGTGGTAAACACAGTACGTTGTCCCAGCAATTTTAACCTTATGGAAAATAAATAAAATTGTATTTATTTATTCCGGGAATTTTTTCCAGGCATGACTAATTTTTTAACTAATTTTACTGGCCTAATAGATTGACATGGAAAAATCGATGCTGATCGGTGCAGATAATTTTTGTTATATGAAAAGTGACCTCATTTTAGAATTGACTAAAGGACTGATAAGTGTTGATGGAATAGAAACTTGCTAGAGATTCCTAAACTGTGACATTTGACCTTTTTAAAAAAAAAAAATAGGTACTACTGAATAGCCTTTTATTTTCCTGAAAGATATCTGGGAAAAGGAAAGTTTTTGATAGAATTGTTAAAACTGAAACATAAAGTACAGCACAACATGGACGATTCAGTAAATGCGTTATAGTATATTTTGCACCAAGGACCGAAGATGAGGTTATAGAGACTAGAGATCATGTTTAAAATTGTAAACGTAGACGAGAATTAATTTGAAACTATCAAGAGCTGCAAAACCTTTTCTTAATACAATATCGGACCCATATTATCGATATCTTTTTTCCTATATATCGGAACTAAAATATTGATATTTACGAATATCGTCATATCGATATTTTCTGCGGCCCTAGGGCCGAAAACGTTTTCGGCCCTGTGGCAGCAAAACAGTGTGTGTCTGTGCGCGTTTGACGTTTGCAAAACAGGTGATTTCGTCGTTTAGTGTGGTGAAAAATATTTTACATAAAACTATTTGGTTCAACTGATCTTTTAACAATAAGTTACTGGTAGATTAAAACAATAATTTTACTAATTTAATTTGAATGCTTATTAGTTGTACTAAGAAAACATAATTTAACTGAATTGCACAGGTTTTCATTATACTCGCTGTCATACCAAACAACATTTCGCAGCATGGATAAACTCTTACAAACTTATTTTTGCGAAGGTTTCTTAGAAAGAAATCGTTTGATTGCCCCTTTCTTGGTTCAGAATCAAAGAAGAGTTCAGTAATGTCTGAGAAGAGCACCTCCGAAAGTTGCCGCGAGTGGGTTATTGGCTCACGATTCGTTACTTGTTAGCCATACTCTCCAGATCTTCTTATTTACCTTACGTAAGTGCTTCGTGCCTTAACACGGTTGTGAAGTGTTGTACTTGGTGCTTCACGTGCTCGTTACTGTAAATCACTTGATGCATCTACATCCTTTTCTAAAGATATAGGTTTAATTAGTAACTGCAAAGAAATAAAAAAAACCTTTGTAAGAACAGATTGAGTTTGTTAAAGTTAAATTGTAATTATTGTTGTGGATCCTCTTCGTGAGTGGTCAAGAAGTTATCTATCAACTTTTAGTTAATGCAGATTTAACTACTTCATTGTGACTCTCCAAGTGACCAACTTGTTTTGGCCTGTTGTGTGTGTACCGCAAAAAAGTAATTTCCAATAAACACATTTTGAAAGTTAATGGTTTTAACTGAAATTGTCAAATGAATTTTGTATGAAAAATTTATAAAATATATTTTTAAAAGTGGAATTAGTACTATGAACACGGCACAAAATTGTAAAACAAAAACACAACTTTCTACGACAATGTTTCATTACGCCTAAAGCAATAAAACAAACACCGTACCTGAAGAAATCGCTTGTTAAAGAAGTAACATTAACATTACATTTTCTCTGTGCTAGTCAGCAATAAAACCAACATTTTACGAGACAAAAAGAAACACTTTTTGTGAAAGAAAGCTTATGCAAAGTGGTGAGGACCCGCCAGCAATAAAAAATACTGAATGTTGAAGGTAAATAACAAAACAAGTTAAATCACGATTTTAAAAATATATTTACTAATTTATTTATTAATCTTATGATTATATAATCTCTTTAAGTGTTATGCTACTCATGACTGTATCAGTAACTGTTCCTCGGGTAACTCAATGCTTCCCTGCAACGTTTCACACTCTAACCTGTCAATATTATGAAAGAAACTTCGGTAGAACTCGCGGATCGTGATAACGAACGCTTTCATTGGCTGTCGCGATTTCCCTCACAGCAGTGACAGTTGAAGTTGGTGAGGTTTCCGCCTTGTCCACTCAACAATGGGAGCCTTACAAATGTCGGTTCCTGGTATGAATGAATAAACACCGACTTCAGGCATTGAAAATGTTTAGGCCTGAAACTCACTCAGCTTGCGAATAGCTTATAGGTAAGCCAGTTGTCATTACCACACAGAATACAATATACACTTAACGTAATATAATATTCAGTCGGAAGTATATAAAAATATTTGCACTAAAATTAAAGAGATACTGCACTGTAAAATTTCATATATCATACAAACAATTATTTTAATAAGTTGGTGGTTTGTAACTTTAATTAACTACATGTATGATAAAGTATGCGTTTACCTAGTGTACTCGTAATTAAATTAAATGTCGTTAAAGTTAATATTGTAATCATTATTCAAGATTCGATAAAAAAGACTATTTACATCGATAGGTGGGACTGAGTACCTTAAACAAGAGACAGGTAAATATTACAATATTTATAAAAAATATAAATATTTTATAATTAGATGTTGATTAGTGTGAGGAGGGTGGATATGATCACTAACGCAGACACAGCCTTTTCTTACATGTCACTCCGTTTGAGTGTATAAAACTTCTGAGAAGACTTACTATGGATATCTTACATGTCAAGCGACACATTTAGCAGTGAGGTTTACCATGTGACGTAGAGCTACCAAGCGACACATTGAGCAGTGAGGTTCAACATGTGATGTAGAGCTACCATGCGACACATTGAGCAGTGAGGTTCACCATGTGACGTAAAGCTACCATGCGACACATTGAGCAGTGAGGTTCGCCATGTGACGTAGAGCTACCATGCGACACATTGAGCAGTGAGGTTCGCCATGTGACGTAGAGCTACCATGCGACACATTGAGCAGTGAGGTTCGCCATGTGACGTAGAGCTACCATGCGACACATTGAGCAGTGAGGTTCGCCATGTGACGTAGAGCTACCATGCCACACATTGAGCGGTGAGGTTTAGCATGTGACGTAGAGCTACCATGCGACACATTGAGCAGTGAGGTTCACCATGTGACGTAGAGCTACCATGCGACACATTGAGCGGTGAGGTTCACCATGTGACGTAGAGCTACCATGCGACACATTGAGCGGTGAGGTTTAGCATGTGACGTAGAGCTACCATGCGACACATTGAGCAGGGAGGTTTACCATGTGACGTAGAGCTACCATGCGACACGTTGAGCAGTGAGGTTCACCATGTGACGTAGAGCTACCATGCGACACATTGAGCGGTGAGGTTCACCATGTGACGTAGAGCTACCATGCCACACATTGAGCGGTGAGGTTTAGCATGTGACGTAGAGCTACCATGCGACACATTGAGCAGTGAGGTTCACCATGTGACGTAGAGCTACCATGCGACACATTGAGCGGTGAGGTTCACCATGTGACGTAGAGCTACCATGCGACACATTGAGCGGTGAGGTTTAGCATGTGACGTAGAGCTACCATGCGACACGTTGAGCAGTGAGGTTCGCCATGTGACGTAGAGCTACCATGCGACACGTTGAGCAGTGAGGTTCACCATGTGACGTAGAGCTACCATGCGACACATTGAGCGGTGAGGTTCACCATGTGACGTAGAGCTACCATGCGACACATTGAGCAGTGAGGTTCACCATGTGACGTAGAGCTACCATGCGACACATTGAGCAGGGATGTTTACCATGTGACGTAGAGCTACCATGCGACACATTGAGCGGTGAGGTTCACCATGTGACGTAGAGCTACCATGCGACACATTGAGCGGTGAGGTTTAGCATGTGACGTAGAGCTACCATGCGACACATTGAGCAGGGATGTTTACCATGTGACGTAGAGCTACCATGCGACACATTGAGCAGGGATGTTTACCATGTGACGTAGAGCCTCTCGCCCCAGACCCCGGGGAACGTGGCCCAGCAGTCGAACACCCCGGGGGCGATCTCCTGGTACGAGAATATCACCACCTCAAACACAACGATAAATTACACGCTAATGTTACTATAGTTCTAGAATGGCGACCTAAACGATTTTAAAATGTTAAGAACTCACTAATTGTTAGTAAATAGTATTATAATAGAAGTAAAACCTTTGCCAATTAATTACTTGTAGATTACAAATAAATAGTTTATTTTCTACATGTTGTATTCATTTCGATTAAATTGAGTTGATCCTTGTGTCATACGATCTTACCATTAAAAATCTGATTAGAGGAGAAAGTAGCATTCATGAGACTTTTGTTCGATAAAAAGGGTAAGTGAACCAGAGAATGACCGGTTAAAGTATGTATTTTATACTAAGTATGTAATAAGAATGCAAAGCCGCTTTTAATGCGACTAAGAATTGCTAGTAAAACATTAAAATTTACTTTTAGCTATACGGTCATTCATTATTTGAGGGTGGTGATTCACTGTTGCTCTACTCATTACTCTACTTTTATTGAACTTGTAATATAGCCTACGATCAAAAGCGTATTCGAGGTGTATTCTGAGTATTCGAATGGAAGCTGCTGTATATATACGACACGTCACGTCACGTCATGACATATCACGTGGAATTTCGATACAATTACAATCGAACACTCAGAATTGCACAATCGATTCGAATTGCTCTGAAGACACAGACCGTTTGTGGCTGTAGAGGATGTGCATGTGACGTGACGGCACGCAATGTGTATGTGTTGTTTCTACTAATGTCCATTCGTATGTCAAAAAACGGTCAATTGTTTCTGAAAACTATTCAAAAGTGTTATTATTGGCATCATAAAACATTTGCATGGAAAGGCTTTGTTCTTTTGTTCATCAGAAAATATTACTTATCCTCAGTGATTGTTATACTATGATCACCAGTGATTGTAACACAGGACCATGCTAGAGGCTACAGCTAACGAAAAGTGATGAGTTGTGTTTTAATTGTTTGAAAGTTTAGTCTTTGAAGTATTTAAATTTTAATGCAAGGCAACTGTTTAAAACATCTTACCGATTTGAAGGAGATAATTATTAGTTACCTTAATCCTTAATTTTCTGTTTACTAGCAAACACGACCGCCACAGACCGTGGTCACAGGCCGCCTTGTAGCGGTCCACAGCAGTGGCCACGAGGATGTAGGAGCTCAGATAGCCTACCTGCGGTGTACAGAAGAGCAGCGCCAGGGTCCAGGCGGCGACGACAGTGAGGCTGGACCGTCGAGAGCTCCAGGCGCAGTAGGTGAGAGGGTCAGAGACCGCCTGGTAGCGGTCCACAGCGGTGGCCACGAGGATGTAGGAGCTCAGATAGCCTACCTGCGGTGTACAGAAGAGCAGCGCCAGGGTCCAGGCGGCGACGACAGTGAGGCCGGACCGTCGAGAGCTCCAGGCGCAGTAGGTGAGAGGGTCACAGACCGCCTGGTAGCGATCCACAGCGGTGGCCACGAGGATGTAGGAGCTCAGATAGCCTACCTGCGGTGTACAGGAGAGCAGCGCCAGGGTCCAGGCGGCGACGACAGTGAGGCCGGACCGTCGGGAGCTCCAGGCGCAGTAGGTGAGAGGGTCACACACCGCCTTGTAGCGGTCTACAGCGCTGGCCACGAGGATGTAGGAGCTCAGATAGCCTACCTGCGGTGTACAGGAGAGCAGCGCCAGGGTCCAGGCGGCGACGACAGTGAGGCCGGACCGTCGAGAGCTCCAGGCGCAGTAGGTGAGAGGGTCACAGACCGCCTTGTAGCGGTCCACAGCGGTGGCCACGGGGATGTAGGAGCTCAGATAGCCTACCTGCGGTGTACAGAAGAGCAGCGCCAGGGTCCAGGCGGCGACGACAGTGAGGCCGGACCGTCGGGAGCTCCAGGCGCAGTAGGTGAGAGGGTCACACACCGCCTTGTAGCGGTCCACAGCGGTGGCCACGAGGATGTAGGAGCTCAGATAGCCTACCTGCGGTGTACAGAAGAGCAGCGCCAGGGTCCAGGCGGCGACGACAGTGAGGCCGGACCGTCGGGAGCTCCAGGCGCAGTAGGTGAGAGTGTCACAGACCGCTTGTAGCGGTCCACAGCGGTGGCCACGAGGATGTAGGAGCTCAGATAGCCTACCTGCGGTGTACAGAAGAGCAGCGCCAGGGTCCAGGCGGCGACGACAGTGAGGCCGGACCGTCGAGAGCTCCAGGCGCAGTAGGTGAGAGTGTCACACACCGCCTTGTAGCGGTCCACAGCAGTGGCCACGAGGATGTAGGAGCTCAGATAGCCTACCTGCGGTGTACAGAAGAGCAGCGCCAGGGTCCAGGCGGCGACGACAGTGAGGCCGGACCGTCGGGAGCTCCAGGCGCAGTAGGTGAGAGGGTCACAGACCGCCTGGTAGCGATCCACAGCGGTGGCCACGAGGATGTAGGAGCTCAGATAGCCTACCTGCGGTGTACAGAAGAGCAGCGCCAGGGTCCAGGCGGCGACGACAGTGAGGCCGGACCGTCGAGAGCTCCAGGCGCAGTAGGTGAGAGGGTCACAGACCGCCTGGTAGCGATCCACAGCGGTGGCCACGAGGATGTAGGAGCTCAGATAGCCTACCTGCGGTGTACAGAAGAGCAGCGCCAGGGTCCAGGCGGCGACGACAGTGAGGCCGGACCGTCGAGAGCTCCAGGCGCAGTAGGTGAGAGGGTCACAGACCGCCTTGTAGCGGTCCACAGCGGTGGCCACGAGGATGTAGGAGCTCAGATAGCCTACCTGCGGTGTACAGAAGAGCAGCGCCAGGGTCCAGGCGGCGACGACAGTGAGGCCGGACCGTCGGGAGCTCCAGGCGCAGTAGGTGAGAGGGTCACAGACCGCCTTGTAGCGGTCCACAGCGGTGGCCACGGGGATGTAGGAGCTCAGATAGCCTACCTGCGGTGTACAGAAGAGCAGCGCCAGGGTCCAGGCGGCGACGACAGTGAGGCCGGACCGTCGGGAGCTCCAGGCGCAGTAGGTGAGAGTGTCACAGACCGCCTTGTAGCGGTCCACAGCGGTGGCCACGAGGATGTAGGAGCTCAGATAGCCTACCTGCGGTGTACAGAAGAGCAGCGCCAGGGTCCAGGCGGCGACGACAGTGAGGCCGGACCGTCGGGAGCTCCAGGCGCAGTAGGTGAGAGGGTCACAGACCGCCTTGTAGCGGTCCACAGCGGTGGCCACGAGGATGTAGGAGCTCAGATAGCCTACCTGCGGTGTACAGAAGAGCAGCGCCAGGGTCCAGGCGGCGACGACAGTGAGGCTGGACCGTCGGGAGCTCCAGGCGCAGTAGGTGAGAGTGTCACAGACCGCCTTGTAGCGGTCCACAGCGGTGGCCACGAGGATGTAGGAGCTCAGATAGCCTACCTGCGGTGTACAGAAGAGCAGCGCCAGGGTCCAGGCGGCGACGACAGTGAGGCCGGACCGTCGGGAGCTCCAGGCGCAGTAGGTGAGAGGGTCACACACCGCCTTGTAGCGGTCCACAGCGGTGACCACGAGGATGTAGGAGCTCAGATAGCCTACCTGCGGTGTACAGAAGAGCAGCGCCAGGGTCCAGGCGGCGACGACAGTGAGGCCGGACCGTCGGGAGCTCCAGGCGCAGTAGGTGAGAGGGTCACACACCGCCTTGTAGCGGTCTACAGCGCTGGCCACGAGGATGTAGGAGCTCAGATAGCCTACCTGCGGTGTACAGGAGAGCAGCACCAGGGTCCAGGCGGCGACGACAGTGAGGCCGGAGCGTCGGGAGCTCCAGGCGCAGTAGGTGAGAGGGTCACACACCGCCTTGTAGCGGTCCACAGCGGTGGCCACGAGGATGTAGGAGCTCAGATAGCCTACCTGCGGTGTACAGAAGAGCAGCGCCAGGGTCCAGGCGGCGACGACAGTGAGGCCGGACCGTCGAGAGCTCCAGGCGCAGTAGGTGAGAGGGTCACACACCGCCTTGTAGCGGTCTACAGCGGTGGCCACGAGGATGTAGGAGCTCAGATAGCCTACCTGCGGTGTACAGGAGAGCAGCACCAGGGTCCAGGCGGCGACGACAGTGAGGCCGGAGCGTCGGGAGCTCCAGGCGCAGTAGGTGAGAGGGTCACAGACCGCCTTGTAGCGGTCCACAGCGGTGGCCACGGGGATGTAGGAGCTCAGATAGCCTACCTGCGGTGTACAGAAGAGCAGCGCCAGGGTCCAGGCGGCGACGACAGTGAGGCCGGACCGTCGGGAGCTCCAGGCGCAGTAGGTGAGAGTGTCACAGACCGCCTTGTAGCGGTCCACAGCGGTGGCCACGAGGATGTAGGAGCTCAGATAGCCTACCTGCGGTGTACAGAAGAGCAGCGCCAGGGTCCAGGCGGCGACGACAGTGAGGCCGGACCGTCAGGAGCTCCAGGCGCAGTAGGTGAGAGGGTCACAGACCGCCTTGTAGCGGTCCACAGCGGTGGCCACGAGGATGTAGGAGCTCAGATAGCCTACCTGCGGTGTACAGAAGAGCAGCGCCAGGGTCCAGGCGGCGACGACAGTGAGGCCGGACCGTCGGGAGCTCCAGGCGCAGTAGGTGAGAGGGTCACACACCGCCTTGTAGCGGTCCACAGCGGTGGCCACGAAGATGTAGGAGCTCAGATAGCCTACCTGCGGTGTACAGAAGAGCAGCGCCAGGGTCCAGGCGGCGACGACAGTGAGGCCGGACCGTCGGGAGCTCCAGGCGCAGTAGGTGAGAGGGTCACAGACCGCCTTGTAGCGGTCCACAGCGGTGGCCACGAGGATGTAGGAGCTCAGATAGCCTACCTGCGGTGTACAGGAGAGCAGCGCCAGGGTCCAGGCGGCGACGACAGTGAGGCCGAACCGTCGGGAGCTCCAGGCGCAGTAGGTGAGAGGGTCACAGACCGCCTTGTAGCGGTCCACAGCGGTGGCCACGAGGATGTAGGAGCTCAGATAGCCTACCTGCGGTGTACAGAAGAGCAGCGCCAGGGTCCAGGCGGCGACGACAGTGAGGCCGGACCGTCGAGAGCTCCAGGCGCAGTAGGTGAGAGGGTCACAGACCGCCTTGTAGCGGTCTACAGCGGTGGCCACGGGGATGTAGGAGCTCAGATAGCCTACCTGCGGTGTACAGAAGAGCAGCGCCAGGGTCCAGGCGGCGACGACAGTGAGGCCGGACCGTCGAGAGCTCCAGGCGCAGTAGGTGAGAGGGTCACACACCGCCTTGTAGCGGTCCACAGCGGTGGCCACGAGGATGTAGGAGCTCAGATAGCCTACCTGCGGTGTACAGAAGAGCAGCGCCAGGGTCCAGGCGGCGACGACAGTGAGGCCGGACCGTCGGGAGCTCCAGGCGCAGCAGGTGAGAGGGTCACACACCGCCTTGTAGCGGTCTACAGCGCTGGCCACGAGGATATAGGAGCTCAGATAGCCTACCTGCGGTGTACAGAAGAGCAGCGCCAGGGTCCAGGCGGCGACGACAGTGAGGCCGGACCGTCGGGAGCTCCAGGCGCAGTAGGTGAGAGGGTCACAGACCGCCTTGTAGCGGTCCACAGCGGTGGCCACGAGGATGTAGGAGCTCAGATAGCCTACCTGCGGTGTACAGAAGAGCAGCGCCAGGGTCCAGGCGGCGACGACAGTGAGGCCGGACCGTCGGGAGCTCCAGGCGCAGTAGGTGAGAGGGTCACACACCGCCTTGTAGCGGTCCACAGCGGTGACCACGAGGATGTAGGAGCTCAGATAGCCTACCTGCGGTGTACAGAAGAGCAGCGCCAGGGTCCAGGCGGCGACGACAGTGAGGCCGGACCGTCGGGAGCTCCAGGCGCAGTAGGTGAGAGGGTCACAGACCGCCTTGTAGCGGTCCACAGCGGTGGCCACGAGGATGTAGGAGCTCAGATAGCCTACCTGCGGTGTACAGAAGAGCAGCGCCAGGGTCCAGGCGGCGACGACAGTGAGGCCGGACCGTCGGGAGCTCCAGGCGCAGTAGGTGAGAGGGTCACACACCGCCTTGTAGCGGTCCACAGCGGTGACCACGAGGATGTAGGAGCTCAGATAGCCTACCTGCGGTGTACAGAAGAGCAGCGCCAGGGTCCAGGCGGCGACGACAGTGAGGCCGGACCGTCGGGAGCTCCAGGCGCAGTAGGTGAGAGGGTCACAGACCGCCTGGTAGCGATCCACAGCGGTGGCCACGAGGATGTAGGAGCTCAGGTAGCCTACCTGCGGTGTACAGAAGAGCAGCGCCAGGGTCCAGGCGGCGACGACAGTGAGGCCGGACCGTCGGGAGCTCCAGGCGCAGTAGGTGAGAGGGTCACAGACCGCCTGGTAGCGATCCACAGCGGTGGCCACGAGGATGTAGGAGCTCAGATAGCCTACCTGCGGTGTACAGGAGAGCAGCGCCAGGGTCCAGGCGGCGACGACAGTGAGGCCGGACCGTCGAGAGCTCCAGGCGCAGTAGGTGAGAGGGTCACAGACCGCCTTGTAGCGGTCCACAGCGGTGGCCACGAGGATGTAGGAGCTCAGATAGCGGTGTACAGAAGAGCAGCGCCAGGGTCCAGGCGGCGACGACAGTGAGGCCGGACCGTCGGGAGCTCCAGGCGCAGTAGGTGAGAGGGTCACAGACCGCCTTGTAGCGGTCCAAAGCGGTGGCCACGAGGATGTAGGAGCTCAGGTAGCCTACCTACGGTGTACAGAAGAGCAGCGCCAGGGTCCAGGCGGCGACGACAGTGAGGCTGGACCGTCGGGAGCTCCAGGCGCAGTAGGTGAGAGTGTCACAGACCGCCTTGTAGCGGTCCACAGCGGTGGCCACGAGGATGTAGGAGCTCAGATAGCCTACCTGCGGTGTACAGAAGAGCAGCGCCAGGGTCCAGGCGGCGACGACAGTGAGGCCGGACCGTCGGGAGCTCCAGGCGCAGTTGGTGAGAGTGTCACAGACCGCCTTGTAGCGGTCCACAGCGGTGGCCACGAGGATGTAGGAGCTCAGATAGCCTACTTGCGGTGTACAGAAGAGCAGCGCCAGGGTCCAGGCGGCGACGACAGTGAGGCCGGACCGTCGGGAGCTCCAGGCGCAGTTGGTGAGAGTGTCACAGACCGCCTTGTAGCGGTCTACAGCGGTGGCCACGGGGATGTAGGAGCTCAGATAGCCTACCTGCGGTGTACAGAAGAGCAGCGCCAGGGTCCAGGCGGCGACGACAGTGTGGCCGGACCGTCGGGAGCTCCAGGCGCAGTAGGTGAGAGGGTCACAGACCGCCTTGTAGCGGTCCACAGCGGTGGCCACGAGGATGTAGGAGCTCAGATAGCCTACCTGCGGTGTACAGAAGAGCAGCGCCAGGGTCCAGGCGGCGACGACAGTGAGGCCGGACCGTCGTGAGCTCCAGGCGCAGTAGGTGAGAGGGTCACAGACCGCCTTGTAGCGGTCCACAGCGGTGGCCACGAGGATGTAGGAGCTCAGGTAGCCTACCTGCGGTGTACAGAAGAGCAGCGCCAGGGTCCAGGCGGCGACGACAGTGAGGCCGGACCGTCGGGAGCTCCAGGCGCAGTAGGTGAGAGGGTCACAGACCGCCTTGTAGCGGTCCACAGCGGTGGCCACGAGGATGTAGGAGCTCAGATAGCCTACCTGCGGTGTACAGAAGAGCAGCGCCAGGGTCCAGGCGGCGACGACAGTGAGGCCGGACCGTCGGGAGCTCCAGGCGCAGTAGGTGAGAGGGTCACACACCGCCTTGTAGCGGTCCACAGCGGTGGCCACGAGGATGTAGGAGCTCAGATAGCCTACCTGCGGTGTACAGAAGAGCAGCGCCAGGGTCCAGGCGGCGACGACAGTGAGGCCGGACCGTCGGGAGCTCCAGGCGCAGTAGGTGAGAGGGTCACACACCGCCTTGTAGCGGTCCACAGCGGTGACCACGAGGATGTATGAGCTCAGATAGCCTACCTGCGGTGTACAGAAGAGCAGCGCCAGGGTCCAGGCGGCGACGACAGTGAGGCCGGACCGTCGGGAGCTCCAGGCGCAGTAGGTGAGAGGGTCACACACCGCCTTGTAGCGGTCCACAGCGGTGACCACGAGGATGTAGGAGCTCAGGTAGCCTACCTACGGTGTACAGAAGAGCAGCGCCAGGGTCCAGGCGGCGACGACAGTGAGGCCGGACCGTCGGGAGCTCCAGGCGCAGTAGGTGAGAGGGTCACACACCGCCTTGTAGCGGTCCACAGCGGTGACCACGAGGATGTAGGAGCTCAGGTAGCCTACCTACGGTGTACAGAAGAGCAGCGCCAGGGTCCAGGCGGCGACGACAGTGAGGCCGGACCGTCGGGAGCTCCAGGCGCAGTAGGTGAGAGGGTCACACACCGCCTTGTAGCGGTCCACAGCGGTGACCACGAGGATGTAGGAGCTCAGATAGCCTACCTGCGGTGTACAGAAGAGCAGCGCCAGGGTCCAGGCGGCGACGACAGTGAGGCCGGACCGTCGGGAGCTCCAGGCGCAGTAGGTGAGAGGGTCACAGACCGCCTTGTAGCGGTCCACAGCGGTGGCCACGAGGATGTAGGAGCTCAGGTAGGGGCCCAGCGTCTGGCCGTACTTGACAGCCTTGCAGAGCGCGGGGCCGCCCTTGAAGCGGTAGGTGATCTTCCAGCAGAGCTGCGGGAACACGTTCAGCAGTCCCGTGGACAGGTCGGCCACGCACAGGTGTAGGATGAAGTAGTACATCCTGCAAGAGATGCATTCAGCTAAGTGATGCATGCTAGTGGCTGATTTTCACGGGTGGTCGTCCTTTCTTTTCACATGACACTAGATCACGAGTCGGGCTTGACTAGACCTCGCCCGAAACAGTTTTGCGTAATAATTTGAGGTTTTCATAAGTAGGAGGCACGCTTTATGCGCAAACCAAAAGGAAACGGCGGGACTCTCTCTCTCTCTCTCTCTCTCTTTTTCTCAAATGTTGGTCGAGGTATACCCACTAAACCTACGGAGCTATGAGGAAAACAGGCCGGAATCCTTAACGGATATCTTAACACTTGGTGCACTTGGACTGCGACTAGACGGGTCACGTCTCCATTCCGGGAAACTTAGAGGTTACCTAATATCGTCTCGATTTCGCTGAAGAATGAATTGCACTAACTCAACTGTTCTCCAGGATTCTTCGTTGGAAAACATCGTCCCAACAACGATATCCGGGGACAAATCGCCGTTTGCAAAGAGCGTTGCATGTCTTCATCACAACGCTTGCCCCGGGAGAAGGCATGATGAAGGTCATTCCACCTCCTCCGTGCAGTACCTATATCTTTTCGCATGGCAAAGGTGACCTCACCTGAAGTAACCGTGACCTATCAGAAATTGAAACAAGAATAAATCATTTTTCCAAAGGCACGGTTCAGACACGGGCTAATTTTTCGGATTAGACTAAACGTCCATCGCCCTTCCAATCCGCCGTCCCACCGCTCCTGCCAAGCTCGCGGAGTGTTGAGTCTGGCCCTCTCAGCAGCATGGTCCTCTCTGCCGAGATTTGGGGCACGACGAAGATTGGTTTAACGGTCGTTGTTTGTGATGACAACATTAACTCATGATTCTGGTGTTGATATTCAGAAAAAAAGAAAACCCGTTCTAAAATTGCATAAATGAACAGGACAATTTTAACTGATGACTTACCCAGTGGAAATCAAGTTAAAAATGATAAGAAAGTAAACTTCAAACATTTTAGAAAATTCTGTATCAATTGGATTTAATAAAAGTCTATTGTTTGGATGTACTCCGAAGAAATAATTTAATCAACTTCAACGAAGTTTGCACAAAGGAAAGTTGTGTGATTTAATCTGGAATAGATTTTCTTGCAATTTAATTTCCAGCTAACAATATCTTGCTTAATCCAACACAATTTGTATTTGCAAATAATAAAAAAAATTTATTTAATTGGTTTAAATATATATAATTTGCATAAATATAGAGGGAGAAACAATTTTATTTTCTACCTGTGGAAATGTACAGGTTACCATTTCAGATCAAGCATTCACAAATTTATTTACATAATAATTTAAACAATAGTTAGAATGTAAAATAAAAAACATAACATTTTTTGTTATAACCTTTGTTATGAATGAAAAATCAAAGTTTTCACTAAGACTTTTTTCAAAACTAATTACTTACTACTTATTCAAAAAGGATTTCATTGGAATAAGTTATCCATATTTCTTCCAGAAACCAACTATTTTGTTGTTGGCTCCATAGCTGCCTATTTCCTGCCCATACGATGTCGTAGCCACTTGCTGCAATTGAGCACTTCATGAAGTGCCCAATAACAGCAAGTGGCTAAGACATTCATTCATTCATTTGGAAGGGCGGACCGACGTCCCAAGGCACTTCAGCCACGAGGGCTCGTTGCGCACCCTTGTTGCTACGACATATATATATTTGAGAAATACAAGGTTCGTATATAGAATTTTTTTCTTTGTCTACCTCTTTGGCTAGCTAATCTCCTGGTTCTAGTTGATTGTAGTAGGGTCGGTAATCAAAGTTTTTTTGTAACAATAAACCTATACAAAAATGCATAGATTGCCCAAGAACTTTGGAGAAAGCTAAACTTAAGTACTGTACTGTGGGTTAAAGTTCCAATAGAGACGATTCTCTCATCAACCCAAAACTTGAATAAAAGGTCTCGATGAGAAAATTCGAAGGACAATGTGAATTTTTTATAAAATTTTTCTTCAGGGCCAGATATAAGAGAAAAAGGCTGCGAGTTTATAGCATGAAATAAAATTTTCAAGGATTAGCTGATTATAATTCACACCATAAAATTGTTTCATCGAAGCTGCTGAGCAGTGCGTGTCCATAGTGTTGCATGTCCACTACATTTGTGGAGTCAATTGTTTCTTGTCAATTGAGTTCTCCCTTCCGACAAGATCTCAGTACGTGACCGTTTCCGTTTCAGTACGTTCGTTTAAGCTGACACATGTGGGTGCACGTCCTACCGAAGACCTGACAGTTTTTAAGCGTTCATTTCAAAAATCTTTGTCCATTCCGATACTGAACTCCATGTCTCGTGTTCGTTGTTTGAATATTTTATTTTGGACACTGGACAAATAGAGACACTTATTTTTATTTTTAGAATTATCACACTAATCTTGAAAGATTTCTCTCTGAGTTTATTTTTAAGTTGTTTGTATAATTTTTAAGGAGCTTTCTGTTCATCATAATTCATTCACGTAAATTTAATTTGTTTGTGCAGGAAGTAATTTATTTGTTATGAAAGTCTTTTATGACTTTCGGCAGTTTATTACCGTGGAAGGTCAATTTAACCTTCGAGAGATCAGGGACCGTCTCTGATGAATTTCCTTTTTTCCATCATTTGTGATTTGATCAGACTGTGTGCACGTCTGATAATTCCGTCAGTTTCGTTAATTTTCAGTGTTCACTAAACCGGTTATTTCAGCTTTATCAGCTGGAATGAGTACTGGCTAACAACCTGGGTTTTTGCCTCATTTAGGAATTTATGATGTTTTCATTCCAGCTAATAACGTGCAGCGTGGACCACAATTATAATACTTCAACTTTGGACCCGCTCTTATAATATTCAAGATGTTCTTTATGGTGGTTTTTGATGATCCGTTCCATCGGTAAACTATGATTTTTGAATAGTTCTTGTTTGATATAATAACCTCAAATTGATCTTTGCTTAAAAAAACATTTAAATTATAAGTTTTAAAGTTTTGTCTTTTTAAGGTTGAGGAGAGCTAATCAAAGAGATCTGTTTCGTTAATTTAAATTTAGCGAAATAAATTTTAATTTCAATTTCTTTCGTGTCATTTGGTCAACTTGACGACAAACTGGAGTAATGTTATAAAACTAGTTTTTCATGTTAGGACTTTGCACCTCAGCAAGGCAGGGAAACCCCGAATTCATTGATCATTTTCAGGCACCATTTTGAAAATGATTTTTTTTGCCTCCAGGCTAGAGCACGAACATGTATACGATACCCAGTAGATTATTCAAGGGAGAGCTCTTTATTAGATATTATATTAAAACTAGATATCGCCAGCAGTCAAATCGAGAAATAGGGATAGCTAATTTTGAGAATGATCTTTGAATACACCAAGGCGTAGTTAATAGGACGTTTCTTATAGGACACATTTTCCATGTAAACACACAATATAACCGATCGGAAACCGAAAACAAAGGAGAAAGAGTCATTATTCTTGAACTTCTTATTTTATCTCACCTCTGGCGTATATTTATGGCATCGTTTATACTCTGGATTAGTAATTAGCATTTTTATAAGATTTCACGTTTATTTTTTAATGGTAAGAATTGACCTTATGATTGTTATGGTTTTGGTTTTATATTTCATTAGATGACAGGAAAAACCATATATTTTTACCCACTTTTTGCACTCAAATGATCTACATATTAGTCTAAAATCCCTAATTTTTACATATTCGGTCAGCAAACCTACCCCCCTCCCCCCTTTATACTCGTTCCCCGTGTAATCGGAAATAAAAATGCTATATCTCCCTCATTTCTCAACATATCTTGATGAAACTTGGTACAGTAGATGGTTTCTTATAATAATTCAGATATACTGGACATTGACTTAAATCTCCATTTTTTAAGTAACTGTTACAGCAGGCCAGCGTACTCATTCCTTATGTTATTATTTTGGAGGAAATAAACAAATGATATATCGCTTATTATGTTAGATTGAAATTTGGTTTTAAATACTATAAATTAGCCGAGTACGCAGGTCTGTTGCAACTGGGTTATTTGATATTCATTCTTAATTATTATTGTTTTACTCTACAACAGTGGAAAGATATAAATTCATCAGAGGCGACAGACTCAGACATGTGTTTTAATGAACAAACAATGGTAAGTCAGCACTGAAAGACCGCAACATGGCTATTTCTGTGCTGATTCTAAAGTTAAAATGCCGTTCTAGAGATAACAGGATATACTTTTAAATTGCTATTCATAAATCTACACAAATTCGCCAGAAGGTTGTTTCTACCTGAATCATATTCATAGCATTTTTTAATGTTCTTAATTTGAATGCACATAAAAACTTGGAATATTTCTGTTCGTTAAATTTGTTCGTCAAGACTTATGCAAATGTATAAATTTAAATTGAGAAAAATATTTGATCTGTTAAATCCTTGCCAGTTACGGTCAACTTTAGCACTTTTTCAACGAGTCAATGTATCAATTTTTTACAGATTCCAGTAAGAATTTTAACACTTTTTGAGGCTGCAGTGTCATTTTTGTTCATTTAATTTGGTATTACGGTACGTCCTGAGTGCACGCCGGTTCCGATTCCGAGTCAGATTCAGATCTTCGGCGACAGGAATGACACTTGCATTTTAACGGAAGTGGCCATTGTGGCAGCCGGAAGCAGAGCTAGCGCACAGGTGCCTGCTCACCGGAATGTATTATTCATTCCGGTTGCGGATTCCAGTTTCCGATTGCTCCAGCCGCCATTTTAAATAAATAGCAACATTTAATTTTGAAACCTAATTTCAGCATTTTAATGGATTTACCAGCTTTAATCTCTCATTTTGTAAGAAACCCACCAATCTGGGATTAAATACTCATAGCATATTCAAACAGAGATATAGTAGATAAATGTTGGAAAGAAATTTCGGTGGAACTCGGCTTTGAAGGTTAGTGAAACAACCTATTTGTGCAAAATCAATACTTCTAAATTTACGTTCAATGACTGTAGGCCTAGTGGATAAGACAAAATAAGGATTTTTTTACAAATAAAGCAGCTTATTCAAACTTAAAAGAATAATGGTCTGATTCAAGTCACAGGAACTAAATGTAAAATTTGAAATGATATACTACCTTTGGTGAGTTTTAATTTTATATGAAATGATAGGTATATATCAGTCAGCTAAAATGGTTTGTAGCGTTAAAATATTCCTTATGCGCCTGTAATTTGTTGTAAGTCCATTGTTGTTTCCTTATCTGCTCGTCGCACTATCTCAATATATTTTTTGTTGATTTCCACGAACTAGAAAGACTTAAGATACACAAATTAAATCCTGACTATGTCAAAGTTGCGAGCATACATTATCTTTATTGTTAAGCTTGCTTTGCTGCCGTTTAGGCTACCATTATAAAATAATTAATTTCTTCGTGGTTTTTTTTACCACTCCCCGACATCTTTTCCGCAGAGGCCTCCTAAATTACCAATTTACCGTGTAAATTAATTAATAACACTTATTAAATCAGGCATTTATTACATTAGCTGTACTGGTGAAATAATATACACAACAATGGCAACTCTATTGCCTGCTCGCCGACTCGGCGAAGCCTTTCATGCCTCCACTGTGGCCACCTACAAAAAATCTGAATCAGACTAAACAGGCGCCGATAATCTGAAACTGAATCGGAATCGGAACCGGCGTGCACTCAAGACGTACCGTTAATTTCCAAGATTGTCATTGTAATAGGGAATACCTACCCATCGAAAAGAAAAATGCAAGGAGTTTAAGGGAACGTTTGCTCTGCATTTCTTTCATCGCCTTATGTGACTCTTCTGGAAAGGTATCCCTTGTCCATACCATAGGCAAGTAAATTAAATACCGTTGAATTCTAAAAGAAACATATATTTGAAATCTTAATTTATAAAGTTCAAAAATTAACTTATACTCAGATTTTCCACTATAACTGACCTGGATAGCTTCTTGTGGCCCACGCAGTATTTGCGTGCGTACAGAGCGAACATGACGGCCGAGTTTCCCGATACCGTGATGACAAATATGGCGGCCAAGATGGCGATCTCTGCACGAGCCAGCTCCTCGTCCCGCCCCGAGTCCGCCGCCACAGTCACGTTCGCCACAGAGCCGCCGCTCATGCCCTGCCCAACAGACATTGCGACAAAGATGGCGATCTCTGCACGAGCAGCTCCTCGTCCCGCCCCGAGTCCGCCGCCACAGTCACGTTCGCCACAGAGCCGCCGCTCATGCCCTGCCCAACAGACATTGCGACAAAGATGGCGATCTCTGCACGAGCCAGCTCCTCGTCCCGCCCCGAGTCCGCCGCCACAGTCACGTTCGCCACAGAGCCGCCGCTCATGCCCTGCCCAACAGACATTGCGACAAAGATGGCGATCTCTGCACGAGCCAGCTCCTCGTCCCGCCCCGAGTCCGCCGCCACAGTCACGTTCGCCACAGAGCCGCCGCTCATGCCCTGCCCAACATACATTGCGACAAAGATGGCGATCTCTGCACGAGCCAGCTCCTCGTCCCGCCCCGAGTCCGCCGCCACAGTCACGTTCGCCGCAGAGCCGCCGCTCATGCCCTGCCCAACAGACATTGCGACAAAGATGGCGGCCAAGATGGCGATCTCTGCACGAGCCAGCTCCTCGTCCCGGCCCAAATCTGCCGCCACAGTCACGTTCGCCGAAGAGCCGCCGCTCATGCCCTGCCCAACAGACATTGCGACAAAGATGGCGGCCAAGATGGCGATCTCTACACGAGCCAGCTCCTCGTCACGGCCCAAATCCGCCGCCACAGTCACGTTCGCCGCAGAGCCGCCGCTCATGCCCTGCCCAACAGACATTGCGACTTGACACGGGGAGCTGTACATGTGTTCTGTCAATTTTCCTCTATGTTGACAAAACCACATATGGCTCTCATCAAAATCGTTAATGTTTGAACATTAAATCATCCTATACTCTTATATGAGCAATTTTATCCTGCGTGTATGTATGTTTGCTTGCTTGCTTGCACGATTATCTCAAAAACGGCACCGAGGATTTCCTTCAAAGTCTGGAAATAAGTAATTTATGACTCAAAAACGTGTATCTATTCTGTATCATTCTGTTCTGTTCTGTTCTATTCTATTCATTTTGACAACAACATGTATGACATGTTCTGTTTTATGACAGATTACATTACTGTAAAGCAATTTGTGTTATAATCGTCAAGGATAAGACTGTAGAGAGATCTTCTGATCCCACTTATTTTTAATGCAAAGTGACGTAAATCTGTAAAACTGAAAATATGCTTTTTGACATAATGTAGCACTCCCAATTTGAAGTTTATTTATTATTTTGTGTTCAGTAATTTAAATATATAGAGCTTCATTAGCGTCATATATAGACAAGGAAATAAAAAAGTAGTTTGTTTAATTTTTCCAATGATTAATTAAGATCAAATGCAATCCAAAAGCGCAATATGTATCTCTGCTTATTTTCACAAAACTTTAGTAAACGGGACCAATATAAGTCACCATAAACGTCAAAGTTTTAAATCAGTACAAGCATTTGACTGAGTAAAGTATCGGGTATAATGTAATGGACTTGAGCCCCGCAGCGAAAGGAAAATTCCCAATTTTTCTGAAGTGCTGTTGCCTTCAAGCAGTTCTACAACTACAATATGAGTTGCAGCGTCCTTGTTCGAATTCTGTTGAACCGATATTTAACTAAGAAACTCAATTGAAATACCAGTTTTCCAATTGTAGAGGCAACATTGCATGATGGTTATTTAGGTGTATTCACTGCGTTAGGCTATATACTCTTAAAAACTATTACACTATTACACTGTTACACTACTAAACTAAACTATTAACTATTACACTATTAAACTATTACACTGCATTAGGCTATATACTCTTAAAAAAATACCTTAACATTAAAATGTCCTAACAGATTAAATATGCATTTATTACATTGAATTTACATGAATTAGGCCTAAACATTGAAAAGTGTTGTGCGTTTGTTAATTATCATTACATTTTAGGGGAAAAATAACATGAACTGGGAAAATTGGAAAGGTCCATTTGAGGAAAATCTAACTGAAAATAAAGGTTTTAAAATATACTACAGGGGAAATTACAAGGAAAATGTTACAGATTTTTCAGCTATCGCTAGGCACTACATTATGAGTTGCTTATGTGACAAATACATAAGAAATTAATAAAAATACTCTATGAATCAATTAAACACGTAATTATTCTTATGAAAAACACCAAGATTTACCTTAATATTGATCATTTGCTTAGTAAGTACTTGTTTTTTTTAGTAAAATCAAATCTAAAAATTTCACAAGTAAGTGCAGGAAAAATCTATTGAAAAGGATTAGTTATGGGCTACCTCTCATAAAGGCACAAAACCCATATCTCTAAAGCGCTTTTCTTCGGAACTTTATTCAGTGAGAACGTTATTTAACACCATTATGTAAAGACTACTTTTATTTCCAACACTCAAGCCTGGTTACTTCATAAACTGAAATGAGTTTTTATTCATGTTGTGATTTTCCTTACCTATAGAAATGGTACAACATACAACCGTATTAAAGAATTCAAATTAAATAAATAATAAAATAAATTAAAAATATACTGTTGATACTATAATAAAGATAGAATAATCTGTAACATAAAATGGTTGAGAAGCGAATAAAATCTTTGATTTGTGAATGAATTAATAATATTCATTGTTATGTTTTATAATATATTCGGATTTATGTATTTCTTACTATAAAAAAAGAAAAGAACTAAAATTTAAGGAACATTATAAATCGTTTTAATTGGGTAAGAAGTTAAAGGAATTTCTTCGAAAAGCTTTGGAAGTTGGACTTTCTTAGAGAAGAGAAAAGGAGGAATTTCAAAGCAAGGATCAGGTGTACAGGAGCTTTACACTGCCTTTTTTTATAATAATAATTTACAAAAGTTCGAAGCCCCGCTATGTTACTTTGCAGTTAACCTAGTAAACGACCAAAGATTCTGTCGCAGGGTATCTTCGGTTACCTCTTTTTCTTTTAAATTGTTTTAGTTTAAGGACCTATGTAACAATAAATACGATCTACTGAGAATTTAGATTGAATGAAATGTATTCATGAATTATTTCTGAGAGGGTTTGTAAAAAAAATCAGAACTTGAATTAAGCTTTCTTGGAGGTATACATGTTAAAACTTAGATTAAAACCTCGAGAAATAAAAGTTTAAAATCTCCTAACGTCCAAAGACGCAGAAGAGTTGAACCATAGAAAAATAAACAGGAATTTCCTGTTTATTTTCTATGGTTGAACTAACTCACGTGTCACCGTGTGTTGGTAAGACTCGCAGACTTAATCACCTGGGGCACTCATCCATAAAGCGCGCCAGTTAAACATCTCGTGAGCTTGAAAGCCATTGATATTTTTCACAAAGAGTGGAACTTGATAAAATACAAAAGAAGAAACTTTATGCTAGGTAAGTAATAAGAATACAATCCATGTTTCCATTGTGTACAATGGAATCCATGTTTCATTGTGTACAATAAATAGTTATTTAAGTATACTGTTATGTATATTGGTATAATACATTAGTATGTTAAAGTTCCTGCTTTGACCCAAAGCAGGCGTGAAAAAAAAATTAAGACAGTATGCTGTGGAATTTTTAAAACATGAATGCTCAAATATCTAAATATACAGGGTGTCCCGTAACTATCTGGAACGTATATAACGTTCTTGCTTAGGTCAAGACAAACACATTACACTACGAGAACATGTGTCTCTGGTGCCTAGTTTCCCGTCTGTGCCTGCCTGTACGTGTTTTAACAAACAAATTCATAAATCCTAAACTGTTTGAAGTACAGCGTTGAAATTTCGCACAAATTTTCATCTTATTAAGACCTATCTTTTCTTAAAATTACAAAAAATTACCATAAAACGTTTCAAAATGGCGGCCATTTAAATTTTTTATCCTAAATTCCACGAAAACTTAAACAAAAAAATAGAAAATACCTGAAAGTAAGTCCATTTTATGTTGCTTTAAATCATACCTTATTTGTTAAGATTGGATAAAGATTTTCTGAGGAATTAGTTTTTTTCGTAATGCATCACCATTTTTCCCCATACAAACGTTAAAATATAGGGTGTTAAAAAGTCAAACTTTAACGGCTTGTATCTACTTAACTATTAAGTTTAGGAAAAAATCTCAAATAGTAATAATGTTCATAAAACTAAGCGAGGAATCCAAAGACGCCATAAAATATAGGGTGTTCAATAAGAAAAATCAAAGTTGTCCGCCATATTGGAAAATGGAATTCATATTTTTAAATGTCTTAAGACTTAAGACAGTCTGTCTTAGGACTTAGATGAAGTCCTCCTTTTAAAGTTTTCTCTAAATCCAATAGTTTCTGAGATACCAATGGTGGTACAGTTAAGTTGGACAGTCTGTGTTATAACATTGTTAATATAAAGAAAAATGATCAAGCATTACGAAAAAACTAACTTCTCAGTAAATCTGTATCAAACTCAAACTCAAACTCAAACTCTTTATTCGTCACATAACATTAATAATTGAGCATAGCTCATTTAACAGGTGACACGTCATTCATTTACTTAACTACTACACACTTTTACTTAATATCTACATAGGATCCTATAGTTTGAATCTATAAAAAAAAACAAATATAAAAATGTTGAAATTTTACTTTGGTTAGTTAGTTAAATGGCAATAAATTCATTAACTGTATAAGGACAGGTTTGCAATAAATAGTCTTTTAGTTCTTTTATAAATGTACATTTCTTAGCTTCTTTCCTCAATTCTACAGGGCAATTATTAAATAACTTTATGGCCATGTAATGAATCCAATGATGAATGTATTCAATCTTAACAAATTGAAAACTACATAAAATGGACTTACTTTTAGTCTTTTGTAATTTTTTGTTTAAGTTAACGGTTTTCGTAGAATTTGGCATCCAACAATTTAAATGGCCACCATTTTGAAACGGTTATTTTAAACGAAGATAGGTCCTAATAAGATAAATATTTGTACGAAATTTCAACGCTGTACCTCAAACCGTTTAAAAAGTATAATTTCGTTTGTAAAAAACACATTCAGACAGACAAACGGAAAAATAGGCACCAGAGACCCATGTTCCTATAGTGAAATGTGTTTGTCTTGACCTAGCTATAACGCTATAGGCCTATACATTTGTCCTAATAGTTACGGGAGATCCTGTATATCTAGGCTATAATTACGTAAGGGAAATTTTTGCACTGAAGTTTTTCTGGGCGCTAGGCATGTTGTAGGATGATGGGAGGGGTCTCAAATTGAAGGTCTTGATGCCAGGGACTCGGGAAAAATACTGAAATGTCTTGAAGTTTACCAGAAAATGAGAAACAACGTAGAATGTCTGCCACTTAAAAAACTTTGGGATCTAAAACGTCAGCTTTGCAACAAAAACATCTAATAAAATGCAAAATATAAAAAACCATGTACAAAGCTATAACTTATGCTAGATTCGTTTTATTTAAAAGCTAGCTTCCTATGAAGATTAATTGTTCTATACCTAATAAAGAATTTTTCTTCTATATTTAGGGATACTTGCCCCTCAAAGCTACTAGCTGTAAATTAATTGAATTGTAATCTTAAATTCATAAATAAATGTAGGTTACAGACTCAGTTTGAGTTACAGACTCTGTTATAGTGAAGGTAAATAAATCATACAATAGCCTATGTTATAAATTCAAAATACTGTTACAGAATTAAAACCAACTGCTCACCTTGACGCCATAAATGACTGTATAATTCGAAAGAATAAACTTTAATGATAGGCCTACGTAATAACGGGCCTATAAACGATAAATTGGGTTAAATAATAAATATTTCATTGACAGAAAAACCAATTAAAATTAACTTCGGACATTTTCTGTCTTTCTTTTGAGTCGTAAAACCTATAAGATCTTAAGTTAACTTAAGAATACTTTTAAAACTAAGGTACTCTAAGTTTTTAAATTAATGTCGTAAATTGTTAACTATTTCAATTATTTTTATCTTTTTAGGTATACTGTCAAACAAATGAATTTAAATACACACCTTAATAATTATGAAATATGAATTACAACAAAATATCAACTAGTTTAACTTTGCATTGTTAAACTAAATTATACTTATCAACAAACTCGTTGAAGAGCAAATTTATTCATTTTAACAACACTAACTCGAGTGATCATAGCGAGATCTCGCGCTTTACTGAGTCCCAACCGCCACCCCCTGCCAAAACCACCCCTCTGGTGGAGGGTAGGAGGGGTTCTGACTGAGTCCCAACCGCCACCCCTGCCGAAACCACCCCTCTGGTGGAGGGTAGGAGGGGTTCTGATACTGAGTCCCAACCGCCACCCCTGCCGAAACCACCCCTCTGGTGGAGGGTAGGAGGGGTTCTGACTGAGTCCCAACCGCCAACCCCTGCCGAAACCACCCCTCTGGTGGAGGGTAGGAGGGGTTCTGACTGAGTCCCAACCGCCACCCCCTGTCGAAACCACCCCTCTGGTGGAGGGTAGGAGGGGTTCTGATACTGAGTCCCAACCGCCACCCCTGCCGAAACCACCCCTCTGGTGGAGGGTAGGAGGGGTTCTGACTGAGTCCCAACCGCCACCCCCTGTCGAAACCACCCCTCTGGTGGAGGGTAGGAGGGGTTCTGATACTGAGTCCCAACCGCCACCCCTGCCGAAACCACCCCTCTGGTGGAGGGTAGGAGGGGTTCTGACTGAGTCCCAACCGCCACCCCCTGTCGAAATCACCCCTCTGGTGGAGGGTAGGAGGGGTTCTGATACTGAGT
This sequence comes from Flexamia atlantica, assembly GCA_035578135.1. Taxonomy (NCBI): domain Eukaryota; kingdom Metazoa; phylum Arthropoda; class Insecta; order Hemiptera; family Cicadellidae; genus Flexamia; species Flexamia atlantica. The sequence continues at coordinate 20,441,637 of JAQJVK010000001.1, read as the reverse complement.
CCCAACCGCCACCTCTGCCGAAACCACCCCTCTGGTGGAGGGTAGGAGGGGTTCTGACTGAGTCCCAACCGCCACCCCTGCCGAAACCACCCCTCTGGTGGAGGGTAGGAGGGGTTCTGACTGAGTCCCACCCGCCACCCCCTGCCGAAACCACCCCTCTGGTGGAGGGTAGGAGGGGTTCTGACTGAGTCCCAACCGCCACCCCTGCCGAAACCACCCCTCTGGTGGAGGGTAGGAGGGGTTCTGATACTGAGTCCCAAACGCCACCCCCTGCCGAAACCTCCCCTCTGGTGGAGGGTAGGAGGGGTTCTGACTGAGTCCCAACCGCCACCCCCTGCCGAAACCACCCCTCTGGTGGAGGGTAGGAGGGGTTGTGACTGAGTCCCAACCGCCACCCCCTGCCGAAACCACCCCTCTGGTGGAGGGTAGGAGGGGTTCTGACTGAGTCCCAACCGCCAACCCCTGCCGAAACCACCCCTCTGGTGGAGGGTAGGAGGGGTTCTGATACTGAGTCCCAACCGCCACCCCTGCCGAAGCCACCCCTCTGGTGGAGGGTAGGAGGGGTTGTGACTGAGTCCCAACCGCCACCCCCTGCCGAAACCACCCCTCTGGTGGAGGGTAGGAGGGGTTCTGATACTGAGTCCCAACCGCCACCCCTGCCGAAACCACCCCTCTGGTGGAGGGTAGGAGGGGCTCTGATACACACCAGTTGAATAAGCTCTTATTAATCATAAAAATAACGCCATCCATGAAAATTGATTTTTAAAACCATTAAAGCTGCAACACGTTCGTTCCTAAATTTTTGTTTACCTCTCCTTCATTTCGATAAAATCAAATAAATTCTTAGTTCAATAACTTCTTGATTGGATGATACGTGTTCTATATACAGGATATAAATGAAAACATTTAAATATACTTAAAATATATTTTACTATATATTAAACTGTATTTACAAACAAAACTGTAAAATACACATAAAATATGGAAAATGGCAATCGATTTCAATAGAAATCCAGAACTGTATAATAGTGGAAACACTCTACACAGGGTCTTAGTCAAAAGACGTTCTATCAAATAAGCATAACAAATTTCTCAAGCGTGTGTCAACAAATTTCTCAAGTATAAGCATAACAAATTTTTGTAAAGCCAGGTGTGTAATCAATGTACTTCGTCGGAGGTCCAATCCATTCCGATTGATATAGCACGAATGTTCAATTTGTGGTTGACTTCGCCCCCATTGACAGGCTTTGACATTTCGAATGTAAGGGAATTACATTAGATTGCTTTAATTATAGACTGAGGACGTGAACCTACTTCCCGCCCAAAATTAATGTTTTATACGCGAAATGAGTTGTAAAAAGCGTAGTGCTGCAAACTGTTACTTATCAGGATCATAGACTATTCTAGAACCTCCTGGGGAATTCTGTGAGTCATTGAAGATAATTTTAAATACTTAATTAAAGTTATAATAATCTTAATTTCACGGTAACAAATTGCCTTACTTGGAGTTCGGCACTTAATTGTGTCTCAATAGATCTTTTTCTAAGAGCCTTATTGTTTTTAATTTAGTTTAACATTTTTACTCTCCTTATTTGGTTCGAATACTTCCAATATCGATCGGATCTAAACAGGGCATAGGTTTTCATCTCAGTTATCGCTCTAACAGACCCACAAATATGAAGATATGTAAATAAATTTGAATGAATGGTATTGTCGGTATATTGGGGCCCCAAAACGGAAAGGTATCGTGGTCTCTGGTTTAGGCCACGCTAATAAGTTAGGTGGTCGCTGGTTTAGCTGGTGATAATAGCTTCTTCCTTATAGAGGATGTGCTGATGAGTGTTGATAAGTTGAGACATAATTATCCGACATGTGATTAACTCGTCACGTTTAACATTGGACATGGCTGCTGACAGCTCACTTACAGCTCTAAAAGTGTTCCATTAATGCCTAAAGCACTTCGATTTCAATACTCAAAGAGCTGCTACTTTGTGCTACTAATTGCATATTGTATGATGTGTGGTAGTAACCAACTTACTCGATTAAAGAATGTTTAAAGATAACAGGTAGTATAACTCGAGTTTCATGGATTACCAGTTGATACCTCACAGTAAAATTGTATTTAAATCGGATTCGAAAAAAGGATTATCCTTAAGCAAGAGTTAGGGATTGAATCCATTAGGATGCATCAGCTGTGCTCCAAATTATTATTATTAGGTTAACTGTTGCATCATTTTTTACCTTGAGTGTGGTGAGCCAACGAACGGTAAGTAATTAGATTGTGCAAGCAGAGCTGTAAAAGAGCTTTGCAGATACTCTTCAATACAAGCGGATGTTCTAAATTTTGGAGATATTTTGTCCAAAGGTAAATTTTCTAAGTTTGAAAGTAATAAGCGTTCTATTTTATTATTATAACATCTTAAGTCAAACACAACTAATGGTTATTTGTTTTTAAAATTAGTTCCAAGCGAGAATCGAGTGCAAAATATCGATGGTGCGGAATTGGTTAGTTTCACGTCGTTATTACATAAATGGATCTTACACAACACAGTCAGAGTTAATTTACCTCTTGGCTTCAGCTAAGTAGGTATCCAAATTAAAAACACTTTTACCATCCTCAATTCTACTTTATAATATGGTGTTTGTTTTGCTAAATAATTGCTCTTGTCATAGTATATTTTGCAACAAGGGCCGAAAATGAGGTTTTGCAGGCTCGAGATCGTATTTCAAAAACGATCGAAAGCTGCAAAACCCTTTCGGCCGAGGTGCGAACGCTATTCTTCACCACACTACAATGAAATATACCCTTTAAAATCTGATTATTTATTTTACACGCTTGAAAACAAAACTTTAAGGTCATGAGAAACGATACCAAGTTCTTTGTCATGGTTTACAAATACAGCTATGAAAATCATATGATCGCTCTATCCTGTCTTTGGAACCTATTTAATGCTGGATAATTATGTGATGTTCTCACGTTGTCAAATAAACGATCAGCTGACTTTCGGCCCGCCTGCGGAAAATACCTGGCCACCAAATGACGTTTGTAAAACAGGTGATTACGTCATAATGTGGTGAAACAGAATATGATACTTTGTTTCGGTATAAACTGGTTTTGTTTGAGTGATTCGTCTGATGAAAACAATAAAACAAATTCAGCTGTTTCATTAACTGCAACGCAGGCAGGAGGTGAAGGGGGGAGTTAAAATATATTTGGCGCCAGGGCTGGGAATGTCATGACGCTAGAGTGATAATGAATAAACACAAACAGAACTGTTTCAGCCACTCCCATACACACTCCCATGAGTTTTCGCTCATTTTAGCGAATTTCCTCTGGAATAAGCTGTTACCTTCGTTTTAACAGAATGGGCGAAAATATCTATTTTTGCCCTCAAACCTAATGATAATATTAAACTCAAACCTCATATAAAACCTAACCTACTGAGGTTTAATATGTAACCTCAAAAATAATATAAATGTTTACATTATTGATATCTTTTTATGTGTTCTTTCTGGAAAGGAAGTGCATTTTTACTGCGGAGTTTACTACGGAAATGGATTTTTAACTGCACAAATCACGAATTGTTTCAAAATTTAACATGGGCTTTTATGGGAATTAGAATTTTATTTTTTTGTGTATTTTTTTGGCACGATAACTGTCCTATAAATAGTCCGACCATGACAAACATGTAAAAAGTACAGACATGCAAAACTAGGTTTTCTTGGTCGAGTTCGTAAACCAGATTATTCAGTCATCGTAAGCCAGATCATTCAAAGTGGGATAAAGACTCCTGTTTACGGGGTTTTGAGTTTTTAAAATTTAAATATTAAAGTTATCAAATAATCGTTTTCACCATTGGATTAAGTTCGAAAATACAAAAAAATTGGTAAGTTGCTATAAGTCCATTAGTCTCCAAGATATTTCAAATTCACTTTCTTCTGAGGTTTTTAACGAAACCCGCTGAGTATTTAATGAGTTCATCAAGAGTATATTCAATAGAATTTTTTTGACATATAATTTAAATAAATAAACAATCTATCCTGTTTTTTTAATAAAACTATTTTTTCAGAATAAATCATTTTATCAATACTTTTTGACGGAGGGTTTCTTTCTGTAAAGCAAAAACTGATATCATTATTATTAAAATATATATCTTGTTTATGTTTCCTTTTTTTGTAATAGTATATTTCGCAACAAGGGCCGAAAATGAGGTTTTGCAGGCTCGAGATCGTGTTTTAAATTCGAGACGAAGTCGAGAATTTGAAACGATCGAAAGCAGCAAAACTCTTTCGGCCGAGGTGCGAACGCTATTTTTCACCACACTACCCAATGTAATATACCCTAAGTAATAATAAAAAAACGGATTATTATTTGACTCACTTGAAAACAAAACTTGAAGGTTATGAGTGACGATACAACTTCTTTATTATGACTCAAACAAACACAGTTATGAAAATCATATGATCGCAACTATCCTATCTTTGGAACCTATTGAATGCCGTATAATTGTGTGATGTTCTGACATTGTTTCAAGCAAATAAACGATCAGCTGACTTTCGGCCCTAGGGCCCCAAACGTTTTCGGTCCTGTGGCGGCAAACAGTGTGTTTCGGTCCGCGTTTGATGTTTGTAAAACAGGTGATTTCGTCGTAGTGTGGTGAAAAAATGTTTACATTGCGGCGGCTTGCATTTTAAGAATGAAAGGACTAGTAGAGACAATGCATTATTAACCCTTTGTTGCCAAAAGGGAAAGGTCCGTCTGTCTAATTTGCGGATTTCTCTGTGTTTTCAAGATATCTTAAAGAAAACTATCGATCTGAAAACAGGGCTGTATACTTTTAATTTGGCCTTGGGTTGTTAGACCTAAATCCAGAAACTTTTGGGATAACATTCAACAACTGTTCCTATAAGCAGAGCACAATCTTTTGCCGGTATTAAAACAAACATTTCAGAAACAAGAGAACGAGGGAAAATGAAGAAAACCGAATAAGTGATCACAACAAAAAATATTGTTAGCGGGAACTCCTGCGGTAAATCAAATAAACTTTTGAATTTCCAGTAATTTAGCCATAATTTTGTTATTAATTTTGGCCCTTTGATTACACTTTAAAAGTATATAAGTAAATTGTTCATTTTTAGCGAATTTCCCCTATAGGGAAGAAGCTATTACTGTAGGTCTCATGGTAAGACCTAAGCCCGAGACCATGATAACTTTTCGTTTTGGGGCCCCCAGAAGCAAAAAACACCATTCGTTCAAATTTCTAGATATATATATGTGTCTGTAAGCACGATAGCACTCGCAAAAATGGTCCAATCGGAATGAAATTTGGCACAGGCGTGTAAAGTAGTAATTATTCGGATGAGTTTGTGAACCAGCCCGATCGGACCATCGGAAGGGGGGGTAAAGGGGGATAAACCCCCTCAAAAATAGGTTTTTTGAGTTTTTTACATAGAAAAATAAAATTTATCGAATTTTTGTTGGCTCCATTGAATTCAGCTTAAAAAACAAACAATTTAGTATTTTGAATCACTGCTCTGTGTCCATTGGTTACCGAGATATTGAAAGTGGTAAACACAGTACGTTGTCCCGATGTTAACCTTATGGGAAATAAGTAAAATTCTATATCTTGGTTATTTCTCAACATATCTTGATAAAACTTGGTAAATAGCTTCTTCTAGTTCAGATCTACTAAACATTGAATCAAAACCATCTAGTTTTAATATACCTGTAGCAGCAGACCTGCATACTCATTCCCCATGTTATTCTTATGGAGCTAACCAAAACATGTCAAATCTCGCTATGTTGGATTGAAATACGTTGTTTTGCATTTGAAATTCGCTGAGTATGCAGGTTTGCTGCAACGGGGGTATTTAATAGTTTGCAATATATTTGTTTTGCTCGATTTCGAGCGACAGGTTATCTAGTATATTGTTATCATTATAAATAAACGGCCCTAAACCCCTGTTTTCGTTCCGGTTAGGCTCAGTATTATTGGTCAGCTTATTACTCGGGCTCGGAACCTTTTATACTCGTTTTCATCATACTGTCCCGAAAACAGCCGTTTTTAGTTCTCTAAATCGTACGCAAAATGATCGTTTTTGGATTACTTCGAATAGGAGTACTGGAAAAACATATGGTAAATTTTGCCGTACTCTAATGTCAAAATTTGTTTATGTTACGTTTGAAAGGTTGAACGATTTCTTAACTTGTGTTTGTAAACAACTAACAGATGTGTAAATGACTATGACTATTTTGGATAACCTCAAAATTATGTAGTCTAATTTTTTAACGATTAAATGATTATTTATACATAATGATGAAAATAGTTGTTCATCACACGGAGCAAAAGTGTCTCCTTGGTACTCGATCGCATTTCCAAGCTCGGCTGCGCCTCGCCTGTAAATTACGGTCTCGTACCAAAAAGAGCCACTTTCGCTCCTAGTAATGAAAACTACTATTGTTGTTGGGCGAAGAAACAAACCGGAGATGTCCCAATACTTAATAACACCAAGGTAACATTTCAATAATGGTCAGCCAATTCATTTTTCCCCAGATTGGACTCATAAAGAAAACTAAAAACCTTTCTGAGTTTTTGGTTGATTTTTTAATATTGTCAAAATAAGACATCAACTTTTTAAATTTAACTGTTTACACAGAGGGTTGTTTACACCGCATTACATGGGCAGCATCTAAATAAGACTGCTGAGCTAAGCTATGTGCTTGGCATGTCTTGCGCGTGAAACGCTATCTTGCCCCGAAATGGGTCACTTTCGTGACTAGAAGTAAAATTATTATTAATTATTTCAAAAACCCTCAGATGCAACAACCATTTTAGAAAAAAAAGTTTTAGGCCAGTTTAATGACATGCATAGGTATACATTTTAAATAGGTAGACAAATTTAACTGAAAAGTAGGACGATAACAGATTTACAAGTAAAATTGGATGGTAAAAAATGGGGAAAAAAATATTGCCTATTTGTTTTCAATTTAATTGTAATTTATTTAATTATATGCAACAACACAAAATACATCAAGGACAATTTAGCATAATAACAATCACACAATAAATTACAACATTATATGTAAATGACAAAATATAGAGTATATAATGTTTATATATATGTTAGTATGTTAACTCTCGTAAAAAAGGTCTGATCTAAGTGAACTTTGGCATAGACGTGTAAAGGGGTATTAATTTTTGGACGAGTTCAAAAATCGGCCTGGTTGGACCATCGAAGGGGGCTAAGGGTTTAAACTCCCTCAAAATGTTTTACATAAAGAAATAAGAGTAATCTAATGTTGCACCTCACCGACATAGTAACTCATAATGCCAATGTTTATTTAATTTTAAATACAATTTTCTGAACATCTAAAAGACAGGGATTATGCACATTTGCGGGAAAATGCAATTCTATCGGTGTGCTTAGATTTCCGCTTTGTTGATCACAGGGTGATAAAAAGGGTTACAAAAATCATGCTTGTCCACCGATATACTGTGGGGATATAGTTAATATATTAGCAGAAAAATCCCTTATTACATTTCTTTGGCAGCAAACCTTCTTACTAATTCCCCATGTTATCCTTAATGGAAATGAACTGCTAAATCTTTCTCAATCAGCGAAATTTCCGTATAGTGAGAAAGATATTTCCGTCGATCTCATAGTAGTACTTAAGCCCTAGACCACGATAAATTTTCGTTTTGGGACCCCCACATATCAAAAACAGCATTCATTCAAATATATTAATTATATTATGCAACATATAAAGTGTGTATGTTAGCACGATAACTCGACACGAAATTTGACACTGACATGTAAGTTAGCAAAATTGTTCGTTCGAGATCGAAAACCAGCCAGATCGACCGATTTCATGGGGTGGTGTAGGGGGATTCCTCCCCTAAAAATGTTTTTTTGTAAACACAGTTTATACGTTGCTTCAATCTTAATCTTATGGGTAGGGCTTGGGGTTATGGGTAATGTTATTGGGGGGGGGGGGCTATTGTGTAAATACAATTTTATACCTTGTTTACTTATGAACACATTATGGTAAAACTTGGAACTGGCGTTATCTACTTGAGATCTCTTGGAACATATCCTAAAATCCCCCATTTTAACGTTTACGTATCAATAAACCTTTGAAGAAAAACAATCGTGACTAACGAAAAAAGGTCTTAACAAATAAATTTGAAGAGCAGTTTTTGATTGAGTGACCCAGGAAGATAAAAAGTGTGAATGGTGGTAGTACAGAAACATTTCGGAAAAGTTAGATTACAGAGATTAACGAGTCCGAGTCCGAACGGGGTTTCCTTTTTGATGGCAGTATTACTTATTTGGCTTTCAAGGGTGTCTTTCCAGTTATAATTATAATTAGTCGTAAGAGTTTCTTTTGAGTTATATGATTCATAAATGTTTCTTAAATTCTTTAAATCCTTAGGCTCCCAGTTATGAGTCCTGGAGGGGTGGATATTAAAAAGCTAAAGACACGAATATATTAATCCGAACAAAATTCCTCATCACATGGTATTTTTGGTAGTGCTAGGGGAAGGGGGAGGGGGTCGGGTGAAGGGCACAGAGAGGGGCTGGAAGTGAGGAAAAAAGTATTTAATTGAAATTACACACAATGCCAAACTTTTAAACATATCAACTTTGTTGCATTTATTTTGCCACAGATGACAAACTATAAAGTCCTTCATCTATGATTTTGCTTACATTTAGTGGTATTAAAGAAGAAATGTTGAAAAGGACTTGTGATAGCACGTAAAGGGTAAAGGGTGGTATAGCCAAACCCTCAGCCAATAATGAGGACAAAAACTTAAATACCAACATCACCACAAAATAAAATTTTACATTTAATTAAATTTAGGACTTTTTTAGGGCTTTGAACGGGTTAAAATTACAAAATTTCATCTGGTTAGGGTGAAAAGTATGGAAATTCCTGAGACAAAATCAGGTCTCAAGATAGTAATAAGGACTCTAAGGCAAAAACCAAATCAACGATTGCATCCAACACTGAAGATTTTACAGAATAAAGTACAGCGGCTATGTAGTTCTCATGCTCTCGCGTCGTCGTAAGGAACGTCGTAAAGCCGAACAATCACTCATTATTATCTTGTTAGTGCCTGATCCTAGGGTAACGTCTCCTTGGGGTTTAATCTTAAAACAAAAGGACCTTTCAGAAATAAATTTTTAGTACCATTAAAATTAAAACTTGATCCGTCGTAAGGATTGGTGGGAAACTAACCTTTCATTTATAAGGTTGGTTTTGACTTTTATTAAATACGGTAGACAACAAATTATTAATTATTATTTGTTAAAAAAGAGTTTTTTACAATTGAAAATAAAAAGTGGTAAAATAGTAAAAGTGTAAATATCAAATTTCCTGGTACCTTCTTTAAAAATAAAAAGTTAAGCTACAAGGACCTAATAACAATATCCAACCGTTATTCAAAAGCCTATCCTGTAAGTAAATCTCCAGTATCAGTATTATTGCTTTTCATTTAATTTTGAAATTGACTCGATCAACAAAGCAATTTCAATATCACTTTGATTGTTAATCCATTCAAATGTTCATTGCAAACATTTGTCAATTATGATTCAGCTAATGATTAAATCAAATTGAATACATTTATCAACACAGCTTCACGAATCCCCACGAAGCCATACGTATACATTTTCAGACATAAACAGTAAAGTCCCTGTTGTAGGCCAACCAAAGTGAAACTGTATATTGTAGAATATATTGACAATTTTTATTAAATCTTACATTATATTATAGCTTGCGAGACTTCACTTTGAAATCATCAACACGTGATTTAACGATACGAGTGGTTGGAAAGTTCTTGTTGATACTGTAATAAGAATTATTGCTCCGATCTCACTAAAAAAAGTTCCTAGTTTTGCTCTTTCGGACAATAAATTAATAATTTTATTTCACATTATTTTTCCTTGAAAGTTTCTCTTTGATTACTATTTTGAAGTATGTTTTGAGGTTATTAATAAGCCATGATGTTTAAACCATTTGATCCTTGCAATTTATGATTCGTGGCACGGATTGGTTCGGAAACTAACTTTTTATTTATAAGGTTGTTTTATACAAAATACATTGGATTGTCGACGACGTAAGCATTACAAAATAATTGCGTTGTAGTAAATGTTCTTAATTAAATCATTCACTCCATCAACTAAAAAGTTTTGTAAAAGGTTCTTTCACTGATTTATAAATGCGCCATACAATTGCTTCTAACATTAAAGACATATATTTATAAGAATGAATTTATGAATATTTGTAGGAGTTTTTTACGGATCATAAAATGGTTTTTGATTTGTTAAAGGAGACCACGTATTAAGAGTCCTCCCTAGAACGAAGACAGTTTTCGTTTTTCTGCGTCACCACCGTGAATAAAAATGTTTTATCAATATCAAATACAAACACCAATCCATTGATTTGTAAGAACAGATTTCAGGTTCTCCAAAATAATGAAGAAAGAAATATTAATGATAATGAAAAACCAAAAACATGCAAAACATTAAAATCAGATACAAAAGGTACAACTAACAAATAATACAAAAAATCAACTTCTACCATCAAGAAAACCTCAACAATAAAGAAAAGAAATAGTTGTGAAGTGGGTGAAATCGAAAGAAACATATCAAAAAATAGGTCTACATTTGAAATAATACTATTCAAAATGGTAAAACTAAAACAAGAATTGAATAACTTCCGATAGCCAAGGAGGAATGATTCAAACGCAGTTGTCTAATAAACTACCGAATAAATATAAGATTGTTTTTGTAGGAAATGTTAAACCAATAGGAGAATCAACCATATTCTTGAACATGCATCATCTACAACTAAAAGTTTAAATGAAAATTACTATATAATTATCATGAGAGGGACAAACGATATTAGGAATGATATAGATATATAGAAATAACAAATATTTTAAATCAGTTGGATAACTACCTTCAGAGATTTTTACTCAGTAGAGTAATAATAGTTGGAATACCTTTAAGGTATGACAATCAATCATTGAACAAAACTATAACGACGATTAATACACATCTTCAAGAAAATGCTCTTCGTTATAAAAATGTAAAATGTTGTCCTGTTGACATGGGGCCAGAATATTATACTTTCAAAGGAATACATTTGAATAAAAAAGGTAAAATGGTACTTACTGATGCTTTAAAAGAAGCAATCTATTCATTCAATGAAAATGAAAACCGATCAATATTAAATAATAATAATAATAATTACATACACATAAACGAGGAAAACAACTGGAGTCATATTACAAATAAACAAAATAGTTACTGGTAATCAAAAATATCAGTTAGTAGGATCTACTATAATAAATATTTTTAGGACGTCCTATTCTACCAACAATAAATCAATAACCAAAGCTCAAATTACCAAAGTTCAGTCAACTGAAAGTAAGTCTAAAGAAGACAAACGAAGACTAAATAATTTAAAAATTATTCATCAAAATGTGCAAACAATATCCAATAAGATTTCTCCAATCACAGTTTTCCTAAATTAAGAAAATCCTGATATATTTTGTATTAGTGATCACGATTTAAAATATAGTGAAATAACAATAATTTCCAAGGATACTATCTTGGTTCATTTTATTCTAAAGAGCAATCTTCATTTAGAGGAGTTTGTATATTCATAAAGGATTGTTATGGATCCAATTAAATTTTCAACAAATTTCTCTAAATAAAAATTTGAATCTTGTGGTATTCAAATAGCTAATGGTAAAACAATGATAAATGTTTTATGCATATATAGATCACTAAAGGTTGTCAAAAATACTAGAGTAACTAACACTTCTAAAACTTGTATAGATAACAAAGCAACTAACTTTGACAACAGATATATAAAACACATCAGTATAATTATATCTGCTATATCAGACCACTATGGTCAATATTACTGTTACTATAAATAAATATAAAAATAGAAACTCAGCCTACACTTGGGTAAGAAATTTTAACACTTCAAACATTAATAATAATTTTAAAGAAGATCTTGGCAACGAATTATGGAGGAAAGTTTATGAGGCTGTCACGGTGGTTGACCTATTCAACAATTTTCATGATAAGTTTTTATGTCACTTTAACAAAAACTTTCCACTATTCAAAAAGAAAATCAATATTAAACGTAAATCACCTTGGCTATCAAAAGGCATACTGAAATCCAGAGAAAGTCTTAAACGCCTTTATTAGAGAAGAATATCAGAAAAATCAGAGAACTTTGGTAAATTTATAAAACAAAAAATATCAAAGCATTTACAATTCAGTACTAAAATGGCAAAAGAAAATTATTATTCTCAAATGGTAAACACCAACTTGAACAAATAAAAAAAGTGGGATATTATTAAATCTGAAATTGGTGATAGAGTAAGCAATGAATTCGAAGAACCAATCTTAGAAAACGATCAAGTAGGTAGTTACTAACTCACAAACAATTGTAAATCATATCAATGAATTCTTCTCTCCTATTGTTACAAACATTGTAAAAACTGTAGTGAACCACTAATGATTTAGGGATGTATAAACAATATCCAGAACACGATTCATCAGTTTTATTATATTAAAGAAATAGATATATGCCATATAATATCCCAGCTTAAAAATTCTTCATCGTCTGGACCTAATGATGTTCCCTCAATCATTTTAAAGTAGTGTGCTTTCTTCATAGCTTCCTCATTAGCTTTAATAATTAATTACTCATTTAACACTGGTAAAAATCCCTGATAGAATAAAAGTATCAAAAATTATACCAATTGTAAAAAATAAAGAAGAAGGGTTTGGAATAAACAATTTACGTCCAATAACTCTAACTTAAGTTTTTTTAAAAGATTTTTGAAAAGATTGTTTACTATCAATTGATTGAGTTTATTGAATATTTCTCTATCATCTCTGAAAACCAATTTGGATTTATAAGAAAAAACACTACTGATGCAATATATAAATTACTTTCAGCTATTATGAACAATATAGATAAGAAGGTCCCTTCATCAGCAATATTCCTAGATGTTGCTAAAGCATTTGACATGGTTAACCACAAAGGACTGCTAAATAAATTAAATTATTATGGGGTAAATGATAGAGCACTTAATTGGATAACATCATTTATCACAGATAGAAGATTTTATAGTGAAATAAAAAGCAATGATTACCTTCCAGAAACAAATATAGATCGCAAGAATCAATTATCAATATAAAAGTTCCAAAAGGAACAATACTTGGGCCTCTACTTTTTATCATGTATATATATATATTTTTTTAAGAGGGCCATGGCTTCACTTGGCCATGGTGTTGCAACGCAGCAGAATTAGCTTATTGTGCAGCCTCAGTCAACAGGGCTTCACTCTCCGTCAAATCCCAAGGTCCTTAACAAACCTTGAAGTCTTCTTGACGAAGGTACCTCTGTTCGTCACAGCGCTTTCGTATGAAAATTGCTTAGAGCCGCGGCCGGGAGTTGAACCCGGGCCGGCTGAGTGAGAACTCAGAACGCTACCAACTAAGCTACGGCGCCGTCTATCATGTATATTGATCAGTTAATTAATACTCCCACTGAAGTTGAAATCACATTATCTGCTGATGACACATTGTTTTATAATTCAAAACTAGAAGAATCTGAGAGAAGAAGAAGACAGAACTACTACCATACCGGGACCTCTTACTGCTACTTCTGAGAGAAGTAGTTTATAAGGTACTGTTTTGTAGTCAAATGTATGAAAAGTCATTGCCGTTAATGAATAAATAAATAAATAAATAAATAAATCTGATCTATAAATTTCAAATTATATTCAAATTTCCAGTATCCTCGATTGGTTTCAAGGTAATAACTTAAATGTAAGTAACACTAAAACAAAATTTATGTCATTTAACAAGGGTTCATCAGAAGACATCCACTTGATGTTAAATGAAACTATTGTTTCTCCATGCAGCAATATGAAATTTCTTAGACTCAATATATCAAATAATTTATCCTGGGAAATCCATACAGAACACCTTTGTAACAAGATAAGCAGTGGGATATTTATGACCAAGACTTTATTAAGATGTTGCTCCATCAACGTTACGAAATTGATGTACCATGCCCACGTCGAATCTCAAATTTCATATGGCCTTATGTTCTGGGGTCTCAGTAATAAATCAAAAAAGTATTTATTCTTCAAAAAAAACCTTACGAACACTTTTTAAGATTCCTAAAATAAATTCATGTCGTCCTCTCTTTAAAAAAACATAAAATTTTAACTCTTGCATCAATGTACATTCTACAAAGTGCCTGTTTTGTCCAGAAGAATAAATCACAATTTCCACTACAAATGAACACCCACAACTACAATACAAGAAATAAAAACCAAATCAACATACCAACATGCAAAACATTATTTTATCAAAAACGACCAGAATACATGTCAATATAAATATATAATAATTTACCAGAAAACATCAAGAAAATTAATGACATTTCAAAATTCAAAAGAAGTTTAAAAAATTTACTTGAAGAAAACTGTTATCACAACATTGAAAACTATTTCACACATCATAGTTCATAAAATAGACATTTTATTTAGTTTTTAAGCTTTGTATATCATCACAACAAACCCAACCATGAAAATGGCAATTGGGCCCAATCAATAAATCAAATAGGATAATCACGATGAACGAACGCAACTAATTTCTAATTTAAAATCAAATAGAGGACAATATTTTGTGGTTGTATTTGTGCCTTGCAATCTTCTATGTATAAAGTCCAAACTACCTATAACTTTTGACAAATACATAAATCCGATACCCACAACCCTATACTAAAATGAAAAGTCTCGATAAGATAGTCCCAGGAAAACTGTAAGCTTTTAGATAAAATGTTTCCTAAGGACACAAATATAAAAAAGGGCTGAATAGCTGCTGCATTTGATTTGATTTTCAATGATTTGTTTACTTTTTTCCAGCGAAGCGGGACACCATCTCATGCGGGTTGCATACATAATTAATTTAATCCAAATCTTTTTTCCAGGCCAATGTCACTCACGGTAAAGCGAAATGTTGGAAATTGCAGCAATAGTTTTCTCAACCACTTCTGCGACCTCAGAGCTAAAAGGAACAAACAAGGCATCTGTATCAATGTTGCGGTGGTCTGTCGCAGGTCAATGTGATGATTGTTGTCAACCAACCAGACTGCCTTTATTGTTCATCCAAGAGATTAAGATTAACGTTTTTTTAATGAAAAGTTATCAAAGTTACATCAATTGACTGTCAAATTAAATTTTTAAAGTCCTGAACAAAATTTAGGCCAGGAGTAGTAAGTACCTGTTGCCTACTGTAAAATGAAGTTAATGATAAACGGGGCAAAGGATAAAATTTGTTGTAAATCGATACCTGGTAAAATTATTTAATCCTATACTCTTGTATGAGCAATGTTATCTTGCGTGCGTGCTTGCTTGGTTGGTTGTTTGCACAATTATCTCAAAAACGGCTCCGAGGATTTCCTTCAAAGTATGGAAATAAGTAATTAATGACTCAAAAACGTCTTTTATGCAGATTACTTGGCGAGAGGAAACCTAATTACTTAATAAAACTAATTTTAAAATTGTAAAATTTTAACAGTTGCCATGATAGCAACGAAAAAACAAAGAATGTGTAAACAAATGAAGTAATCGTAACGACTGTTTGAAATCTACAGCCATCAAGGAAAAATGCACCGAATGAAATGAAGAGTTCATGGTGCAATAAAAAGGGTTTCCATTTACCAATTTTATCACATTGAAATATGTTATAGTAATTGGATGAATTGTTAAACATGAAATAACATCGAGCAAGGCTCGGTCCACCAGGTACTTTAAATAGATAGCGTAAGCAAATATAATCCTATACTCTTATATGAGCAGTGATATCGTCCAGCCTTGCGTGCTTGCTTGTTTGCACAACTACCTCAAAAAATCAAGTAATAAAAAAAGAACAAAATAATTTCGTACCTATTCAAACTTTTTCGTATTCTGTTTCAGCTGTTTGCAAACCACAACCAGGAAAATACAGCGTGTGGGATAAAGATTGTATGGAGAAATTAAAAAGTGTACTTATACATCAATATTTTTTATTTGTTTTGTAGTAATTGGATGAACTGGTAAATCTTTATATTAATAGACAAGCATTTTTTCCATAAGGTTTTTGTACTCCTTTTTTCTCAGCCAGTGTGCATCGTAGCGAAAATCTAAGCACACCGATAGAATTGTATTTTCCTGTAGATGTGCAGAATCCCATTGAAATTTATATTAGTCTTTTAGATAAGTAGAAAATTGAATTTAAAATTTCAAAAAAATTAACATTGGTCTTATAAGTTGCTGTTTTGGTGATAGAAAAACAAAACAGAACTGTGCTTTTGTCATCATATGTAGCTGTTATCACATGCTATTTTTCGTAGAGTAAAGATTAGATGTAGAAATATTATGTGAGGGTGAAAAGTGGGCAAAGATTTACGCTGTTTTTTATGTCATCTGATAAGATATAAAACCCGAACAATATTAAGTTTTTATCAAGCAATAAACAAATGCAAGGAATTCATTAATGACACGATTTAGTATTTTTCAAGTAAAAAATCCAAACAAACTATTATTTTTAAACAATTTCAAGCCGCATGTTTTATTGGGGCATGGAGTAAAAATATAGTATTTGATTGAAATCCAGGGCTATTGAGAGAAGAATGAATGTGTTTCAAATAAAGTTTGCTCACTTCAATAAGATTAAGTGATAAAAATTAGCTAATAAAAAGGGAAGAAAAAAGAACATGAAGTTGAGTCTCTACAATCCGATGTACTGTCGTGCAACTGCAGTACAGATGGACATTACATTCAAATAGTGTGTTTTATTGGTAGAGAATGCGTAAAATATGTGTAATATTTTAGTGATAATGATAGGGAGAGAGGGTGGGAGGGGAAAATGTCCTAAGGGCAAGGAAGGAGAGAAAAAGCTTTGAAGGGGAGTTTTAGGTCGCAAATAATAACTAGGCACATAAATGTTAGGTGTTATTATTTCAGACCTAAAAGGTAGGAAAGGAGAGACGAGAGATGGTAAGAAGAGGATGAAGGAGAAAAAGGGTGAAAAGTAGAAAGAAGGTCGAAAGGAAGGAAGTACGTAGAGAGTAAGGGAAGGAATTAATGGAGGGAGTGAGGGAGAGAACTGTAGTAAGGGGTGTATGGGATAAACTGATTTGATGACTGAATTTTTACCGTCCTCTGAATCAATAACCAGCTCAGTGTTAAAGAAATAAACATGGAATCTTAATATTGTACAATACTAATTACTAAAAACCATGTCATAAATATGTGCCAGTGGCGAGGCAAAATAATTAGTCAAAGATTGAGTCTTTCTCTTTTGCTTTTGGTTCCCATTTGGTTCTATTATGTGTTTACGAGGAAAATGTGTACTATATGAAATGTATTGTGAAACGCATTGGTGTATGCAAAGTTCAAAATTAGCTATCCCTATTTCTTGATTTAAAAATTGGTCGAATTTTCGACCACTGGCGATCTCTAGTATAAAATAATACTGAGCAAGGCTCGGTCCATCAGGAACTCCAATACTCTTATAAGAGCAATGTTATCTTGCTTGCTTGCTTTTTTGTTTGTTTGTTTTCACAATTATATCAAAAACGGCTGCGAGGATTTCATTCAAAGCCTTGAAATAAGTAAAAAACGTGTTCTTTGCAGATTTCTTGGCCAGAGAAAATCTAATAAAATATTAAAATTAATTTTAAATTTGTAAAATGTTAACATTGGCCTTATGAGTTGCCAACAAACAATAAAGTATCATTACAACTGTTTGTAAGTCACAGCAATCTAGGAAAATAACAGTGTGGGATAAATATTGCATGGAGCAATAAAAAGTTGTTATTTTTCAATTTCATGACACAGAAATATTGTATAGTAATTGGATGAAAAGGTAAACATGAAATAACGCCGAGCAAAGCTCGGTCCACCAGGTACTTAGGTCATGTGTGATTTTGGTTTTCTGTAAATTTTTGACCTCAGTGTATGAGGTGAAGGGTCGAAGTGGAGGAAGAGGTTAGGACAAAGAGTGAAAGTTGAAAAGACGATATTGAATCGCTATCGCTAGTGGTGTGAGTTTGCGCGGTAAACAATTTAATGTTACTTGCGGTCGTATTCTGTTTGGAATATTTATTTAAGAGTACTTACCTAATGACTTACTTCAGATAATATAGCTGTTTTCGATTTGGTAGTTTTTGTATCTTATTATCATCATCGGTCTACTTATGGTGACTGCGAAACTGTGAACTATGCTGTCATGAAAAAGGGTTATCATTGGTTGAAGAATTGAGATGATATTACTTGATATAGATTAAAATTGTATTCATCAAAACAAAACATAGAGTTTTTTTTTAATTCAGCTAGGCAAAAGAACACCGAATAAAGAAATCTATTAACCATATAAAACAATTAATTTGCTTTGTTTTCTAATAACGAATTAAGAGCCTCGAAGATGTCTTAATAAAATACCAAACGAGCAATTCTGTTTTCAGCACAGCCGAGTAAGCATGTAGGCTTCTGTCTATTTCACCTTTTATGTCATTAACTTTCGCATGAAAGCGCACAGCTTGTGTCAGCTCACAATTTCTTTTGATGAAGGCCTTATACACTCAATTGGACCCCTAATAAACGATTGGGTGGAATATTTGAGCTTTGAACATTTAGCTTCACGCAATTTTTACATTAATTATAGTTTAATGTTTTCGATGGTTTATGTTTACTCTGCTGGTGATGGTAGTAATTTTTATGGTTATTAATTGAGCTAGCTGGTTATTAAAAACCATTATTTTTTAACTACCTGAAGGTGATTAAAATTCATAGAAACCCCTTTAACGTTAAAAGATTATAAGGTTTACAAGTATTTTGAGATGTGGACCATTAGGAAGATAATGTATCAGGCCACAACATATTTTATTTATTTTATTGTTGCTTGTATTTTTATTCTAAATCTAGAGGTGTCTGTATGTTGTTTTACATTTCCTATATATGAAGAGGTCGCGAGTTTTTACATGAAGCTCGGGTAACCTACTAACAAACGCGGGTTGGATCAGATTTTGGGGTGGGATCAATCGTCAACGAATTTCAACGCATGTTCATTAATTCATCAAAATATTGCCCAATGCCCAGCCCGCTTTTGTGTACCAACAACCAAGCTTAACAAAGAAACTCGTGACCTCCTTAATTTTTTTATTATGTGGGTTTTAAAATCAGACACATTCAACATTCCCAATTATGTGAAATGTTTATGAATGAAAATTTATTAACATTTCACATAATTTATTTGAATATGTTTATTGGAATCTTTGATACTGTAGTAAATTGTGATTGCTTCTTGACGATAGCAGTCAGATGTTTGCACTTCACAACTTCAACCTATGGCCTTCTTAGGACTTGAGCAGGGTGGGATTCACTGGCTGGCGGTAGTCGTTGGCCCTGGGGCACCTGGGCGGGGTGGGACTCGCTGCCCTGGGGCAGGGGGTGCTGGCAGGAGCCGGCGCGACACTGCAGGCCCGGGGCACAGGGGCACAGCGCGTGGTGCGGCCCGGGGCTGCCCTCCACCGGGCGACACGGGGAGTCCACCTGCCCCAGGGGCCGACACGAGGCGCCGCCGTACCGCACCCCGTACTCTGGCAACAAAAGAGTAAAGGTGTTATGATCTATACAGTGTTTTTGATTCAGGGTGGTTGGAAGCTGGTGTGTTTGTTGGGTAGTGGAGTCTAAGTAAGAAGTTGTTTTTGTTAGGCTAAATTTTGCTAGTTAGTTGTCAATACCTCGTTTTATATTTTCAAAAGACTGAAAATTTTAATTTTTTATCTTATTTCAATTTTGATAGTATTTTCTGATACTGTAAATGGTATAATTTTGTCTTAGGAGAGGCGTTTTTGTTCCAAATATAAAGGATACAATGATAATCTTAGCTTTTTAAACTAAACATATAGCAAATAAATGATTTTTTTTTTATAAATAACAATTTTGATATTTTATTCCTGTGATATTTTGTTTCTTCTTAGTTTTATTTAGGACAAAAATCAGTCAAACGAGACCCAAGAAAAAAATACTGGAAGCCTGAAAAGTGGTACGGTTGACCGCTGAACCAATTTGAACCTCATACTTGAAGTGTTCTAGAGACGGAGACCAAGGGTTGGAATCTTAACTTTTTTTGTAAAAAGCTGTAGCAATTTGTACACAGTTTTGTATCATGGAATTGATTAAAGGAACGTTTTAGTCAAAACATGACAGAATTATAAACAGTCCTTCCAAAATGGCGGCTATTTGAGATTTTCCAACAATCACAAAAATTGCCTCCATTTTGAAAGGAATTGTAATTTGTCAGTTATGTGATCACCAAAACGTTCCTGTACAGAAAAGAACTCCATTTTCCTATATTCTACCTTGAGCTCGAAAAACTTCACTTTACAATCAGATGTTTAGTTACTAGTTACTAGTTACTATATCCTATACTCTTATATGAATAATGTTATCGTGCTTGTATCGTGCTTGTATGCTTGTATGCTTGTATGCTTGCATGCTTGCACAATCATCTCAAAAACGGCTCCGAGGATTTCATTCAAAGTCTGGAAATAAGTAATTTATGTCTCAAAAACGTCTTTTATAGAGATTAACATGGCCAGAGAAAATCTATTAACGTCATAAATCGAATTTAAAAGTTGTAAAATTTTAACATTGTCCTTATGGGTTGCCGTGATGGCAACGAAAATAAACAAGGAAAGTGTAAACAAATGAAGTAATCATAACAGCTGTTTGAAATCTACAGCCATCAAGGAAAAATACAGCAAGTGGGATAAAGAGTCCATGGAGCAATGAAAAATTATCAATTTTATGAGATTGAAATATTGAAATATTTTATAGTAACTGGATGAACTCGTAAACATGAAATAACACCGAGCAAGGCTCGGTCCGCCAGGTACTATACTCTTATATGAGCAGTGTTATCGTCCGTTCTTGATTGTTTACTTGCATACAAAAACGGCACCGAGAATTTCCTTCAAAGTCTGGAAATAAGTAATTTATGACTAAAAAACGTGTTCTATGGAGATAACTCGGCCAGAGAAAATATAGTAACGTAATAAAAGTAATTTTAAAGTTGTAAAGTTTTAACATTGGCATTATGAGTTGCCGTAATAGCAACGAAATAAACAAGGGAAGTGTAAACAAATTAAGTAATCATAACAGCTGTTTGCAAATTACATCCATCTAGGGAGAATACAGCGTGTGGCATAAATATGCATGGAGTAATAAAGATTTTTACGGTATTAATAAATTTTCAGACACTGAAGTATTTGATAGTAATTAGACGAACTGATAAACATGAAAAAATACTGAGCAAGGCTCGATCCACCAGGTATTTAATTATAAGCACCTTAGGAAACCACTGACCAGTGATCGGTGACTGCGTTTTTGACCTTCATAAAAGCCGCGGCGCATCCAATTCCCATGGGCATTTACTACGCTTTTAGGAAACCGGTGCCTAACAAACAATCGTGGCAATTTTTAGCTGCTCGGTATTTTTTTCTTAGATTGGACTAATTTGACTTGGCTAAAAGTGTTATTTACCAGTTTTAGATTGCAGTATTTTTCTAGCTTTAAGTTTGATTTATACCGACATTATCGAATTCAAAGAAAAATATATGATATCCGTACTAAATTAAAACGCTCGAATGGAGAAGTATTTTATACAATCTTACATTTTATAAAATCGTGAAATTAATACATTATTAAGTTTAATACACTATTAGCGATACTGATACTGTTACTGTGTGTTAAAACCAATAAACTAATTTGAAAATCACATTTTTCTTTAGATTGAAACACAACGATAATTATGAACTAATTACTTCGGTAAGAGTACAAAAAAATCTGACCTATGTTGAAACTATACCAGTTTTCAGAAAATGCTATTACTAAATACCCCCGTTGCAGTAGATATGCATATTCAGCGAATTTCAAATGCAAATCAACATATTTCAATCCATCATAGCAAGATTTGACATGTTTTTGTAAGCTCCATAAGAATAACATGAGGAATGAGTATGCAGGTTTGCTGCTACAGGTATATTAAAACTGCGTGGTTTTAATTCAATATTTAGTAGATCTAAATTAAAATAAGCCTTTTAGCAAGTTTTATCAAGATATGTTGAGAAATAAGTGAGATATAGAATTTTACTTATTTCCCATAAGGTTAACATTGGGGCAACGTACTGTGTTTACCACTTTCAATATCTCGGTAACCAATGGACACAGAGCAGTGATTCAAAATACGAAATTGTTTGTTTTTTTTAGCTGAAATCAATGGTGCCAACAAAAATTTGCCAACAAAATGAAAAGTTAACATATGGTCTCTGGCTTAGGTCTTACCATGAGACCTACGGTAATGGTTTATTCCTTTAACGACATTCGCTAAAAACTTCATAAAATACAAATTTAATCCAAGCTTTTTCACAGTATTAAAAAAATAGGAGACCACTTAAGTTGAGGAAAAATAATTGCTTATTTTGACTCCATCTACCTCACCCCTGACAATATTTTTGTCAAACCAACTTTCAAACTCCATAAAATATTATGTAGATATGTATTATACTTCATTAAATTATAATTTTTTAAAGTCATAGTGTGACAGGGTGAAAACCTGCAGGTCAGAATGAAACATACAACTATTGTAAAATTAATTTTCTTCATTTCGATTAACGCGGGCAAGATTTAGCGAGGAAAATCAAATTAAATTCAACACCAAAATTATTTGGAAGAGGAACTTATCTCACTTGTGCCACGGAATACCCAGGGATGACGACTTCAAGTTCAAAACGGAGAAAATAAGATTTGGACATAACTTAATTAAATTTCAGAGG
Source organism: Flexamia atlantica (assembly GCA_035578135.1). NCBI lineage: Eukaryota > Metazoa > Arthropoda > Insecta > Hemiptera > Cicadellidae > Flexamia > Flexamia atlantica. The sequence continues at coordinate 20,418,710 of JAQJVK010000001.1, read as the reverse complement.
ACCTTTGAAAAACTACACTTCCTAAGTCGTGGAAGATAACTTTTGACATCTGATGCAGTTCTTTTTTGTGTTTTCTATCGAATCTTTCATTTTACTTACGTTTTCAATCCATTAAACGTGTTGTTATTATAACAACACGTTTGATGGCTTGAAGACGTAAGTAAAATCATAGATTCATACCACATCAATCCGCTACAATTCATTCATAATGTTTTCTGTCGTTCATAACTCTTAATCAGTTTATTTTTTTACAAGATAAATTTTCCTTTATTTGAAACGAGAACAGAGACAAACGAAAACTCATTTTGTTTTTCATTATTGCTTAAGTAACAATGAAGTAAGTAGGCCCATCCACGTAGTGGGTACATAGATTACATTTTTATCAATATATTTCGGTGGAATTCTAAATTTTACAACCAACACATTATACAATTAACTGCAATTTAAGTATACATTAATATTTTTAAAAGTCCTGGTACATTACAGACATTTGGTCCGTGAAAAAGTTAAAATAAATCATCAATTAAACGCTACCAAGGCCAACCGAACGGTAGTTCGGTAAATTTAAGTATGGTAATACGCTGTAATAAATACAACATATTATTAGAGCTTAATTTGAGTGATCCCATAAGTTACCGAGATAGGATGGAGGTAATTAGTGAACTTCAACTTGATGAACTAGAAGAGTGTTACAGTTACAGATACAGTACCCGTATGCATGTGCACTACAACACATTGTATTTAGACATAAACATTGTAGTTCATTATGTCATTGAGATAACGATGGCATTAAAACTTGCGTTCAAATTTGGCCTCTTCAATTTGTAAAAAACTATATTTTTAATTTATACTCTCCAACTTATTAAGATATAAAAAGTGCAGATTTTTTTAACATTTCAAAAAATTATACAAAGAAATAAGGTTTTTGTATCTAAAAATAAGTTTTATTGCTTTAATGTACTTACATTCAGTATAACTAATATAATTAATTTATATTAGCTACAGCCTTAGTCTTTATTGGTTTCTGTTTATAAATATTTTATGAAATTAAAATTTAGGCTAGGCATTATTTAAGCCTATTTTCCAAAAAAGGTCAAACAATATTATATATTACAGCCTTGCATTGAATTAAAACCATAATATTACTTTTAACTATATTTGTTTTTAACCTAAAAACCTTTTATTTATTTTTATATCCATCGTTCACAAGATCTAGGGCAAGGAATCGGCCAGTTTCCTTTTCCCAATTATAAAAATCCAGTTAAATTTTGATAGGACGTCATTTAAATAATACACAATTGAAAACTAATACGTGATAAAGAAAATTGATGGCAGTTCATGATACATGTAATCAGACCTTGAAATCAAGACAGCGCTTTTTACATATAAATTTGAAAACTTATGTATTTTTTTGTTTTTTAGCAATTAAAAAATATGCAAATAAATAGATCAATTGATAACAGTAAAGAAGATATGTAAAATAAATATTCGTCCATTGGCAAACACAATGTTTTTTGTGTGAAAAAACATCAAAATGTGGTCCCATCCACGAGACTTTACATTCATTTTCGCAGGGATTAACAGTCCAGTCGTGCGGTTCCTCAGATTATAGCTTTTTACTTTCTCTCCCATACGCATAGCAAATGGAGAAAGTATCGTATTCCAAAACTATAGCCATCGTCTAAACATACACTCACCCTGCACACAGCAGCGGTGGTAGCCACAGTCGTAGTCTGCCGCGCAGGACAGCGGTCTCCTGTCCTCACCACCGCCGACAGCCACACTGGCCGCCAGCATCAGTAGACACCTCGCCGCTGCCGACCTGCTCATTGCCTACACTAGTAGTACACTCACCCTGCACACAGCAGCGGTGGTAGCCACAGTCGTAGTCTGCCGCGCAGGACAGCGGTCTCCTGTCCTCGCCGCCGCCGACAGCCACACTGACCGCCAGCATCAGTAGACACCTCGCCGCTGCCGACCTGCCCATTGTCTACACTAGTAGTACACTCACCCTGCACACAGCAGCAGTGGTAGCCACAGTCGTAGTCTGCCGCGCAGGACAGCGGTCTCCTGTCCTCACCACCGCCGACAGCCACACTGGCCGCCAGCATCAGTAGACACCTCGCCGCTGCCGACCTGCTCATTGTCTACACTAGTAGTACACTCACCCTGCACACAGCAGCGGTAGTAGCCACAGTCGTAGTCTGCCGCGCAAGACAGCGGTCTCCTGTCCTCACCACCGCCGACAGCCACACTGGCCGCCAGCATCAGTAGACACCTCGCCGCTGCCGACCTGCCCATTGTCTACACTAGTAGTACACTCACCCTGCACACAGCAGCGGTGGTAGCCACAGTCGTAGTCTGCCGCGCAAGACAGCGGTCTCCTGTCCTCGCCGCCGCCGACAGCCACACTGAACGCCAGCATCAGTAGACACCTCGCCGCTGCCGACCTGCCCATTGTCTACACTAGTAGTACACTCACCCTGCACACAGCAGAGGTAGTAGCCACAGTCGTAGTCTGCCGCGCAGGACAGCGGTCTCCTGTCCTCGCCGCCGCCGACAGCCACACTGACCGCCAGCATCAGTAGACACCTCGCCGCTGCCGACCTGCCCATTGTCTACACTAGTAGTACACTCACCCTGCACACAGCAGCGGTGGTAGCCACAGTCGTAGTCTGCCGCGCAGGACAGCGGTCTCCTGTCCTCGCCGCCGCCGACCGCCACACTGACCGCCAGCATCAGTAGACACCTCGCCGCTGCCGACCTGCCCATTGTCTACACTAGTAGTACACTTACCCTGCACACAGCAGCGGTGGTAGCCACAGTCGTAGTCTGCCGCGCAGGACAGCGGTCTCCTGTCCTCGCCGCCGCCGACAGCCACACTGACCGCCAGCATCAGTAGACACCTCGCCGCTGCCGACCTGCCCATTGTCTACACTAGTAGTACACTCACCCTGCACACAGCAGCGGTGGTAGCCACAGTCGTAGTCTGCCGCGCAAGACAGCGGTCTCCTGTCCTCGCCGCCGCCGACAGCCACACTGACCGCCAGCATCAGTAGACACCTCGCCGCTGCCGACCTGCTCATTGTCTACACTAGTAGTACACTCACCCTGCACACAGCAGCGGTGGTAGCCACAGTCGTAGTCTGCCGCGCAAGACAGCGGTCTCCTGTCCTCACCGCCGCCGACAGCCACACTGACCGCCAGCATCAGTAGACACCTCGCCGCTGCCGACCTGCTCATTGTCTACACTAGTAGTACACTCACCCTGCACACAGCAGCGGTGGTAGCCACAGTCGTAGTCTGCCGCGCAGGACAGCGGTCTCCTGTCCTCACCACCGCCGACAGCCACACTGACCGCCAGCATCAGTAGACACCTCGCCGCTGCCGACCTGCTCATTGTCTACACTAGTAGTACACTTACCCTGCACACAGCAGCGGTGGTAGCCACAGTCGTAGTCTGCCGCGCAGGACGGCGGTCTCCTGTCCTCACCACCGCCGACAGCCGCACTGACCGCCAGCATCAGTAGACACCTCGCCGCTGCCGACCTGCCCATTGTCTACACTAGTAGTACACTCACCCTGCACACAGCAGCGGTGGTAGCCACAGTCGTAGTCTGCCGCGCAGGACAGCGGTCTCCTGTCCTCACCACCGCCGACAGCCACACTGACCGCCAGCATCAGTAGACATCTCGCCGCTGTCGACCTGCTCATCGTCTACACTAGTAGTACACTCACCCTGCACACAGCAGCGGTGGTAGCCACAGTCGTAGTCTGCCGCGCAGGACAGCGGTCTCCTGTCCTCGCCGCCGCCGACAGCCGCACTGACCGCCAGCATCAGTAGACACCTCGCCGCTGCCGACCTGCTCATTGTCTACACTAGTAGTACACTCACCCTGCACACAGCAGCGGTGGTAGCCACAGTCGTAGTCTGCCGCGCAGGACAGCGGTCTCCTGTCCTCACCACCGCCGACAGCCACACTGACCGCCAGCATCAGTAGACACCTCGCCGCTGCCGACCTGCTCATTGTCTACACTAGTAGTACACTCACCCTGCACACAGCAGCGGTGGTAGCCACAGTCGTAGTCTGCCGCGCAGGACAGCGGTCTCCTGTCCTCGCTGCCGCCGACCGCCACACTGACCGCCAGCATCAGTAGACACCTCGCCGCTGCCGACCTGCCCATTGTCTACACTAGTAGTACACTCACCCTGCACACAGCAGCGGTGGTAGCCACAGTCGTAGTCTGCCGCGCAAGACAGCGGTCTCCTGTCCTCGCCGCCGCCGACAGCCACACTGGCCGCCAGCATCAGTAGACACCTCCCCGCTGCCGACCTGCTCATTGTCTACACTAGTAGTACACTCACCCTGCACACAGCAGCGGTGGTAGCCACAGTCGTAGTCTGCCGCGCAAGACAGCGGTCTCCTGTCCTCACCACCGCCGACAGCCACACTGACCGCCAGCATCAGTAGACACCTCGCCGCTGCCGACCTGCCCATTGTCTACACTAGTAGTACACTCACCCTGCACACAGCAGCGGTGGTAGCCACAGTCGTAGTCTGCCGCGCAGGACAGCGGTCTCCTGTCCTCACCACCGCCGACAGCCACACTGGCCGCCAGCATCAGTAGACACCTCGCCGCTGCCGACCTGCCCATTGTCTACACTAGTAGTACACTCACCCTGCACACAGCAGCGGTGGTAGCCACAGTCGTAGTCTGCCGCGCAGGACAGCGGTCTCCTGTCCTCGCCGCCGCCGACCGCCAGCATCAGTAGACACCTCGCCGCTGCCGACCTGCCCATTGTCTACACTAGTAGTACACTCACCCTGCACACAGCAGCGGTGGTAGCCACAGTCGTAGTCTGCCGCGCAGGACAGCGGTCTCCTGTCCTCACCACCGCCGACAGCCACACTGACCGCCAGCATCAGTAGACACCTCCCCGCTGCCGACCTGCTCATTGTCTACACTAGTAGTACACTCACCCTGCACACAGCAGCGGTGGTAGCCACAGTCGTAGTCTGCCGCGCAAGACAGCGGTCTCCTGTCCTCACCACCGCCGACAGCCACACTGACCGCCAGCATCACTAGACACCTCGCCGCTGCCGACCTGCCCATTGTCTACACTAGTAGTACACTCACCCTGCACACAGCAGCGGTGGTAGCCACAGTCGTAGTCTGCCGCGCAGGACAGCGGTCTCCTGTCCTCGCCGCCGCCGACAGCCACACTGACCGCCAGCATCAGTAGACACCTCGCCGCTGCCGACCTGCTCATTGTCTACACTAGTAGTACACTCACCCTGCACACAGCAGCGGTGGTAGCCACAGTCGTAGTCTGCCGCGCAAGACAGCGGTCTCCTGTCCTCGCCGCCGCCGACCGCCACACTGACCGCCAGAATCAGTAGACACCTCGCCGCTGCCGACCTGCCCATTGTCTACACTAGTAGTACACTCACCCTGCACACAGCAGCGGTGGTAGCCACAGTCGTAGTCTGCCGCGCAAGACAGCGGTCTCCTGTCCTCACCACCGCCGACAGCCACACTGGCCGCCAGCATCAGTAGACACCTCGCCGCTGCCGACCTGCTCATTGTCTACACTAGTAGTACACTCACCCTGCACACAGCAGCGGTGGTAGCCACAGTCGTAGTCTGCCGCGCAAGACAGCGGTCTCCTGTCCTCACCACCGCCGACAGCCACACTGGCCGCCAGCATCAGTAGACACCTCGCCGCTGCCGACCTGCCCATTGCCTACACTAGTAGTACACTCACCCTGCACACAGCAGCGGTGGTAGCCACAGTCGTAGTCTGCCGCGCAAGACAGCGGTCTCCTGTCCTCGCCGCCGCCGACAGCCACACTGACCGCCAGCATCAGTAGACACCTCGCCGCTGCCGACCTGCTCATTGTCTACACTAGTAGTACACTCACCCTGCACACAGCAGCGGTGGTAGCCACAGTCGTAGTCTGCCGCGCAAGACAGCGGTCTCCTGTCCTCACCGCCGCCGACAGCCACACTGACCGCCAGCATCAGTAGACACCTCGCCGCTGCCGACCTGCTCATTGTCTACACTAGTAGTACACTCACCCTGCACACAGCAGCGGTGGTAGCCACAGTCGTAGTCTGCCGCGCAGGACAGCGGTCTCCTGTCCTCGCCGCCGCCGACAGCCACACTGACCGCCAGCATCAGTAGACACCTCGCCGCTGCCGACCTGCTCATTGTCTACACTAGTAGTACACTCACCCTGCACACAGCAGCGGTGGTAGCCACAGTCGTAGTCTGCCGCGCAGGACAGCGGTCTCCTGTCCTCGCCGCCGCCGACAGCCACACTGACCGCCAGCATCAGTAGACACCTCGCCGCTGCCGACCTGCTCATTGTCTACACTAGTAGTACACTCACCCTGCACACAGCAGCGGTGGTAGCCACAGTCGTAGTCTGCCGCGCAGGACAGCGGTCTCCTGTCCTCACCACCGCCGACAGCCACACTGGCCGCCAGCATCAGTAGACACCTCGCCGCTGCCGACCTGCCCATTGCCTACACTAGTAGTACACTCACCCTGCACACAGCAGCGGTGGTAGCCACAGTCGTAGTCTGACGCGCGGGACAGCGGTCTCCTATCCTCGCCGCCGCCGACCGCCAGCATCAGTAGACACCTCCCCGCTGCCGACCTGCTCATTGTCTACACTAGTAGTACACTCACCCTGCACACAGCAGCGGTGGTAGCCACAGTCGTAGTCTGCCGCGCAGGACAGCGGTCTCCTGTCCTCACCACCGCCGACAGCCACACTGACCGCCAGCATCAGTAGACACCTCGCCGCTGCCGACCTGCTCATTGTCTACACTAGTAGTACACTCACCCTGCACACAGCAGCGGTGGTAGCCACAGTCGTAGTCTGCCGCGCAGGACAGCGGTCTCCTTTCCTCGCCGCCGCCGACCGCCACACTGACCGCCAGCATCAGTAGACACCTCGCCGCTGCCGACCTGCTCATTGTCTACACTAGTAGTACACTCACCCTGCACACAGCAGCGGTGGTAGCCACAGTCGTAGTCTGCCGCGCAGGACAGCGGTCTCCTGTCCTCGCCGCCGCCGACCGCCACACTGACCGCCAGCATCAGTAGACACCTCGCCGCTGCCGACCTGCCCATTGTCTACACTAGTAGTACACTCACCCTGCACACAGCAGCGGTGGTAGCCACAGTCGTAGTCTGCCGCGCAGGACAGCGGTCTCCTGTCCTCGCCGCCGCCGACAGCCACACTGACCGCCAGCATCAGTAGACACCTCGCCGCTGCCGACCTGCTCATTGTCTACACTAGTAGTACACTCACCCTGCACACAGCAGCGGTGGTAGCCACAGTCGTAGTCTGCCGCGCAGGACAGCGGTCTCCTGTCCTCACCACCGCCGACAGCCACACTGACCGCCAGCATCAGTAGACACCTCGCCGGTGCCGACCTGCCCATTGTCTACACTAGTAGTACACTCACCCTGCACACAGCAGCGGTGGTAGCCACAGTCGTAGTCTGCCGCGCAAGACAGCGGTCTCCTGTCCTCACCACCGCCGACAGCCACACTGACCGCCAGCATCAGTAGACACCTCGCCGCTGCCGACCTGCTCATTGTCTACACTAGTAGTACACTCACCCTGCACACAGCAGCGGTGGTAGCCACAGTCGTAGTCTGCCGCGCAAGACAGCGGTCTCCTGTCCTCACCACCGCCGACAGCCACACTGACCGCCAGCATCAGTAGACACCTCGCCGCTGCCGACCTGCTCATTGTCTACACTAGTAGTACACTCACCCTGCACACAGCAGCGGTGGTAGCCACAGTCGTAGTCTGCCGCGCAGGACAGCGGTCTCCTGTCCTCGCCGCCGCCGACAGCCACACTGACCGCCAGCATCAGTAGACACCTCGCCGCTGCCGACCTGCTCATTGCCTACACTAGTAGTACACTCACCCTGCACACAGCAGCGGTGGTAGCCACAGTCGTAGTCTGCCGCGCAGGACAGCGGTCTCCTGTCCTCACCACCGCCGACAGCCACACTGACCGCCAGCATCAGTAGACACCTCGCCGCTGCCGACCTGCTCATTGTCTACACTAGTAGTACACTCACCCTGCACACAGCAGCGGTGGTAGCCACAGTCGTAGTCTGCCGCGCAAGACAGCGGTCTCCTGTCCTCACCACCGCCGACAGCCACACTGACCGCCAGCATCAGTAGACACCTCGCCGCTGCCGACCTGCCCATTGTCTACACTAGTAGTACACTCACCCTGCACACAGCAGCGGTGGTAGCCACAGTCGTAGTCTGCCGCGCAAGACAGCGGTCTCCTGTCCTCGCCGCCGCCGACAGCCGCACTGACCGCCAGCATCAGTAGACACCTCGCCGCTGCCGACCTGCTCATTGTCTACACTAGTAGTACACTCACCCTGCACACAGCAGCGGTGGTAGCCACAGTCGTAGTCTGCCGCGCAGGACAGCGGCCTCCTGTCCTCGCCGCCGCCGACCGCCACACTGACCGCCAGCATCAGTAGACACCTCGCCGCTGCCGACCTGCTCATTGTCTACACTAGTAGTACACTCACCCTACACACAGCAGCGGTGGTAGCCACAGTCGTAGTCTGCCGCGCAGGACAGCGGTCTCCTGTCCTCGCCGCCGCCGACAGCCACACTGACCGCCAGCATCAGTAGACACCTCGCCGCTGCCGACCTGCTCATTGTCTACACTAGTAGTACACTCACCCTGCACACAGCAGCGGTGGTAGCCACAGTCGTAGTCTGCCGCGCAAGACAGCGGTCTCCTGTCCTCGCCGCCGCCGACCGCCACACTGACCGCCAGCATCAGTAGACACCTCGCCGCTGCCGACCTGCTCATTGTCTACACTAGTAGTACACTCACCCTGCACACAGCAGCGGTGGTAGCCACAGTCGTAGTCTGCCGCGCAGGACAGCGGTCTCCTGTCCTCGCCGCCGCCGACCGCCACACTGACCGCCAGCATCAGTAGACACAGACACCTCGCCGCTGCCGACCTGCCCATTGTCTACACTAGTAGTACACTCACCCTGCACACAGCAGCGGTGGTAGCCACAGTCGTAGTCTGCCGCGCAAGACAGCGGTCTCCTGTCCTCGCCGCCGCCGACCGCCACACTGACCGCCAGCATCAGTAGACACCTCGCCGCTGCCGACCTGCCCATTGTCTACACTAGTAGTACACTCACCCTGCACACAGCAGCGGTGGTAGCCACAGTCGTAGTCTGCCGCGCAAGACAGCGGTCTCCTGTCCTCGCCGCCGCCGACCGCCACACTGACCGCCAGCATCAGTAGACACCTCGCCGCTGCCGACCTGCCCATTGTCTACACTAGTAGTACACTCACCCTGCACACAGCAGCGGTGGTAGCCACAGTCGTAGTCTGCCGCGCAAGACAGCGGTCTCCTGTCCTCACCACCGCCGACAGCCACACTGACCGCCAGCATCAGTAGACACCTCGCCGCTGCCGACCTGCTCATTGTCTACACTAGTAGTACACTCACCCTGCACACAGCAGCGGTGGTAGCCACAGTCGTAGTCTGCCGCGCAGGACAGCGGTCTCCTGTCCTCACCACCGCCGACAGCCACACTGACCGCCAGCATCAGTAGACACCTCGCCGCTGCCGACCTGCCCATTGTCTACACTAGTAGTACACTCACCCTGCACACAGCAGCGGTGGTAGCCACAGTCGTAGTCTGCCGCGCAAGACAGCGGTCTCCTGTCCTCACCACCGCCGACAGCCACACTGACCGCCAGCATCAGTAGACACCTCGCCGCTGCCGACCTGCCCATTGTCTACACTAGTAGTACACTCACCCTGCACACAGCAGCGGTGGTAGCCACAGTCGTAGTCTGCCGCGCAAGACAGCGGTCTCCTGTCCTCGCCGCCGCCGACCGCCACACTGACCGCCAGCATCAGTAGACACCTCGCCGCTGCCGACCTGCCCATTGTCTACACTAGTAGTACACTCACCCTGCACACAGCAGCGGTGGTAGCCACAGTCGTAGTCTGCCGCGCAGGACAGCGGTCTCCTGTCCTCGCCGCCGCCGACCGCCACACTGACCGCCAGCATCAGTAGACACCTCGCCGCTGCCGACCTGCCCATTGTCTACACTAGTAGTACACTCACCCTGCACACAGCAGCGGTGGTAGCCACAGTCGTAGTCTGCTGCGCAGGACAGCGGTCTCCTGTCCTCGCCGCCGCCGACAGCCACACTGACCGCCAGCATCAGTAGACACCTCGCCGCTGCCGACCTGCTCATTGTCTACACTAGTAGTACACTCACCCTGCACACAGCAGCGGTGGTAGCCACAGTCGTAGTCTGCCGCGCAAGACAGCGGTCTCCTGCCTCGCCGCCGCCGACAGCCACACTGACCGCCAGCATCAGTAGACACCTCGCCGCTGCCGACCTGCTCATTGTCTTCACTAGTAGTACACTCACCCTGCACACAGCAGCGGTGGTAGCCACAGTCGTAGTCTGCCGCGCAGGACAGCGGTCTCCTGTCCTCACCACCGCCGACAGCCACACTGGCCGCCAGCATCAGTAGACACCTCGCCGCTGCCGACCTGCCCATTGTCTACACTAGTAGTACACTCACCCTGCATACAGCAGCGGTGGTAGCCACAGTCGTAGTCTGCCGCGCAGGTCAGCGGTCTCCTGTCCTCGCCGCCGCCGACCGCCACACTGACCGCCAGCATCAGTAGACACCTCGCCGCTGCCGACCTGCCCATTGTCTACACTAGTAGTACACTCACCCTGCACACAGCAGCGGTGGTAGCCACAGTCGTAGTCTGCCGCGCAGGGCAGCGGTCTCCTGTCCTCACCACCGCCGACAGCCACACTGACCGCCAGCAACAGTAGACACCTCGCCGCTGCCGACCTGCCCATTGCCTACACTAGTAGTACACTCACCCTGCAAACAGCAGCGGTGGTAGCCACAGTCGTAGTCTGCCGCGCAGGACAGCGGTCTCCTGTCCTCGCCGCCGCCGACCGCCAGCATCAGTAGACACCTCCCCGCTGCCGACCTGCTCATTGTCTACACTAGTAGTACACTCACCCTGCACACAGCAGCGGTGGTAGCCACAGTCGTAGTCTGCCGCGCAAGACAGCGGTCTCCTGTCCTCACCACCGCCGACAGCCACACTGACCGCCAGCATCAGTAGACACCTCGCCGCTGCCGACCTGCTCATTGTCTACACTAGTAGTACACTCACCCTGCACACAGCAGCGGTGGTAGCCACAGTCGTAGTCTGCCGCGCAAGACAGCGGTCTCCTGTCCTCACCACCGCCGACAGCCACACTGACCGCCAGCATCAGTAGACACCTCGCCGCTGCCGACCTGCTCATTGTCTACACTAGTAGTACACTCACCCTGCACACAGCAGCGGTGGTAGCCACAGTCGTAGTCTGCCGCGCAAGACAGCGGTCTCCTGTCCTCACCACCGCCGACAGCCACACTGACCGCCAGCATCAGTAGACACCTCGCCGCTGCCGACCTGCCCATTGTCTACACTAGTAGTACACTCACCCTGCACACAGCAGCGGTGGTAGCCACAGTCGTAGTCTGCCGCGCAAGACAGCGGTCTCCTGTCCTCACCACCGCCGACAGCCACACTGGCCGCCAGCATCAGTAGACACCTCGCCGCTGCCGACCTGCTCATTGTCTACACTAGTAGTACACTCACCCTGCACACAGCAGCGGTGGTAGCCACAGTCGTAGTCTGCCGCGCAGGACAGCGGTCTCCTGTCCTCACCACCGCCGACAGCCACACTGACCGCCAGCATCAGTAGACACCTCGCCGCTGCCGACCTGCTCATTGTCTACACTAGTAGTACACTCACCCTGCACACAGCAGCGGTGGTAGCCACAGTCGTAGTCTGCCGCGCAGGACAGCGGTCTCCTGTCCTCGCCGCCGCCGACAGCCACACTGACCGCCAGCATCAGTAGACACCTCGCCGCTGCCGACCTGCTCATTGCCTACACTAGTAGTACACTCACCCTGCACACAGCAGCGGTGGTAGCCACAGTCGTAGTCTGCCGCGCAGGACAGCGGTCTCCTGTCCTCACCACCGCCGACAGCCACACTTACCGCCAGCATCAGTAGACACCTCGCCGCTGCCGACCTGCTCATTGTCTACACTAGTAGTACACTCACCCTGCACACAGCAGCGGTGGTAGCCACAGTCGTAGTCTGCCGCGCAAGACAGCGGTCTCCTGTCCTCACCACCGCCGACAGCCACACTGACCGCCAGCATCAGTAGACACCTCGCCGCTGCCGACCTGCCCATTGTCTACACTAGTAGTACACTCACCCTGCACACAGCAGCGGTGGTAGCCACAGTCGTAGTCTGCCGCGCAAGACAGCGGTCTCCTGTCCTCGCCGCCGCCGACAGCCGCACTGACCGCCAGCATCAGTAGACACCTCGCCGCTGCCGACCTGCTCATTGTCTACACTAGTAGTACACTCACCCTGCACACAGCAGCGGTGGTAGCCACAGTCGTAGTCTGCCGCGCAGGACAGCGGTCTCCTGTCCTCGCCGCCGCCGACCGCCACACTGACCGCCAGCATCAGTAGACACCTCGCCGCTGCCGACCTGCTCATTGTCTACACTAGTAGTACACTCACCCTACACACAGCAGCGGTGGTAGCCACAGTCGTAGTCTGCCGCGCAGGACAGCGGTCTCCTGTCCTCGCCGCCGCCGACAGCCACACTGACCGCCAGCATCAGTAGACACCTCGCCGCTGCCGACCTGCTCATTGTCTACACTAGTAGTACACTCACCCTGCACACAGCAGCGGTGGTAGCCACAGTCGTAGTCTGCCGCGCAAGACAGCGGTCTCCTGTCCTCGCCGCCGCCGACCGCCACACTGACCGCCAGCATCAGTAGACACCTCGCCGCTGCCGACCTGCTCATTGTCTACACTAGTAGTACACTCACCCTGCACACAGCAGCGGTGGTAGCCACAGTCGTAGTCTGCCGCGCAGGACAGCGGTCTCCTGTCCTCGCCGCCGCCGACCGCCACACTGACCGCCAGCATCAGTAGACACAGACACCTCGCCGCTGCCGACCTGCCCATTGTCTACACTAGTAGTACACTCACCCTGCACACAGCAGCGGTGGTAGCCACAGTCGTAGTCTGCCGCGCAAGACAGCGGTCTCCTGTCCTCGCCGCCGCCGACCGCCACACTGACCGCCAGCATCAGTAGACACCTCGCCGCTGCCGACCTGCCCATTGTCTACACTAGTAGTACACTCACCCTGCACACAGCAGCGGTGGTAGCCACAGTCGTAGTCTGCCGCGCAAGACAGCGGTCTCCTGTCCTCGCCGCCGCCGACCGCCACACTGACCGCCAGCATCAGTAGACACCTCGCCGCTGCCGACCTGCCCATTGTCTACACTAGTAGTACACTCACCCTGCACACAGCAGCGGTGGTAGCCACAGTCGTAGTCTGCCGCGCAAGACAGCGGTCTCCTGTCCTCACCACCGCCGACAGCCACACTGACCGCCAGCATCAGTAGACACCTCGCCGCTGCCGACCTGCTCATTGTCTACACTAGTAGTACACTCACCCTGCACACAGCAGCGGTGGTAGCCACAGTCGTAGTCTGCCGCGCAAGACAGCGGTCTCCTGTCCTCACCACCGCCGACAGCCACACTGACCGCCAGCATCAGTAGACACCTCGCCGCTGCCGACCTGCCCATTGTCTACACTAGTAGTACACTCACCCTGCACACAGCAGCGGTGGTAGCCACAGTCGTAGTCTGCCGCGCAAGACAGCGGTCTCCTGTCCTCGCCGCCGCCGACCGCCACACTGACCGCCAGCATCAGTAGACACCTCGCCGCTGCCGACCTGCCCATTGTCTACACTAGTAGTACACTCACCCTGCACACAGCAGCGGTGGTAGCCACAGTCGTAGTCTGCCGCGCAGGACAGCGGTCTCCTGTCCTCGCCGCCGCCGACCGCCACACTGACCGCCAGCATCAGTAGACACCTCGCCGCTGCCGACCTGCCCATTGTCTACACTAGTAGTACACTCACCCTGCACACAGCAGCGGTGGTAGCCACAGTCGTAGTCTGCTGCGCAGGACAGCGGTCTCCTGTCCTCGCCGCCGCCGACAGCCACACTGACCGCCAGCATCAGTAGACACCTCGCCGCTGCCGACCTGCTCATTGTCTACACTAGTAGTACACTCACCCTGCACACAGCAGCGGTGGTAGCCACAGTCGTAGTCTGCCGCGCAAGACAGCGGTCTCCTGCCTCGCCGCCGCCGACAGCCACACTGACCGCCAGCATCAGTAGACACCTCGCCGCTGCCGACCTGCTCATTGTCTACACTAGTAGTACACTCACCCTGCACACAGCAGCGGTGGTAGCCACAGTCGTAGTCTGCCGCGCAGGACAGCGGTCTCCTGTCCTCACCACCGCCGACAGCCACACTGGCCGCCAGCATCAGTAGACACCTCGCCGCTGCCGACCTGCCCATTGTCTACACTAGTAGTACACTCACCCTGCATACAGCAGCGGTGGTAGCCACAGTCGTAGTCTGCCGCGCAGGTCAGCGGTCTCCTGTCCTCGCCGCCGCCGACCGCCACACTGACCGCCAGCATCAGTAGACACCTCGCCGCTGCCGACCTGCCCATTGTCTACACTAGTAGTACACTCACCCTGCACACAGCAGCGGTGGTAGCCACAGTCGTAGTCTGCCGCGCAGGACAGCGGTCTCCTGTCCTCACCACCGCCGACAGCCACACTGACCGCCAGCATCAGTAGACACCTCGCCGCTGCCGACCTGCCCATTGCCTACACTAGTAGTACACTCACCCTGCAAACAGCAGCGGTGGTAGCCACAGTCGTAGTCTGCCGCGCAGGACAGCGGTCTCCTGTCCTCGCCGCCGCCGACCGCCAGCATCAGTAGACACCTCCCCGCTGCCGACCTGCTCATTGTCTACACTAGTAGTACACTCACCCTGCACACAGCAGCGGTGGTAGCCACAGTCGTAGTCTGCCGCGCAAGACAGCGGTCTCCTGTCCTCACCACCGCCGACAGCCACACTGACCGCCAGCATCAGTAGACACCTCGCCGCTGCCGACCTGCTCATTGTCTACACTAGTAGTACACTCACCCTGCACACAGCAGCGGTGGTAGCCACAGTCGTAGTCTGCCGCGCAAGACAGCGGTCTCCTGTCCTCACCACCGCCGACAGCCACACTGGCCGCCAGCATCAGTAGACACCTCGCCGCTGCCGACCTGCCCATTGCCTACACTAGTAGTACACTCACCCTGCACACAGCAGCGGTGGTAGCCACAGTCGTAGTCTGCCGCGCAAGACAGCGGTCTCCTGTCCTCACCACCGCCGACAGCCACACTGACCGCCAGCATCAGTAGACACCTCGCCGCTGCCGACCTGCCCATTGTCTACACTAGTAGTACACTCACCCTGCACACAGCAGCGGTGGTAGCCACAGTCGTAGTCTGCCGCGCAAGACAGCGGTCTCCTGTCCTCACCACCGCCGACAGCCACACTGGCCGCCAGCATCAGTAGACACCTCGCCGCTGCCGACCTGCTCATTGTCTACACTAGTAGTACACTCACCCTGCACACAGCAGCGGTGGTAGCCACAGTCGTAGTCTGCCGCGCAAGACAGCGGTCTCCTGTCCTCACCACCGCCGACAGCCACACTGACCGCCAGCATCAGTAGACACCTCGCCGCTGCCGACCTGCCCATTGTCTACACTAGTAGTACACTCACCCTGCACACAGCAGCGGTGGTAGCCACAGTCGTAGTCTGCCGCGCAAGACAGCGGTCTCCTGTCCTCACCACCGCCGACAGCCACACTGGCCGCCAGCATCAGTAGACACCTCGCCGCTGCCGACCTGCTCATTGTCTACACTAGTAGTACACTCACCCTGCACACAGCAGCGGTGGTAGCCACAGTCGTAGTCTGCCGCGCAGGACAGCGGTCTCCTGTCCTCACCACCGCCGACAGCCACACTGACCGCCAGCATCAGTAGACACCTCGCCGCTGCCGACCTGCTCATTGTCTACACAGGGAATACGACCGTGAATACAACCTTTATCTACACCCTCTGACTAAAGACGAATTGTACTAGAAGGTAAAATATCATTCAGTTCTCACAACATATTCTAAATTCTAAATTTAGGATTGAAATTATTCGCTCTGCAAAATTTAAGTTCTGTATTCAAAGTAAATATATATGGATAAAATAAAGTATAGACTGTACAACTCTTAACATGTTTCAAATTGGTATTCAGGAATTCGTATGATGACAAATAGTTGCATGAAATAAACTTTGGTATTTGAATTGCTCTACATGTTTTGGAGACCTAAAAAAGTTTAAAAAAAATTCGACATGAGGATTATGACATGTTGCATATAGCATTTTCTTATTTCATGGCGAACAGGAAAATTAAGCCTCCATATGCAACCTCGCAAAACGGAAGATAGTACGTTTTATACTTAAAAACAATTCTATAATAATTCAAACGGAAGATAATAAGTTCATACTTTTTTTGAGGTCTGTAACTGTAATAAAGACTTACTACTACAGCAGAATGTCCTTCGGTTACTTGCGTTCCAAAGGTGAAGATCATTCCACATTCACAAGACCCACCTAGTTCTCCGTCAAAGTATGGTTTATTTATAAGCTTGAATCTTCTTGTTCATAAAATAATTACTCATTAATGCAGGCTCACTGAAGAATGTTATAAACACAATGATTACATAAATACATAACCATGAGTATGATAATTATTTCGCACGAGGATGCAATATGTATGTATCTGATAAGCTAACAAGGAAGCACTCCCTGACAGCCTTAAATCAATATGAGTAGTGTGACAGAGAGACCACGACACTGATGGTGTTTTATGTTTAGATAATCTACAACGCTGTGCAGGGTCGAGTTAAGTATGTTCCCCAAGTTTGTGCGTGGTCAGGGAGCATGTTTACGGAAGCAGAGAATTTCGACCCTTCTGTAGTTAACCTTTGGTAACGATGTAGTACAATTCAAGGCACAAAAATCAATTTAAAAATACCCAATCAAATGCGTAGTTTGTCACTTTTTAAATTTTCCTCAGCGTATTGAAAATAAACTTTAACAAAATACTTAAAGAAATTATAGAAGTAACGTTATGAAATAAACATTTAAAAATCTTTCTTATTGATTCGGCCATTTATTTGATAAAATCACTTTTTTAAACAGAAATGAAGTGGTAAAATAAATATTTAAATTGATGAGATTTATTCTTAGGATAACATTATACGGTATTATGTTTTAAACTGCTGTATGACAAGTTATGCAGCAGTAAACTTTCTGAATTTAACGTTTTATGACAAACGAGTATGCCTACGATGAAGTATGGAGTAGTAGACCTAATGAAAAATAAATATTTTATTAGTACTATACATTTTATTAGTTTTTTGATAGGGTACCAAAAATTATAATATATACATGAAACGATGTATTAATAATAAAACTCCCCTGAATTTTACAAAGTTCCAAATAAGATAAAAACAAGTAAAAGGATGCTTGAAATCATTTCAAAACCGTAAGAATTAAGTTTTAATACTAACACCAAGTTTGAAATCATTTGAAAAAAATTTCAAAATAATAAATTTTGAAACATTTACGATAATTTGAAATAGTTTTAAAATAAGTTAAAATCAAATTGTTCTTATCTTTAAAGCGTAACTTATTTTATTTTGAGATTTAAAAGAGAGAACTGTTTAAAATATTTACCACAGGTAATAATTTTAAGATTAAATTAACACATTTTTTCTGCAAAATATATAATAATATAGATATTTTAAAATTAAATGTAAACATTTTTTAAATAAATGTTATGTCAATTGTCTAGGATTGCTTATATACAGTCAATATTATTAGGTCTTACCTAAGCAATCCTAATATTCTTGATCCAATGAAATCGATTTCAAACCCGAAGGTTTATCATTAGTCAGGATCTAGGTCGACCAATTTCAAAATAGTAGGCCTATCCACGCGTAAGGTTTCGTTGATTATAAAATAACACTGAATAGACACCGAACATACATTTTACACATAAATTAGGGGCAAAAAATATTGTTTCAAAAACTGGGTTAACCATACTTTCTCTACGGGAAACACGTTGCCGGCAACTGATAACTGAAATGTTTTTGTTGATGTGAAAAACGTTCATTGTCTATTCAGAAATATTTTATAATCAACGAAACCGAAACCCTATGGGTGGATACAACTTTTGAAATTGGTCGACCGAGATCCTGGCTGATAATGAACCTTCAGGTTTGAAATCCGTTTAATTGGATCGATAATTTTATGACATCTACGGTATATCAATATATCATATTGATAAACCATATAACAAAGACCATAACATATAACAAAGACCATACCATATAACCATAAACCATGCCATACATATATATATATATATATATTGATATATCATATTAATTAAATTTTATGTTTTTTAGGGTGGATTAGCAGGATAAAAACTGTTTTACCGACAATCGACAACTAGCAAATGTACACGGTGGCGCGATCCCAACGGGGCTCTTTCAACTAAGTCAGCATCACTTGGGGGAAGAACTTACTTACTGAAAGTTCCTAATCGAATGTTTGTAGATTCCTCTCAGTGGTGTTGGACTTCGTTGGAAGAGCACGATTTATAATAATTACTAAATAAATCAAATAAATCAGTTTAATAATAAATTAAATGAAGCTTTTCTTCTGTTTCACACTTTTAACCCATTCACGTTTCAGTTATATTTGCATTTCACTCAAAATAAACGAACTTCCAATCACTTTAGTATCTTTTTAATGACAACGTCAACAATTCATCCATTTCGTGATTGTAAAATGATTAAACATTTATTTTTGTTGAATTTGGCCAATGCACCGTAGATTTTTAAGAGCGCTTTTGCTGCTTATATGTCTAGAGCTCCAGGCAAAACACAATTAATTTACACTGCTATGCACATTCCATTAGACCCACTGGCTTAGGCGATAGTTCAGTGTTAGGTTATCTTTTTAATAGGTTGATTGTGGGTTAAAACGAATGAGTTATTCTCAATCAATCTAGATTTTTTTAGGTTTATCTCATAAAAATAAATACTCCCAGCCAGAGGCATTCCGTACAGTCAGAGGATCGTACGGGTAAATGAATATAATGTGCCTGGACTCGAGATATTAATGAAAGGAATTGCCAATGATTTATATTCGTAGGCATAATGCAGGGTTTTGTAATAAAATAATCATATATTTAATTTCGTAGGCGATTCTTTGCGTCAAAATTGTGGGCGTCTGGCAAGTCGTAGAAAGATGGGAGAGGGCTCAAATTAAAGGTCTCTAATCCGTGATTGCGGGAAAAATACTAAAATTGCTTGAAATTCACCAGAAAACGAGAAATAACGTAAAATATCTGCATCTGCCATTTAAAAAGCATTGGGGTCTAAAAATGTCTGCTGTGTTTACATAAAACATGTGATGCTGATGCTTGATTCAAAGACATATGCTAGATGTTTATACAGGGATGGGCAAAAGTCTGGAATATATAAAATAACTTTTATATCATTCTGCAGAAAGTGATGAAACCTTACAATTGTGTATCTAGTATAAATAGGAATATTTTGGCGTATTTTCTCAGTTTTTCGCACGATGAGGGAACGGCCCACGCTGGAAGTCTTGAAATTCTTAAATGTAAGCATACCTCGAGTTATACCTCATTGTAAAGATCTTAATTAGTAGATTACAACAGCGCAAACCGCGCCTCAAAAGGTTGATCCAATCAGAAGTTACAGCTCCTCAAAGATTTTAATGTTTGCCATTAAACTCAAGGCTAAAATCAGGGAAAAAAGTCTAATTACTAATAAAGCACTCGGAACGATGTAGTTTGGTTTTAGATACATGTATTTCTCATTAATAAGGATAATTTGACGTATTAAAAAAATTTACTCATGACCAGGGGACGACCCGTGATTGACGTCCAAAAATTCTTAAGGGTAAGCATACCTCGAGTTATATCTCATTTTAAAGGTCTTAATTAGTAGATCATAACAGCGCAAACCGCGCCTCAAAAGGTTGATCCAATCAGAAGTTACAGCTTGATAAAGATATTAGTCTTGATTTTAGCCTTGAGTTTAATGGCCAACATTAAAATCTTTGAGGAGCTGTAACTTCTGATTGAATCAACCTTTTGAGGCGCGGTTTGCGCTGTTGTAATCTACTAATTAAGACCTTTACAATGAGGTATAACTCGAGGTATGCTTACATTTAAGAATTTCAAGACTTCCAGCTTGGGCCGTCCCCTCATCGTGCGAAAAACTGAAAAAATACGCCAAAATATTCCTATTTATACTAGATACACAACTGTAAGGTTTCATCACTTTCTGCAAAATAATTTAAAAGTTATTTTATATATTCTAGACTTTTGCCCAACCCTGTATATGGTTTTTTTCAAAAGGCAGCTAACTATGTATGTTCAATGTACTGTAACGAATAAATATTTTAACTTTTTATTCAAGATTTTACGATTTTATAATTATAAATTTTAGCATATTCCTAATTTAAAATTTATAAGAGTTAAGTACGTTTGTTCCGTTTAAGTTACGTCGATGCCGATTTAATGCTAAGTGATGTATATCTATCTGGGAAATCTTTGCGATCGGCAAGTCGCAGGATGATGGGAGAGGGCTCAAATTGAAGGTATTGATCCCAGGGACTCGGAAAAAGTACAAAATTGCTTGAATTTGACCAGAAAATGAGAAATAACTTAACATGTCTGCCATAAAAAACTGTAGGTACAAACGTTTGCTTTGTTTACATTAAAAAATGTGTAGCTTATAGTTGATTTAAAACAACATACTATGTATGTTTATTATATGATTATTTAAAATCAAGCTATAATATGAAAACTGAATGTAGTTTAACAAATAACGGTCTTTTACTTTTAAATTTTCTTATTTTATAATTTGGGGACTTTAACAAACTCACTATTTAAAAAGCAAGAGGAATTAAATAGCCTACGTCTGTTTTGATTACATCATGTCATGTGGCAGTAGCTGATGCTTATTTAAAGCCAAGTGATTTGTAATATTAATACAATAAAATAAGCGCAGACTATAGGTACAGAGAAGACTTCTTTAATCATTTTTAAGGCCTAGCTCTGTCAGTTTTGACCGATTCACAACAGAGAATGTTGCACTTAGAGCGATTGAGTGCAACATCAACTTTAAATTTTATCCTACCAAAAAGGTTCACCTTTAAATTTGACCAATAAAAGTATATTTCATCTTGAATCTACCACGACAAAGCAGTATTTATTCACTGGCAACCATAAAAACGTGTTGAACGTAGGGTAAAATCCTCAATATCAACTATTTAATTACTTAGCTCGTGGCCTAGATATCTAAAGTAACTCCTGTATGAAGTGGAGCCGGAGGCTCCAACGTGGAGTTTGGAGTTGTCAACGAGAGACCATTTTCTGATTTCAGCCTTGCCTATTTTCATATTGGGTAAAAATTTAGCCTCAATCGGAGGCTTTTATAAAAAGTACCCTTTTAATGTCCAATATGTTCTGTTGAACCAGGTGGAAACACGGCAAAGTTTTTTGTGTTAAATGCCACGTATTTCCTTGGGAAATAAATAAAGTGATGCAATCTGTGGTTAACCTTAAGAACTTTTTCAAACCATGTCCATGTGTTTAATTGTTAATAAAGTGAACTGAGTTTGTTTTGAGATCGACGGATAGCGCCACTGTTCCAAAAAATTCAGCCCCAATTTAGACCAATTGATGAGGCAATGAGGGAAAGGGGCGAAATTAAAAATTTCGCCCCATATTTAAAGATTTTCGCTGGTGTTACCTATACCCTTGGAGCAGCCCTGAGTGCAGCACAGAAGCAGCTTTGGTTTAATATACGTTAAAAAATGTCCATTTTCAGAACACCAAAGTTTATTTTATTTTACAATTAAGAATTGCTCGCCGAGGTTCGTTATTTTTAATTTATTAATTAAAGCTCTGTTTCAAGACGTCCAGTTTTAATTTCATCCAGATAGCAAACTATAGCTCCAATCTAGCCCATTGGGGGTACAGTTCCCTTTTCAATCTCAAAGTACAGTCTCAGTATGCATGGATTTGTTAGGATTGATAAAACCTACATCACACTATGAATAGCTTCAGGATTTTGGGTGTAAAAATAAGTTTTTTAATATACTTAATTGAGTTTTATCTAATATTTATAGCACCCTCTATTTTGGAGCGGGAAAAGCAATGGAACCTAGGCACCCTCTACCTATTTATAAACCACCGTTCTAAGAAAGGGGACTACCCTTTCCGACCGGGGAATACGGGAAATTACGATATATTCAAAAAATTACGATAAGAGCTTTATAACACGGGAAATTGTGATAATTCAAATACATTGGCCGAGAAATTTAATGGATCCGGTAATAAAGGAAACCAGTTATAGTAGGCCTACAGTGGCTACACTAATAAAAACTGCATTTTTTGATTGGACTATGGCACTTTTAGTGATCATAGTTGATGCCAAAAGGAAACTTTTCAGTCGGTGAGCCACTTCGAAATCCGTGGCTAACACCAAAATGGCGGCCATTAAAGATGGCCGCCGTGGGCCCCCGCATAATTCTAATATATCGGTTTTATCTTGGCTCCTAACTGACCGATACCTATAAATTTTTCGTTATTTTAAAGCTGATTTAAGGAGGAAACTTTTTTGTATTTATCTTTTAATTGTGAAACCTGTCAGTTCTCTAGAATTTAAAGATAATTAAAAAAATTTACTTTTTTAATGGGTTTAGTTATTGTAATCATGGAGATATATGGTTATGCCCTGTGAAGAAATCAGTAAGAGAGAGTTGTGCATTTTTCTGACATATTTTATGTACTTAACAACATACTGATGATTAAGCAAATTTTGACCACCGGAAGTGCCTCAATTCCAAGATGGCGTCCAAGATGAGGTCAAAAGCATAAAATATTTAAGAAATTAATGCCATAAGTGATACGAAAGTGACTCATGTGCTATAATACCACTGCCAATAATTGACGGGTGATAAGAGCCTTAATTAGACTTGATATCGTTTTCTGACGCCATCTTGGATCCGCCATATTGGATATCAACTTTATTTTTGTTATTGTAAAGATGGTGTTTTGACACATCATTATGAACTATATTGTTACGCTGATTACAATGCTGAAATCCGCTATATGCTCAAACAAAAATCCATCCCTATACATTTCTTATGGACGTTTCATATTTTCAATATTTTCTTGGATTATTTTTCTTATATCTCACATGATAATTAAGATATATGTAGTTATATAATCACTTAATCACTTAATCACTTTAATAAGACAGGTACCTCACGGATTTTAAGTTCGTTTTAGTCTTAAAATATTCAGTGAAATACCGGCTTTCATTTGAGATATTAATCATCAGCATCAGGCAAGCTACAGATGAGGTATAAACCTTGATGTAACTTAAAAATCAATGTTTCGGAAATTAGTTTTTGGTCAAATATTTATATCTACGCTTCAAAAATGGTATTTAGTTCATTTCGATCTTAAAATATGCAGTGATACGTCGGCTTTTTAAAAATATTGATACTTAGTGATACGTCGGCTTTAAAAAAAAAATGATACGTAAAATCGGTTGAGTTGTTAACGGATTTTGAGGCTCATTACGATATAAGGATTAGTTATTTTTGAAATTTTATACGCATAATAGTAGATTATAACACAACCCGAACTTGTCCGAATTTAAATGATCACAGTCTCAAACGAAAGCTGATATTTTACCGTACTGAGTCCTTTTAAAGACTTCATAACCCCAGATCTGTCCTACAACTGGAGATATCAGTCTTTACTTAAAAGAAAATGTTTGAAAAATTTAATTTTATGTGGGTTTTAGTACCTCAACTCACATAAAACTCAATCTATTATAATAGTTTATGACTGAAATAAAAGTCAATAATTTACTGAATTAATTAGGACCTTTACGAGTTTGGGGCCTTCTTTGAAACTAGACAAATACTTTAAGAAATGTAAAATTATTCAAATAAAATGAATGTATGTTGAGTGAAATCTCATAAGTAACTTAAACTTTAGTCTGATGTTATTAAGAGTTAACTCCTTGAAAGCCTACGGAAAGCTGACGGGATTTAAGACCAAAATGAACTAAATACCTTATTTAGAACCGGAGGTATTAATATTTGCCTGAAAATAAAATAATAAAAATTTGATTTTTAAGTTACATTAAGCCTTATACCTCATCTGTAACTTGCCTGATGTTGATGATTAACATCTCAAATGAATGCCGGTATTTCACTCAGTATTTTAAGACTAAAACTAGCTACACATCTTGATTATTATTAGAGATATCAGAAAAATAATCCAAGAAAATATGAAACGTCCATAAGAAATGTATAGGGATGAATTTTTGTTTGAGCATATCTTTTTAACGAACGCATATTTGCAAAAACGGATTTCAGCATTGTAATCAGCGTAACAATATAGTTCATAATGTGTCACAACACCATCTTTACAATAACAAAAATAAAGTTGATATCCAATATGGCGGATCCAAGATGGCGTCAGAAAACGATATCAAGTCTAATTAAGGCTCTTATCACCCGTCAATTATTGGCAGTGGTATTATAGCACATGAGTCACTTTCGTATCACTTATGGCATTAATTTCTTAAATATTTTATGCTTTTGACCTCATCTTGGACGCCATCTTGGAATTGAGGCACTTCCGGTGGTCAAAATTTGCTTAATCATCAGTATGTTGTTAAGTACATAAAATATGTCAGAAAAATGCACAACTCTCTCTTACTGATTTCTTCACAGGGCATAACCATATATCTCCATGATTACAATTACTAAACCCATTAAAAAAGTAAATTTTTTTAATTATCTTTAAATTCTAGAGAACTGACAGGTTTCACAATTAAAAGATAAATACAAAAAAGTTTCCTCCTTAAATCAGCTTTAAAATAACGAAAAATTTATAGGTATCGGTCAGTTAGGAGCCAAGATGTAACCGATATATTAGAATTATGCGGGGGCCCACGGCGGCCATCTTTAATGGCCGCCATTTTGGTGTTAGCCACGGATTTCGAAGTGGCTCACCGAATGAAAAGTTTCCTTTTGGCATCAACTATGATCACTGAAAGTGCCATACTCCAATCAAAAAGTGCAGTTTTTCTCCATATCTGGCCATGTACCCGACGTACTATTAGCCGATGTGCTGGAAAATCTTAATCTCCCATTTTTCTTAACGTAAGGGCCAGAGGGGCTTGCCTCTTTTTTCAGAACGAGGTTATAAATTGTACAATTCCAATATATTTGTAAACAAATATTTATAGAATTTTTTTAATTAGGGGGGCAAAGGCCCTTTTACAAATAAAATAAGGGAGCCGCATAGAATTTTTCGCCCAGACAAATAGAGGATTAGAAAAAAACCGGTGAAAGCCGGAAAAATTAACTGCTGGAACTTGCAGGTATAATTTCCCGCAATTAATTTTAATAAACAGAATGATTAGAAGGGGTAATGATCATTTGCTCAGGAAGCTAAGGGTATAGTTGGAATGGAGCTAGGTTGTAACCAGGATGCTCTGAAACCCTGCGTTGATAATTTTCAGGGAATTTCCCGGGATCCATGTATTTTGATGAGGGGCATCTAGATGCTGGGCATTAAGGTATTGTAGGGATTTATCGGGGAATCAAATTAGGCCAAAATTTTGGGGACTGTTGGCAATTTTCGGGATGTTTCTCCCCAGAAATTTATGTTATCAGACACATTTCTCAAATAAAAATGAATACCTATCAAATACAATCTGTATTAAACTATGCAATTTATGAAATTTTTTTCTCTGCTTGTCCCTTTTTCCTTTTTTCCTATGCTATAGATTATTGTCAAATGTATGGCGTGTTGTCTTATTAGGCCTACTTAGCAAACATAATTATTTTAATACAAATTTTTAATACCGGGTGTAAATAATATTCTACTTTGAAGAATTAATAGGTTGCTGACGCCTTTCGAATGGTCGAGTCTCCTGATCTTAAGTATTCTATACTTTTTTGATAATCATAAAATTATGTTGTACGTGCTGCTATGATTACGATACGTACTTTTTAATTTCAAACAACACAAGTTTGCTACAAGTTGACACAGCTTAATATCTGACTATAAGACCATGCTGTAGAATTCATGACGTCAAACTGAAGTAGGCTGGCTGAGAGTGTGTGTGCCAGTCAAGGCCGTAGCCAATGGGAAGGGGGTTAGGGGGTCAAACACCCCCCCGCAAAATGTTGAAATTGCCTTTAAATTAAAGGTTAGAGGATTATTTTTTTACTTCCTGTAACTGCGGAGCCCAAACCCCCCCCCCCACAAAATTTCCTGGCTACGGCTTTGGTGCCAGTCATCAGTTGCTTTCAAATACGTACAGATCTGTTCAGCTCAAGAAGTCCTGTGGGATGCGCATGCGCAGTGAAGATTTTCCCTACCGCGAGCCTCAGTACAGTCAAATTTCGAAATAACTCATCTGTCAAAACATATGATTCTTTGTCTGCAACAATAATTTGTAATGTTGTGATAGGCCATGTGGGCTTTTAAGTTTTCTGTACACAACCGATGAAGGAAAAACAGTGGTGGGGGTATTCTCCATCTCTCTCGCATTTCCACCCCTACAAGACTTCCTGGCTGAATAGATCTGTAAATAAACAAGTTGTAAAAATTTTAACATAAAAAACGTAAATAAACTAGGAATATTTGACGTTTAGTAATAACATTTTAGATCGTTTAGGACATGTTTAGGACGTTTAGTAATAGGCAGGCCCCCCACATCATTTCGTGGGCCCCGTTGCTAAAAGTCACGAAGGGCCCCCCTTAAAGCCGTAGCCAGAAAATGTTTTCGGGGGGGGGGGGGGGGGGGGGGGGTTCGGCCAGGGCCGGCGACAGGATTTCTTACTCGTCAAAAGTGATGACCTTTTTTTTCTTTTTAGCTCACGCTTGTGCTTTTCGACCCGGTTTTGGCTGTTTTACTTGCCTTTTTATTTATCCCCCATCCTTGCGGGCCCCCTCGGCTCACGGGCCCCGGTGCTGTAGCACCGGCAACACCGGCTATGTGGGGGCCCTGGTAATAGGATGTTATTTCCCTGCCTATTTTTGTGAACATGGCGCAGGCGCAGCGCTGGGATCAATCATAGATAAAAAATACCCTGGAGTAGATAGTTCATTCTTACCGGCAACGCAGACTGTTCGGGCAATGGCGGGCCGACGTAGTTCTGTTCGGGCGCACCAGACTGCGCTGCCGCGCTCCCTCCCCCAAACCCCCCCCATCCCCACACCCCGCTACCCCGCTCTCTCGCTCTCATCTCTCATCGTTGCACCCGTTTCCTACCACACATGGCCTGCCCTGGCCTCGGCTCCACGCGTGCGGAAGACGCCGCTGAGAGCGCGCCAACTCGAGGTTTTGACGTTGGCGCACCCGCCCTACCCGCGCTGGTAATGGACGCAATTGTCAATTTTTCTAGTAGAATAAATGCTCAGTTTATAAATAAATAAATATTAAGAACAAATATATTAACTCCTTCCATGCCTCATGGGTCACTGTTTCCTTGCCAAGCAACAGTTACCTATAGTGTGAAGGGCTACATTTAACTCTATGCTTTAAAATTTTTCCGGTCACAGTGACCTAGTGTGAAGGCGGCCTTATTCCCTCCTTTTTCCCATTTTCCTTCCTTGTTGTTTCTCAGTGCATTAGTTGCTGAGCGATTCTTGATGAGCCAGTATCTCTGCTGTACTTAGTTTTACAGTTTTTCGTGTTAGTTTTGCAGTTCCATAATTAGTTGCGACTTTCGTTTCCTGATGGTAAGTAATTAATATTGCTTTGTTTTTAAACAGCTTGAGTATTACTGGTACTGCCCGTTACTATAGTTACATATTGATGAGGGCTGTCTTGTGAAAAAACGTAATAATGCTTTACATAATAAAAACAACCATAACTCTTACGTAAATTATTGTTATAATTTACAGCCAACTTACAACAACTTAAGTTGGCTTGATGCTGTTACATTCAGCCAACTTAAGTTTTCTAAAGATTTACACAGTTATTTATTTATTGCAAGAAATTGGTTTCTTACGAAAAGCCATGAATTTACGCTGTAGCTCTGCCAAGTTTAGAACAAGTTGTAGAGTCTATTAATGATGATTCGAACTTGGACGTAATATAATTTTTTTTAATATTGCCAATGAACACGCATTTATTACTATTAAGCATTGCCCCCAAAAGAATGGGGCTGGTGCAACTCTTGGTCACAGGACCCGGGCCCCTGGGCGGCCCGGGCCTAGCCCTTTTTTAATTTCTTTCATATTTATTGCAGAATATTTTACAGCAGATCATGATCAAAAATTCAAAAATATGAATTTCTATAAAATTTAGTAAATCAATATTAATTCTAGGTTTTGTGATTAGTTACGATTTTAATGTTTTAATCCGTCTAATTTTTTATACAATAAGTAAAATCATTGACAACTATTTTTAACACTATCTAGTGGCTTGGAGGGAAGTATGACGCCGAGTATCCTTATATTTAATACGTGAAGCCTTTGTTAACGCAACTCCTCCCTTTTTCTGGACCAATTTTGACGTTTGATTCTGTTTGAGGTGTCGAAACATTCGTCTCATTTCGTAGTTTTGCATTAAGGTAGATTTAAAAATTCTTATCCTCAAAGGTATGAGCCACTCTCAAATGTAGGTTTTCCCCTATCTACTCTTATAATAATTCAGTTTCAAAAATCTTCAGACAACTAAATCTACAGTTTTACTGGACCGATTCTATTAATTGATGGCTCGTTGGAAAACTTCATCTGTGTAGATTTGCAATAATTATTAAAGTTAGACTTTTCTGAAACATTTACGGTGAAAAAGTAAAAAAGCGTAAGTGCGTAAGTAACTTCACTAAAGTGATGTCGGTTTGTTGTTGTCCACTGTATACATTTAGCCCAAAGTTTCTTAAAAATTATCTTCGATGTATTGCGGCGGTAAACTTGTCGATCGTAATTTTAGTGGAAGGATTAAATTTACGAAATCAAAGATAGATACAGAGCAATCTCGATAGTCCGTCACGTTTGGTAATCCGACACCGCAGCGGCCGCCGTAACTGCTGTGAGTGCTAGAGAGAGCGAGCATTACTGTAACCCGACACCGACCTAGACACCGACATGCCGCTGCGCCGCGCTGCGAGACCGATACTGCGATTAAGATCACAAGTTTATTTCCCTACGTCCCTACGTTTTAAGATCGCAAGTTTATTTTTATTTTGGTTCACGTATTTAGAACGTAAAATAAACGTTTCATTATTAACACAGACTTTTCTTTTAACTCATTTCTCATTAATATTTGCATTGTAGTTTAATTTATTGCTGTTTTCAAGATACCCTCAGTAATCCATAGTATTTGATAATCCCACAAGGGCCGCCGTTCCAATATCTGTTGGATTATCAAGACATCAAGAGTATACTGTATTCACATATTTCGTAACTACACGTGCTTTTTAGCGAATTTCCTTAAAGGAATAAGCTATTACCGTAGGTCTCATGGTAAGACCTAAACACGAGACCATGTTAACTTTTCATTTTGGGGCCCCCAGAAGCAAAAAACACTATTCGTTCGAATTTATATATATACGTCTGCTAACACGATAGCGGCCGTAAATATGGTCCAATCTTAATAAAATTTGGTACAGACGTGTAAAGTGGTAATCACTCGGACGAGTTTGTGAACCAGCTCGATCGGACCACCGGAAGGTGGGGGTAAAGGGGGGTAAACCCCCCAAAAATGGGGTTTTTCAGGTGATGAATATTTTATTTGTGTTTATTTTGAATAGAGAGTTCACTGATCAAGAGTTTGCAGAAAATATATACTATATCAAAAAATACAAATTATTTTTAAATTTAATAAAGAAAGTATGAGCTTTTGGAGGGGGGATGTCTTGGTCTAAACTGCCTGAAAATGTAGCATAATATGGTATGTTTACAATGATGAGGATTGATAATATGTTTTATTGAAATTGGCTGGAGATGCAGGTCTTCTACAACAGGGGTGTTTGATTATAAAACTGACCATATTATGATTGAATTTAAGTTTTTCATGAGATTAAGCTGTTTGTTTGTTTTGAGTGTTTTGAATTCATTGGTTATATGTTTGTTGACATTTATATACTATGACAAGATTACTTTATTTTAATTAAAAGACTAAGAATTATATAAAATACAAAAGTGTATGTGTTACAAATGAAAACCAATGTGGTCTCCTTGTTAATTTCCCTCATTATTAAAGCTCATGAATAATTAAATATACGTTTTTAGTATATTATTTACATAACGTATCCAAACAATACTTTCCTTCAAATAAGTTGAATGCTCATATATACAAATAAATCCTACTAGAGATCGCCAGTGGTCGAAAATTCAACCAATTTTCAAAGTGACAAATAGGGATTGCTAATTTTATAAACAATCCCCGCATAAACCAATGCGTTTCTAAATACATTTCATATAGTACATATTTTCCATGTAAACACATAATGTAACCAAACTGGGGGCCCAAAAACAAAAGAGAAAGACTCAGTCCTTGACTAATTATTTTACTTCATTTCTGGCTTATGGCATGGTTTTTAGTAATTAGTATTTTATTAAGATAATGACTATTTTATTAAGATTTAATGTTTATTTTTTTAAGAATAATTATTGAATCACAGGAAAGTGAAACTTCAGTCATCAAATCAGTTTATCCTGTACACCCTTACCACAGTTCTCTCCCTCCCTCCATTAATTCCTCACTCTCTACTTCCGACCTTCTTTCCATTTTTCCCTCCTTTTCTCCTTCATTCTCTTCTTACCATCTCTCCTCCCTTCTTTCCTACCATTTGGAACTTTTTCCCTCCTTCCCTCTCTTCCTATTATTATCAGTAAAATGTAATATATATTTTACCCAATATCCACCAATGAAAAAAATTGAATATAATGTGTCCATTTATACTCCAGTTGCCAAGCCCGGTGACAGGATTTTCGGGCCCCTGTGCAATTGAGAAACCCGCCTTTTTTTACTCATCTCGATTCTGGGCCCCATTTTTACTAATCTCGCATGGATCCGGGCCCCTTGTGAGTCCAGGCCCCTGTGCATTTGCCCCCCTCCCCCGTCGCCGGCCCTGCCGGTTGCATGTCAGTTAGTATATTGGATGGTAGAAACTTAACTTAATGTACTTTTTCTTCCCTTTTTATCAGAAAATTTTTATATCTTAATCTTATTTAAGCAAGTAAACTTTATTTTTCCATATATATATGTAAAATGGAACACATTTGAGTATGATATCCCTAATCTTCTCTAAGTAGTCCTGATTTCGATCAAATTCTATATTTTCACTCCATGCCCCAATTAACTGTGGCTTAATGTTTTTACATCAAATCTTTATTCTACGAAAAATAGCATGTGATAACAGCTACATATGATGCTAACTTTGTTTACATTTGTTGTTATAGTATCACCAAAACAGCAACTCATAAGGC
Organism: Flexamia atlantica; assembly: GCA_035578135.1. Lineage (NCBI taxonomy): Eukaryota > Metazoa > Arthropoda > Insecta > Hemiptera > Cicadellidae > Flexamia > Flexamia atlantica. The sequence continues at coordinate 20,387,057 of JAQJVK010000001.1, read as the reverse complement.
TAATGTTAATTTTTTTGAAAATTTAAATTCAATTTTCTACATTTCTAAAGACTAATATAAATTTCAATGGGATTCTGCACATCTACAGGAAAATACAGTTCTATCGGTGTTCTTAGATTTTTGCTACATTGCACACAGGCTGAGAAAAAAGGAGCACAAAAACCTTATGGGGAAAATGCTTGTCTATTAATATAAAGATGGGGATTCGCTGAGTACGCAGGTCTGTTGCGATGGGGGTATTATAAACTAAATATTAGACGAGGCGAAATTACTTTTTATGATGACACTTTTAATAACATGTTCATACATTTTTAACAAATTTTACGCGATGATTGTCAAAATTTGTGATGAGAAACAAGCAATCATTGTATTATTACGGATTAGGCAGTTGATTTATAGCTTCTTACTGGAGACTTAAGTCACAAAAACCCATTGAAAAACTTTGACTTAGAATGGACTAACACCTCTTCCCCACCCACACAAACACACAACGTGAATGTTTTTTGTTTTTTTCTTTACTCTACTGATGAATTATATGATGGTTTCCGAATGCGAAAACAAAAAATCAGACGTTTATAGTATTACGCGCTCTGAAAAGCATCTACTGTACGTTTTAATAAATTAATGAATGTTGTATTCAAAATATTTTAACCTGCAACAAACAACCTTTGGAGTTGAGCGTAAAGTTCCCACTGTCGGATATGGGAACGGAAATGCCGCAATTCCTAGAAAAGGGCGGTTAAACAGAATTGTTGTCAAAATAGGTAGGTTAAAACGATCTTTAATATCTGACCAGCAAGGGCGGAAAATCCGATCGTCGGTTAAAACGAGGTCGGTTAAGAGGGGGTCTACTGTAGGATTTATAAATATATAAATATATAAATATTCATTGCTCATTTAAAGTAATAGGATAAGTTATTTGACATTTTAAAAACCACATTTTATAAGTGAGTTGATATTTTAACTCACCAACAAAGTGTAAAACCCCTTGCTAATCCGAGTTTTATCTCAGGAGTACTCGTAAGCATTAATTTAGTTTAAATGATCATAATTAAATTACAATAATTAATATACTACTTCGATTTATATTTCATTTCAATATATCAAACATAAAATAATGTAATAGAATGAGAAAATTGTGTTTACGAGTGTGAATTTACTCTCAGGCTCGCGGCCCGGGTGACGGGGACCGAGAACCAAGGGACTGAGGGAGCTTGGATGGGGCCGTGTAGCTCTGTAGCAGCGAGGCGGCGAGGCGCGGTGTCTGGTTTCAGGAGATCGTTCCCTCCTTCCCCCTCCATTGCTTCCCCACCGGTCCACGCGGAGCGCCACCGCACCGCTGCTGTTGCGCTACAGTTTGGAAGTAATCCCGCGAGGTCGCGCCACTGCTACCACCAACACCCCAGAACCCTCAGGAATCACCGAATGAAATATCTACTCCAGATTTTTTATCTATGGATCAATCGAACTGTTTTTCAATGCGGCTCTGCACAGATACGTAACGGATTCCAGACGAAGAGTTTCACGGAATCCCAGATTTCCCGGGATAATGGGTGGTTTTGCCTACAGTAATCATATTATTCCTGGTAATTAATTAGGTTTTTATTCTGGGCAAAATTGGGGACTTTGGTTCGTTTCCGGGTAAAAAAACCAGTTCCTGTTGGCTACACTGCGAAACTTAAAGTCAGCTGTGATTACGTAAATATAAATAAAACAGAAAATTTGAAAAACGTAAACAAGGTAATCTAACCTCTCAATTATGTTATGTGAATGTTCTGTTCTTTTTTTGTGGCGAGTAATTCATCCAGGCCTATTTATAAGTCGTGGATAAAGTGTGTAAGTATGCAGTATTGATATAAGTGGAAAGTTTTAAGACATTTTTAAATATGTGCCTAAGTTTTTTTTAATATCTCCTGTATCTCTAGTTTGTATTTTACAGTAAACGAGGAATCTAAATCTAAAACATTACTAATAATTAAATACATATTTATATTACAGGGTATTTTTAGTATAGGAACTCTATCTTCCTTTTTTATTAAATATCTTACAGGCTTCAGTCTGTATACACAGTATTTGGTGGGCCTGAGCATCCTTGCCAAACTAACTTATCAGCCCAATTGGAAAACATAACCTACTAGGCTACTATAAACTATGTCTGGCTATGACTTGTTACGTGCTCGAGACATGAAAATTATGAATAATCTTCATTTTGGTCTAGTTATTAAGATTACCAGGCCTTTTGGTTATGTTTGAATCTTGTAACTTCAAGTAATTATGTTAAATATGGCACACTATAAGTATATTTGGGGATACTACTTTACTGCAGTAGCCAAACCGATGACAGCTTGCTTCAAATTCCATCCGACAACCTTATTGCTAAACATTTCTTTACTACTAGAGGAGACTTTGTTTGACGAAGCACTCACTGTAAGCAGGACATTCAGATATTAGCAGATAGAAAAAATATTGCCAAATGGTTCAAGAAGATTGAATTTAATCTATGCCTAGAAACAGCAGAATGCCAGATCCTTGTTTTATTTATTTTCAACCTTAGCCTGTGATATCATACTAAAGCAGGTTTACAATTCCACACATACAAGTGCCTTATAGTCTCATATCTGGCCACCACAGGACTGGGCTTGGACCAATTAATAAATTAATGATAATTTAAACAAAGGTAATCAATAATATGTAGGTAATAAATAAAGTATAAAACGGTGTTTAAAAGTCTCTTTATTGGGTACGTTATTTAAACCAATTGTTTAGAGGTTAATAGTTTAAATTTGTTGTTTACACACACAGTAGGTAGGCCTTCAATATTTTTTAATAAGTTTCTTAAAGAGGTTGGCGGCCTCTTTTTCACCTTGCATTTGTCACGCCTACATGCATAATGGATCTGTGCAAGGACATTACCAATCAATGCAAGAAGAGAGCTGGTAGATTAAAAGAATCAACAGCACTGTTTAAATTTATAATGGCTGCCGGACTCGCAATCACGACTCTGCTGCTGAGGTCACAAAGTCAGTCATGCTGCTTTCTGCACCACTAACTCACACATATAAACAAAAAGTTAGGTAGGCCTAATATACTGTAAGACAGTATCACAGAGCCTATGCTTCTGCAAGCTATGGTAAACTTGTTTCACATTCTCGTTGAAGAAAAGGCGTGGGATAAATCGAGGACTGGCAAAACTGAGGGCTGATATGAGAGACTGTACTACTACTGCACTAAGTTGGGATTTCAGTTCATGAAATCATGGATTCACTTCCTGCTAGGTGTTCATTGGTATTTGTATTGGTTTTCCAATAAGCATTTTTGTAGTAAAGACTACTCCCTTAAATCAGAATGCCACTGGTCAATATTCGTAAATAATAAAAAATAAAATGAATCAAATATTGAGACAAAGTGGATTTTGAAGGCTTTGTAAAAGGAATTTGCAAGAAACTGAATTTCAGCCTAACCTTGTTGAGTTGTATGTTTTGCTGTATGCTTACAATTGCTAGGGGTTTACATAGACTATCTTCTATATTATTAATACGCTACATGAAAACTTTGTTCAGGATAAGGTTTTTTTATTTTAAGACCCCTACATATTAAACATCAAAACACACGTCTCTATTTGCAGATTTGTCTAACGTCTTTAGATTTTTAATTTAGGCAATATAACTCGAAAAAAGTGTGAAAAACTTAATTGAAAATAAAATTTGTTATGACAGAAGCGAAAATGTAAACAAAAAAACATCTGATCAGTTGTGTGGTAACAGATCTAAGCAAAGGTAACAGAATAGCTATCTCCATATGGTCTGTACTGAAATGTGAATGTGGGATTGAGTATAGATATCAAATTAGTTTCAAACTCAGCCCAGCTGTTTTTTAAAGGAACAAGACGACGAAAATTTGTCGTGATCGGACACTTTATATTCTTTCAAACGTGCTAAGAACGAGACGGCAAAGAAGTGCTTATAGCGGTCAGACACGGCTGGGCAATGTACAACAAGGTGTGCGTGTGCAAGCAGAGGCTTCGTACGCGGAGCTGGATCAATTAGTGGAAAATTTCACTGACAAAAATATCACTAACAAATCCGAGGATTCTACAGCATTCACTTGGTGGGATGGCATTACTATGTCAGAAATGTGGCACGCGACATTTTTAATGAGAAAAAAGAGGAAGAGGCTAAGGATTTTCATACTGCTGCCATAAGGGAAAGTGAATCTACTTACATACCCACAAAGCAATTACATTCAAAGCCTTATTACTGGTACCGATAATCTGAACAGAAACTACAAAGAAAACTTTAGTTCCTACAAATCTGTGCTTGCAATGGCAAGCAAAAGAACTATTAAATTGAAGAAAACAATGGTGGAGAGTTTTTCATGTATAAAGTATACGCAACAATTTATTACTCAATTATAGCACCTTACAACCGTGACGAAAGCATTCGTTATATGCTCAAATTTGTATCTATGACGGACGTCGAAACTGGTGATCAAGAAAGAATGCTAAGTAAAGCCAACGGCTATTGCAGCAATGAACTCATGAACAGCTTGACTGAACACTTGGTTAAAGTTAATCCCCAAGCGCAAGATTTCAACGTGATGATTTGCGTTCTGAAAAATATTCCAGATGAGCAGCATACACACAACTGGGAATACACATTGTCTGATATCGAAAAGAATATTAGCGTCGATACAACGACTTAACTTAATGATGTTGCTATTATTTTTAGAGCAAACGATAGCGAACCACCAAGTGCGGGCATGACTTGGTGATTCACCCATAAGATCAGCCTCTTAAAAGAGTACATATTCTCCAATTACAATACAGTACCTACTAATTTTGCCTCGACCCAGTGGCTGACCCGTTGCTTTTTCCATAAGGACATGAAGGTTGACATACAGATTTAAAAAAAAAACTGTAATGAATACGCAAGTGCACAACGAACATCGCTTAAAATGCTGCAATACACATCCTGTCGATTGGCTATCAGAGACACTTTCAGCACGCTGCATCGTTCCAAAAACCTATTTTTAAAATAGATTGCCGACATATTATGTGCGCATAGAAGGCAGACAATCATTTATAATTTAATAATCGTGCGAATTCGCACGGGTTCACCTTGTATAAAATATTTTCAGGATATTTGGGGCAGGTTTGTCATGCACTTTTGAGAACGCAGTGGCCTGGAATGGGCCATGGAACGCAGGTGGACCATGGGCTGTGAGCTGTGTGACCCCTGCGCCTACATAGAGCCCTAGGGACAAGGTGGTTGGAGGGGGGTGGCGAGCATCTGCAGAGGAGATGGTCCCAGGTCACGACCATCAAAATTTAAAATTACTGACAATTATCCAATTAAAAGGAAGTGTATACACAAACTATGCATATGATTGAAAACACAGTTTCATGTTTTAAAACTGAAGTTTGCTTCTGGGTCTGAGACCCAAACATTGAATAACAAACATTGAATTTGTACGCATTTGCAACTTATTACCGTCTCTTTAGTTGCACCTGTTAACAATTCAAGAATGAACCAGTTGCTGCAGTACCATATTACATGTTTTCATGTATTTTGAAGGGCCAAAGATTGTCAAAAGAAATGGTCTGACCTTTTATATATTACAAACTTCATCTGTCAGTAAGTTTGAATAAAAATTCTTGAAAATATTCAACATAAATATCTCATCGATATAACATAAAACAGTCTTACTTAAATAAATGATCTCAAAACAGTATTTAAACTAGTTTTCAGTGACTATTAGTGCAAAATTAAGCTGGAATGCGGAGCAACCGTGGTTGTTGCTAACTACACATAACTGCTTCAAATCTCTCCAATTAAACCGCTGAAGATAAATTCAAAATCTATTTAATCAATTTCATTTCATTTTTAAGTGTTCAGTGAAGCCAATGTATCAATTTAACATCAAAAGATCTCAAATACAAATTATTTTCAGCTGTTTAATTATAGAGACTAGTACAGTTCTCGCAAATTTGAGTAAGCACCAGCCACGCTTGCGCCAAATTCTACTTGGCAAGGCTTAATTTTGCTATTAAAAATCATTGAAAACTAATCTAAATAAATATTGCTTTGAGATTATTTATTTAAAATCTTTTTATGTTATATTAATAAGATGTTTAGGCCTATGTTGAACATTTTCAAGAGTTTGTTTTCAACTCTATTGACGGATAAAGTTTTTATCAAGGAAAAAGTCAGACTCTGTTCTTTTACTGTATGCTTAGCATGCGGCTACCAAAAACACCTTTTGGCTCTTCAAAATACATGAAAACATAAAATTATACCGTTGTGATAGATTTTTCTCGGTTCGTTAGTTATTTTTCTCTATTTTTGTTTGGGTTTCATCCCAATTATGTTTCTTTTACTCCAAGAAATACTGAAAAACTAGGCAAACTCGGAAAACGGCCTGTGCATGTCCTTTTGAGGCCATAATTTTGATAATATTTTACCAATTGGAATAAAATTCTTGGCGTATAAGGTTGCAACTTTTAGGACATATTGCGATAGAACATATAGGCTTTTCAAGCCTCTCAAAACACATTTTTTAGGAATTAGACTTTCTCTTGGAATTAAAAAGGAAATTTGGTTTTTCAAATATGAAATTAAAACTATTAACTTTAGAAAGAAATGTTAATAGTTCTTACCTGTAGTCTAATATGTTAGAACATGTTCTAACATGTTAGACTACATTAGAACATGTAGTCTTCAGAGTAAAACTATTAACACAAAAAGTTTTATTTTAGAAAAAACTTTCAAACAAAAAATTTTATCAAGATCGGAATACTATTACCGGATTAGAGCAATTAATGAATTTAATGGTGGCCATCTTTAATGGCTGATATTTTCACAGAGCCGAAAATACTGAAACTGACATGGGAAAAAATTTTATTCATAGTATTGATAGAAATATTTCCCTTGATATTGATTTGAAACCACTGCTGACAGTTGCTAGGTGGTAAATAATTCATTGTAACAGGGTATCAATTTTCAGTCGTCATCTTGGTTCCGCCATATTGGATACAAGCTAATTTTAAAATATGAATGTAGTGTTGTGACAATCATTACAGACTAAATTTTTACGCTAATAACAATGCCGCCATCCGTATTTGAAAATATTGCTGTGTTCTCGAGATACAGTCAAATAAATATTCTTCCCTGTACATTTTTCTTATAGGCGTTTCCAAAGTAAACTATTTTTTTGATTTGTTTTTCTTATATCCCTGGTTATAATTACAGTATGAACTTTGTCTTGGTCTTAAAAGATTCAGTGATTTAATGGCTTTAATTTGAATCATTTAAATACGACTAGTCTGAGAGTTATAAAGCCAGTTTCAACAGAAAATATTTTTTTTTTTCAAAATTTATGTTACTTAGGGATTTTTATTTCAGGTTCCAAGTATTTCCCTACATTCGTTCTGGTCTTAAAAACTCAAGTGATCTTTAACTTTCATTTGAGCCATTATTAATTATAAGCTAATTCAACTGTGTAAAATCCACTCTGGCACCTGCTATATTTTTGTTCAGTGTATCAAATACTAGAATCAGACATGAAGTTTGAGCCAGACCCTACTTCAAGGTCACATGGCTCGGTGACCGGACTATATAGTTCACACCAAATTTCTTTTTCACTTCCTTGGCAATGGCTGAACATATTTAATATAAAAAAATAGAGGAAAAATGTGTTGAAAATTATCAATTGCACCACCTTAAGTCTAAGGTCGCAGAGAAATGAATTGCCGTGTGGTTTCTTGAGTTACTTACCTACTTTTTGGTGACTCACCCATCATTTCCACTGACTTTTACTGGTCTCCCTATTCAGAAACTCACAAAACAACTAGCCAGTTTCTTGGAATGTTTCCATACTGTTTTCAAGTGTTTTATGTTATAAGATATTGTTTTATTTTCTATATAATTTTTCAGCACATTTGAATCCTGAATTGTATATGTTTTGAGATATGATATCTGACAATTTTTTTATAACTTATAATGTAAACAAACAAGCCTTCTGTAAAGCTAATAGCACCAGTTATCTTAGGAAATGGATGGCCATTGATCAATTGAGGATATTTGTTATTTGGGAGCCAACCAATACTCTGTATCCAATGAAAAAACTGAATTTAGGACTAAACATCACATTTAGAAATATTTAGATTATGATTTACTCAAGTACTGCAGTGAACAGGTCAGACACCTCTGCAGTACCTGTCCGAACTGTTGAATGACTTACAATGAAGGTTTTTGGTAGCTATTGGATGAAATTTACTTAGAACCATGTCGTAATTGGGGAGGATGAGGAAGAGACTGATTAACATGTCTAAATATAACAACGACTTAAGAGCTGGGAGCAGAATACTGAGAACTTTAGGCTGCAAAATTCATTCCACCGGTTCATGTTTGGAATGGGGCGGCCAGGTGAGGATCACTCTCCTCTTTGAACTTTTGAACCTTATTTTGAACCAACATTGTGATGGGGCCAATCAGGGCTTGGATGAGTGTGTATGGAACTCAAAATACTGTGTGGAGTTAATGAGAATTTTATAAAACATGTTAGTCTAGGACTTTTAGGATATTTAACCTAAAAAATCCTGGCCAAGTTGAAACTTCACACAGATGTTAAGTAAACCTCTCTAAATAAATTTCAAAAGTCCCTAAAAATCCCTACTATGCTTCAGCCGCCATCTTGGAAAATTACCACTTCGGGTCCATGTCCCTATACTCCTTCTTAGCAGAACTCCTCAAGAACAAAAGCTGTCTGTATAACAGATTATCCAACGAGAATCGTTTATAATACAGTATTATTCATTTCCTGCTGATCACGTCCGGTTAAACCGTCGATAAAAATCATTCGGTTAAAAAGATGTCACTTTCATGGAGCGTGGTCCAGTTAAACCGATGTTTGGTCAAATTTTATCTTGATAAGAGAGCATCTACCATACACTTAACACAAAAATCTTAAGAGATACCTACAAAAAAATTCTATATGGAATTTTTGTAGAGGGTAAAATATGGAATAAAGTATAAACTAGGGGTCCCATGCGCAAATTGCGCATTTTAATATTGTGTTTGTTAGTGAGAAACTGTAACCTAAAATTCAAAAAATTTAATCACCTTCTTAAAATTCACAATTAATAAAAATCCTGTTTAAACCTGTGTTAACCTGTTTAAACTTGAAATTGAAATGTTAATTCTTGAAGAAACTTAGCTGAAAAACATACACACACATTGTCCATCGTCACAACACTATGTATTTGAATTTGATTGTCTTCTGGAAATAACTCCGCTCAACAGTAGGATAACGCATTTGTTTTTCACGTTTGCCCATACATAATCTTGAAGTCGCTGGAAGTGTATAGGTGGTACAATGTCGCTCTACTGTTCAATCTTTGACTCTTATCAGTTATCTGTTCTTGCCGAAGGTTACGCATATTTTCCCTGATCTCTCTAATCATGTCTTCTCTGTTTTCTCTTTGTATTCTTCTGTTTTCTATTTCAGGATTCATAAATCGTCTTCCATCAGGCCTAACGAATAACTTAATAGTTTCCTTTTACAGTTATAAATTTACTTCCTATCTGGAAAAAAAAACTTTGAACATTCAAGAAAAACATCGTCATATGAAAATGAAAACAATATGAATGTTTGTTTGAAATTCTGTACATGAATAAAATTAATAATTTACAATGTCAACATACACATCAATAAGTGATTTACCGACCGAATCAATATTTGAAAATGACTGTTCACTGTTCATAAGTTGTTTCTTCTCTTATTTACATTTTCAGTATATCTATTTTTGTTTACAATGCCACTGGTTGACAATTCGTCTGAAGGTAATCAGCTGTTAAATTATGATGTACATTTAGCAAGTTTGTCAGCACTGGAGCGTTGAAAGCGCTCTCTATAAATAAATTAAAGCCTTGGGGGTCGAAGCCGAAAAAGAAATACCTATTTCAACTATCTGTCGCAGGTGTGCTACATTATAAGCTTTAAAATGACACCTCAATCGTAAAAATCGGTTAAGTAGGACGGCTGAAAAAGGGATCTAAGAGAAAAAAAACCTTATTGTATTAAGTATATAGATATGTACTTGACACTGTTGACAATAACTTCTGATATTGTTAAATTTTTTGAATTGTTGTGTTTTGGACACCCCTTCCATAAGGAATACTTGTAAAATTTGATCTAAAATTCATTCCAATGGGGTGAAGACCTTTGATTTTAATGAATAATAAATTGTATTTATGGAATCCTGATAAAAATTGCAGTTATTTTACACCTCAATCATTAAACTTTGTCACTCTAAAGCCCTTGGCAAGCTCTCAAAAATGATTCCTTATGGTTATAGTTTTACAAAATCCTTAAGGAATACCTTTTTTGTGAGCTCAAGGACACCTTCATTGTCCTACACATCATCAAAAGTTCCAGTACATATTTATACTCAATTTATTCTAGATTTTTTCCGCTACAAAAACACCACTTACACTTCCTTTGTATGTTCTATGGTTTTTGTGTTGTTGGACCGGAAATTGTTTTTTCAAGATGGTGCCAGGAGCAGAACTGGGATTTCCAAGGACTTTCAGTATTTTAATTATGGAGATTTACTTAACATCTGAGTGAAGTTTCAACTTCGTTAGAATTTATTTGGAATTTTTTTTGCTTGAAATCAATTAATTAAGTAATTCCATGTCAAAATAATCTTGAGTTCTGTATCAAAAGACTCTCAATCTGAAGAGAAATGTATAATTTCTTTGATTCCCAATGTGTTTATTGGCTTATATTGCAATCTGATTTTAGGTCACATCTTTAAATAAGTAAACTTGGGTTAAATCTTTAACAAGCCAACATTACGCCTTAGATTTGATTTAAATTTCTCTCACAACCCCTGTTTTAGGTTAATTGTTTTTCTGAGACTCCGGATTTTGGATAAATTTATGATATTTTCTTTATAAGGTTAAAATAATACAAATTGAAGAAACATTTGCTACAATACTGTTTAATTCACAACCTGTAGTTTCACAGTGATTTACTCTACTACAGTCATGTGGAAACTATTAGGAAAAGCTAATATGAAGAAAATTCAATAAATACAAATTTAAACCATATAATTTTAATTATATCAGACATTACAAGGCAATATATCAAGCAACAACAGCCTCTTTTGAGCATATAACCAAACCAATAATAGACACTAAATAGAGGTTCTCTTAAAGCTACTCTAGAATACTGGCCACAACTCAAAGTGACTGTTTATAATTGGGCGCCAAACAACTCAAAGTGACTGTTTATAACTGGGTGCCAAAACTAATTCCATTTCATTATTGATATTAAAATGATAATGAATGGTAATTTTAACAAGAATTGTAGGTAGTGAGCATCATGTTGACGCTTGAGTTTGAAGTTTCGGCAGAGGAGGGGAGGAAATCAATGTGATTACGCTACAAGTCTGGTAGCTAAAAATTACCCAACCAAAACAAAGATTAGGTTAATATTGGTAGCAATGTTATGCTTTTTGAATTACAATCAATAAACAGGTGAAATGTTTTTGGTTTAGCATGTAATACATGATTGACACAAAAATATGTAGTTGAATCAATTAATTGAGCATCTGTTATTTTGTTATCTGTTATTATTTCTTTCCCCTCCTCTAAAAATCCAAATTCATCCGGTTTTGTTTGTTAATACCCAAGCTCCATTATGACCCTCACTATGGTACCTATACAAGCTTATGCAAGAAGAAGCAAGTCATATGAAGTACATTTTACAATAGTTGATAACTTACAATTTAAAAACTGAGTTGCTATCACATAAGCTAATTAATTTGACAAGTAATTAAAATAACCATCATATACTAATGAGTCACTTAAGTACAGCAACAAATTATTCCCTTTCCAATCTACATACTTCAGTTTCTACAAGCTTTTTGTAAGCAACTGCTTTCATACATTATTTCTTAAGTAGGCTATAGAAAACCGTTTCCTCACAACTCTTTTGACACGTCACTGGGAAAAGTTAACTAGTTTCATTTTGGTCACCTCTTCCATCCTCAGATAAATTATATTTCAAAAACTTGTCTACTACAATGTTTATAATAACTATCAATTAAAATTTATAGTGGCTAATGACTCCAGGAGGCTCTGAACTCTAAGAGAAGCCCTATTGCGACGTCAATAGAAAGATAATCAAAGTTTGCTACAAAGTATTATTAGTTTACGACTAAAAACAAACTCTGCATAAAAAAATATATCTTCTTATATTCTGGTTTGGTAAATGTAATAAATAAATTTTAGGGGATTTTCAAGTTGGTTGAAATATATTTTCTGATTATTTACTGATCAAATACATGAGACATATTCAGTTTTAAAGTGTTCTCACTTTTACAAACTGTATACAAAGTATGCTTTACAGCCCTTAAAACATCAGGCCTATCAGACCTTGATATTACTTTGGAACTGGAACGAACGATAACTGTGCAACAAAGAACTTATAAGTATTAAAAATTAACCTGATTTTTAAAGAAAGTGTATTTTTATTTAAATCAAAAATACAACCAGCCAGTTTTTGGAAATTCTCTAGTCTATGGTAGGTCCTATTACTGTATAAATTATGTTCTATTACAGGATCATAATCAGTATTCTAATTGTATTTTAGACTTTATGATTTAGACCTCCATTTGCTCTCAAAATTTATCCTGTGTATTAAATGCATATTCTCTGAGTTATTCTGTTAAATTGATTATTATTTGCGTATTTAACATTATTATAACGCTTATGTAACCAAAGATGACTTTTTTAAAGTTTTTTTTTTTTAAGTTGAATAACTTATTTTTAATGAGATTTTATTGATTAACAACCCCAGGTTTTTGGTGTGTTATTAATTGTAATTATCTCTTTCCTCCCCAGGCATAAAAATCAACTCCTCTAGGATACGATTTAACCATCAATGGCCATGCAAAACCACCTTGAAAAATAATTCTTGTTATGTCCTTGTTCTTTTTCATGTTATTGTTCGATCGTTTACCCCTATTTAGATTATTTTCTTTAATCATGCTGAAAACAATGTCAATATTTCTTTTTCCCCTCTTTTGGTCCTCATTGGATAAGCTAAGATCAGGCTGATGAATGGAATTTTCCATCATGTAAACAAATGGCTTTCCTTGATTTAATGCTATAAATTCTTCTAAATCATCCTGATAATTTTTTTGTTCACTTCTTTTACCTCCCCAGCTAGAAAATGCGGGTCTTCTTTTGCCATTAGACAACAGCATTTTTGGTACTTTTTTTTCGTTCCAAGTAGGGAATATTAGACTTCGCTTTCCGACCCAATATTCTTGAAAATCTTGTTCTGGTTGATTTTTGTGGTAAAATGCATTTTTATTTTCATCAGTGTCATGTCTGTTATCTCTAAAATCATTAAAGTAATCTTCAATTATTTCATCCTGGATTTTTGAGTTTGCATCATGATTTACATTCATATCAGTTAAAGAATATTTTGTGTCTTTAGGAGTATCTTGAATTTGTTCTTTTGTATCCAATGAACTCCTTACTGCTAATGGATAGTTATATTCTTGTTCTCTTCTACTTTGAAGGCTGTTAGTATTTAGAAATCCACCTAGTCTTTGCTTATTGTTGCTGATTGGTGTGAAAGCTTTGTTTTCTACAGAGTATTTTTCAGGATAACCGACGATACCATACGATAGGTCTTTTGATTTATCCCCTGTAGTTGTAAAAGGGTTATATCGTCTTTGCTGTTCCTTATTCTCATTTTCATATTTGGTAAAATTTTTCTTAGTCTCAGGTTTTAACGTCTTCCCTTTATAACTTTCAGTGTTTTTGTCTGAATTTTGAATGTTTTTATTCAAATGTTGATTAGTGTATTGCTTTATATTTACATGAGTCTTTTCACAGGTATTTTGTCCAGGGGAGGATTCTTGATCATTCTGACAAATGTTTATTTTTTTTCTGTCCATAAATTTGTTGAAGTCACCGGTAATATCTCGCTGTGAGTGAGGAATCAGTTTTCTATATATTTCCCGTTCATCAGTGTCATCTTCATCAGCGTTCATCAGTGTCATCCTTTTCTCTCCCGATTCCGGAATATCTGTTAGTTCAGTTAGGTTCTTAATTAGATCCACAATAACATTCTGAATTAGACTGAATTCCTTATGAGCTTTTGTGACTTCTTCAAAATTTTTAAAATCACTGATTAATTTATTTCCTAACATATGAGAAATCAGTTGTTTGTAAATTGTTTCCTCTTTCCAGGTACAATCACAGTTGGGACATTCTCTTTTGATCAACAATGTCAAGTCCTCTGGTTGAAACCAATTATTGTTTATGAATTTCTCTCCTTTAAGTATTCTTAATTTTACACAGATATTTCTACATCTACTTTGATAAATCATACAACTATTTTCTACAAAATCTAAAGCTTCTTTTTCTTCCATGCTATAGCTTCTCTTGCCTCCCCAACTGTTAAATGCAGCAGCCCTTTTTCCAGCCCAGCTGTTAAATGCTGGATACCGTTTTTGGTTTTGTTCTACAATTCTAGTTTGAAAAATTCCAGGCTGAAAAACCGAATCATAGTCTGATTTTTTAACATACATTTTTATTGGTTTTGAATTTCTTTTGCCTCCCCAGCTGGAAAATGCCGGATGTTTTGCTCGCTTATTTAATGGAATCGTTAAACTATCATCATTTACAAAATTTAATTTTTTTACCTGAAGATTTTCTGGTAATAAATAGGTCCTTTCATAGTCATCTGGTGCATCACTAATTTGCTCATCATAATTATCAACATTTTTTTCCAGCAACTTGTTCCTTTTACCTCCCCATGAGTGAAATCTTTGTTGTCTTTTCCTTTGATCATCATCTCTGGTATTCTTTTTTACTAAGTCAATTTTAGAACCATAGTTAAAAAATTTGAGTGCCTCTCTTTGGTAGTTCTTTTCATTGTCTTCAAAATCAATCGCATCATCATAAGGATTATTCAAATAATAGTTTTGTGTATCACCCGAGGCAAAGCTTACTGTGACAAGGAGCAACCACCAAAGCACCATCCTGAAACAAAAATTACATAGATTATTTTCTCATTGCTAAAGTGCATTTTATTTCCTTTATGTCACAAACAGGAATAATATATTACTCTGATGCAGCCTGGCTTGCAATAGTGCAATCAGTGGTTGATTTTAAGAACTATTTTGAAATACGTTAACATGTTTAGTTGTAAATAAAATGAATTAAGTTTAATCTGGTGTCTATGGATAGCGCCACTATTCCAAAGTTTCAGTCCTTTACTGTACTCAAATGAAGCTCTTTCATGGAATTCTGAGGTGTATTGAAACATCTATGTAAAAATGTCTCTAATTTCACATCCAAAACTTAAAAATCTGTTCAGTTATCAAGTTATGACTCCCGAAAAGAAATATATATGACCCGCCAAGGGAAAAGGGACTTTATCTTCCTAGACAAAATTTTAAAGGACAGCAAGTTTTACAGGATAGGGTCAAAAAAACACATTTTCTAATTTTCATTGTTTTTTAATGTTTATTTGTTTCCAAACAACCTTTGGACCGTCTTACGCCTGAATTTGACTTTTAACATGGTTAAATTATTTTTTTTCGAAACCCTTGCAATCTGAAGAACAAGGACCTTGACTTCCCCGTTGCTATTCCAACGCTTTGCAGTTAAGAAAATCCGAGAGTTCTGTTAGGAAAAATGCAGGACTTGCTAAGCCCCTATCCAGGAATCATATCATGAATATATACAGGATCTTCCAAAAGAAGTGATCGACGACATAGCTCCTGGTCCAAGTGAAGTTTCTAAACAAACAAAATTGTACTAGAAGGTCAAGAAATAAGAAAGTAAAAACTTAAGACACCTATTTAATGCCACATTTTGTTAATATTTTTATAATAAATTCTTATTTGAGTATACAATTAAAATTAACTTTTGTTTTTATCATGTAACAAGACACTTTGTCTTTACAACGTTGTGTTCTTTTAGTGAATTCCCCCTATAGGGAAGAAGCTTTTACCGTCGTACTCATGGTAAGACCTGAGCCCGAGACCATGATAACTTTTCGTTTTGGGGCCCCCAGAAGCAAAAAACACTATTCGTTCATTTTCATAAATATATATATATCTATATATATATATCTATATATATCTATATATATATCTATATATATATATATATATATGTGTCTTTAAGCACGATAACTCGCGTAAAAATGGTCCAATCTTAATGAAATTTGGCATGGATATGTAAAGTAGTAATTATTCCGACGAGTTCGTAATCCAGCCCAATCCGACTACCGGAAGGGGGGGGTAAAGGGGGGTAAACCCCCTCAAAAATGGGTTTTTTGAGTTTTTTACATGGAAAAATAAAAATAAACCAATTTTTTTTGGCACAATTGAATTCAGCTCAAAAAAACAAACAATTTAGTATTTTGAATCACTGCTCTATGTCCATTGGTTACCGAGATATTGAAAGTGGTAAACACAGTACGTTGTCCCAATGTTAACCTCATGGGAAATAAGTAAAATTCTATATCTCGCTTATTTCTCAACACATCTTGATAAAACTTGGTAAGTGGCTTCTTCTAGTTCAGATCTACTAAATATTGAATTAAAACCACCCAGTTTTAATATACCCGTAGCAGCAAACCTGCATACTCATTCCCCATGTTATTCTTATGGAGCTTTCAAAAACCTGTAAAATCTCGCTATGTTGGATTGAAATATGTTGTTTTGTACTGGAAATTCGCTGAGTATGCAGGTCTGTTGCAACGGGGGTATTTTTTAATTACTTATATATTTCAACAACATTTGACAAAAACATACAAACTTTTGACATTTGAAAAATACGAAAAGTTGACACAAATTCAATGATGGATTCATATTCTGCTTTAAATTTCTGACAAAATGATATATAAAACATAACCAATAAAGTAAGTAGTCACAAAGAAATTCAGGTTAGAAATTTGCAAAACTTTAGACCTCGATTTCTTAAAACTGATGTTTTTAATATTTCAAATTCAAACATTTATAACTGAGGCATTTTTTAAGATATCTTGAAAACTCTTTCACCAGTTTGTTTGGTGTTTAATGCAGATTAAGGATATACCAATAACTCAATTTCGAAAAAATTGAAGTTAAGGCCTTTTCCCTTGGCAGGTCACATATATAAAATATTTTTCCGTATAAAGAAAACTATTTTTTCTATCTCTTCCATCAAACAACAATTTTAGGAACCAGAGTATTTGCTTCACACTCTTTCAACCCCCTCGGAAAATTAGATGTAGAAAATTGAAAGTTAAATAACAATAATGGTTGCCACAAATCGTGGAGAATGAATCAAATATATTCTACTATGTTAAGGGAAAAAGTTTATTGAATTTATGCTCAAACACAATAAGTATTTTACAAGTATAAGATTAGATGTTTTTGAAAAGTATGTCCCCCTCCCCACGACCAAAATTGTAGTAGGCTATGCCTTTGTTGATCAGTGCTGGCGCCCCAAGTAACAATCCAGAAAACTGCGTTCACGAAAATGCTGTAATGTACTATTTAGGTGTGCAATTCCTTCAATTATTGTGATTTCGAATGCATACAGTAATGTATTAAATTTGAATTTTCCTTTTAGAGGGCACATTTCACCCGTGAACTCGCTAAAATTATAATTTTGCTGTGATTTAAATTTTTTAATTTCTCGGAGGGACCAATCCGGATAATGTGGGGTCCGGATAATCCGAGGTGTGCTGTACTTTAGTGTGAGGAATCAATAAAGTATTAAGAGTACTGGAAAAATCTCAGCCTTGGCCGAGAAAGTGTTACTTTCCGTACTCACAGCTGATATAACCATTTCCTAAACTGTGTGATGAAAAATAAATTTTGATTCCCAGTGAAACACTTGAAAGGGTGCTAGTTTGAAAGCAGAATAGCCATTTAATTTCTAAAATTATTTTTTTTCAAAACTAGGCTTTCATTTAAATTCTTGCTTGTCTTTCACTCTATTGATATTTGTGTAATAGGCCATTCAAAAATTACATAGCTGTTCGGCCGGTTTTTGACCACTATTATAATCACTATATTGCCATCATTTTTCTGTCAAGCTCAGATTTATGTATACTTTTTATGACTAGGCCTACTTATTTTAGTTAAGGGGCCATCCCCAAATTAAGTAACACAAAAATTTGTCTTTTCAGACCCCCCTCCTGCCCTATTGTATCAGATTTGTTGTGATGACTCTAATAAACATTTCTCCTTAAAAATTACTTAACTCTGTAGAATGAGTATGCCTTACCTTAGCAGACCTTTATTATTTTTTTATTAAAATGGTTTGCTAAGGTAAGACATACTCATTCTATATTGCATTCAAGCAATCTGGTGGCTAAAAATGATTGAATTCTTAACTCTGCTTTAATTCCCCCTTATTCTCATCTTATCATCATTATTAAAATAATCTAAGTATCTTAGATAGTATCTTATTTTCATTATCTTACTATCTTATTTTTGCTTCTTATCACTGGTGAACTGCGAGTCATTATTTATTAATCATTCTTTATTAGTCATTCTTTATTGTCAACGTGTATTGGTATTTATGAAAGAGATTTTTTTTAGCAATCTGTTTCTTATAGCTTTGTTAAAGAGGTAAATTAATACTAACTTTAAAAAATATATATTTCTAGGGAAACCAGACAGTTTTTGAATAAATTCAAGAAATTTATTGTTGAAGTTTAATAGCTGCGTAAAGTTGTATGTATGAACCCCCCTCCTTCCACACTTTCCCCAGTAACGGTGCACAACGCTGCCCAAAATATACAATCTACCTTCAGATGCGTTATGTAATTTAGAAACAGCTCTTAAAGGTAACTTATTTTCGAAGTTTTTGCCTAATTATGATATTTCAAAATAAATTTTTTCTCTCTTGGACATTAGCTCTTTGTCAATATTAATATCTTGTGATGCGTTGTATTGTGACTTAAAACAAAGAATAAGGTAATACCAATTTAGTTTACATAATTTTTTAAATGAATAAATTATAATTTTTACTGTAAAGATTATATCTGATGATATTTATATTCACTGAAGTTAACAATTTGGTACTGGTATATTATATTTCTAGTTTTAATTTTTTCCTAAAACCAAGGAATATGTGTTGGTATGGTTGCACCAATTAGAAAGGTCCATGTTTATTAAATTTTGAAACTTAATATTTTTTGTTGACTAATTAATTATATTTATTTGTCATATGTTTTAGACTTTTCAGTATGGAATTTTTTTGGATAGTGATCACTGTCTTACCAATATTTTTCATTTAAAGGGCCGCCATTTAGAAATTAATAAAGATAAGTGATTCCTATTTTCACCAAACTGTTTGTCTTGTTTAGAGCTTTAAATTGATATATAGCATAACAATTCGAAAATTCTGAGATTCAAACCCGTGACCTCCGGTTTTTGGAACACCCTATATTTTAAAAAGTTTAAAAATATTTTTACGCTATTCCTTGGGGTCGATTTAGTGGGGAATGATTTTATTTCAACTATTTAGGACTACTAGTTTGTTTGCAATCCATTTGCGACACCTTAGGTGAGACACCCTTTATATGAAAATGAATGAGTTGTGTTTTTTGTCTCTGAGGGCCCCAAAATGAAAAGTTATCATGGTCTTGTCTCTGAGTTAAATCTTACCATGAGTACAACAGCAACAGCTTCTTCCCTATAGAGGAAAATTTGCTAGAAATTTTAATTACATTGTAAAAGTTGTGTTCTGAATTAAATTATGAGAGAATTGCGAAATACTTCTTACCATGGTTAGTGTCTTCTATACTTTTGATTTGCATTTGCATAAATATTTGTTGTTGCTATTTTGCCTTTAATGATCATAATATTTTAATGTTTGCTTTACATATTTCTTTTACTCTGTTCCGAGTTTTTCTTTACTCTGTGCTTGGGATTCCTATTTAAATGGTTTCATTAATAGTGGCCATGAAGGGGCACTGATCCAACATAATTCTTGCTATAACTTGATTTTTTAATGCTTTATGAAAGTCATCTTTCAATCATAAGTTATTATGGAGTGGTTTAATCCTTGATTTTGAGTGTAATTAATTTTGTGCTTACTTTCATATTCCTTTATTTTCTTTATATAATTTATTTACCTAACTCATCACAGCTTAAAATACTAACCATTTGATCTTGCTTGTTGTCCTAGTCAGGATCACCCGACTCACCGATATAATGTTAGGAAAATTTAATCTTTTTCAAACTTCAGCTGTATTGCTTGATTATTTTAATTTAATGGCTACAGCCTTTTCATTACGATATTCCACTTTTCTTGGGAGTTTCATCATCCTATGTGATTTTTTTCTCTGGCATCATATATTTTTGAACACAATAAGTA
This sequence comes from Flexamia atlantica, assembly GCA_035578135.1. Lineage (NCBI taxonomy): Eukaryota > Metazoa > Arthropoda > Insecta > Hemiptera > Cicadellidae > Flexamia > Flexamia atlantica. The sequence goes on along the minus strand of JAQJVK010000001.1, from coordinate 20,366,646 downwards.
AAAAAGGGTTGTTACCTACTACATCATTATTGCTTATATTGAGACAGTATTTTTTATTTACATTGTCTTTATCCAAATGGAAGGGAGCAAACCATACTCGTTTTCCTAAAGCTGATTCAATTAATGGATCTTTAAATTTAAATTTAATGATAATTTTTAAAAATAGTTTCTTTATTTCAAATAAGTGTAATTATTTCTGGAAATTGTTAGAATATGCCTCTGTTGTTGATTGGGCTGAAATAATTGCTTGAATCCTTCTTCTTTTTAACCAAACTATTCTTATTGCTCTTTGTGGTTAAGGTTGCTGATGTCTTGTAGAATTGAAGTTTTCAGCAAAACAGTTATTTTGTAAAGGATATTCAAAGTGTGCTTATTAAATTCCCTTTTAATGTAAAACATTGTTATGACTATAACCAGATCACTTTTAATATTATAAGCAAAAGCATTTAATAAAACAATGCCTTCTACCAACCAAATTAATCTAATGGATTTTGCGACTGTTTGTGACTGAAGATGCTAAGGAGATCAATTTCCTTGGATAGACAATCAGAAATATTTGTTAAGCTGTTATTTTGCCTTTCCCACTCACTTATATCAGAAAGTTCTCTCAACTGTAAAGTTTCCAGGGAAAGCAGTTCGTTTTCTCCTTTTTTGTCCAAATTATCACAAATACTTCTTACTTGCTCAATCCATTGATTCCAGCTAGCAGGTTGACATTTACTTAAAGCCAGTATTATTTTACTTTGGCAGTTTTCTTCAGGATCTCTTTTACCTCCCCAGCTGTTGAAAGCACTGGCTCTTTTACCTCCCCAGCTGTTAAAAGCAGCGGCTCTTTTACCTCCCCAACTGTTGAAGGCTGCGGCTCTTTTTCCTCCCCAACTATTGAAAGCAGCTGCTCTTTTACCTCCCCAGCTGTTAAAAGCAGCTGCTCTTTTTCCTCCCCAGCTGTTAAAAGCAGCTCCTCGTTTTCCTCCCCAGCTGTTGAAAGCAGCTCCTCTTTTTCCTCCCCAGCTGTTGAAAGCAGCACCTCTTTTCCCTCCCCAGCTGTTAAAAGCAGATCCTCTTTTACCAGCCCAGCTGCTAAATGCTGGATACCTTTTTTTACTTTGCTCTAAAGTAACAGCTCTTACTCGGTTCGGTGCAGAAATCGAGTCAAACAAATTACTGAATATTTCACCGCGTTTATTGATATCTAAATTATTTGTATCTTCCTGCTTGGGAAATCCCAGTTGTCGTTCCTCTTGTATTTTCATGGCAGCAGTATCACTGATGTAATCTGCCCCACCATGTAATCGATCTTGGTTGTCATAAAGATTATTTTGTGGTTCATGTTGAGTTTCATAATCCTTTCTTTCCTGTATATCATGCATTTTCCATTTATGCGGATTGAAACTTTGCTGGGTATTCTCATGACCGGATTCCCTCACATTACGTTGTTTAATCAAATCCTTTTCATAGTTTAGGTTTGGTGTATTTTGTTCCCTGCCATTTGCAGTTTGAGTAAGGGTGTCATCAACACCATGGTTATAAAGACTGTTATAATTATGTATATCACCTGAGACAAGATTTATTGTGATGAGGACCCACCACCAAAGCATTCTGAAACACAAACCAAACACTTATGATTTGCCTGTCCTGACACTTTTTCACTTTTAAAAATATATGAATTGTTTACACAGGTCATCATTCAACTGCCAAATTTTAAAATGCTAAATATTTTCTAAATATCTTATTGCTTATAAATTGATAAATATTATTTGCCAGTAAGATGTCAAGAACAGTCAAAATCTGATCAACTGGGAATCGATCAGTTAAATTTAATAATTGTTCTACCCAGTACAAATTTAGGTGTAAAATACATATTAATTCTTAACATTGTTAGTGATTCTGTTTTTTTTGTTTACAATGTTCTTCATGCAGCCAATTCTTCTTTTTTGCAATGTAGATTTGGTTCTGAAAATTAGCTATTTTTTTGTCATTGGGTTCTGTTCACATATGACTTTTGTTTACCTAAGTAAAAAGAATAAAAAGCCGACAAAGAGATGTTGTTGCTCAGTATAGCATAATTTGTTTATTCTAGGTTACAAATGTCTAAACCAAAAAGAATAGGTTGTGAAAAATTTTGCAGACAAAACTATTAGGCAAATTAAATCAAACAAGGTGTACCAATCCTTTTGAGCTCTCATAATCATATCTTCGATTATCGATTGTATCATATCTTTTGATGGCTACAAGTCCAAGATAATAACACTACATTGGTCAGTTCTGGAAGATAATTATTATCGAGTAGCAAACATCCAGACAAAGATTGAGTAGCAGTATTAAGTCACAGGTCGCTCACAACCCACAATGATTCACACATATGACATAGATTGGTAATTCGTTCAGTTAACAGGTGTGTATTAATCACATCATTTGCTTTACTTAATTCTGGAAATGAGCGGTCAAAATGCTGGGACCTGGCAACACTGAATTAGCCGTAATTGACCATTTAAAATATTAGTTGGAAACTCACTAAAGAGATTAAGCCTCTCGTGTGATGATTGAGCGACTGTTCGCTGTTATAAACCAGCTTGAGGATTACTATCAAAGTATAAAACAATATCAACAACAAATATTACATGTTGCATATATGTGATATAGACTTACTCGTACCTTTGGCATTAAGCAATTTAAAATATTTATTCATGTACTTTGTGTAACGTAATGGATAACAAGTCATTAAATGTCCTTAAAATGTTGAGTTTTGAGTGATTCATTAATTTGCTCCAATATGCGACCTGTTTGATTTTTTTTTATTGATATTTTACAAAGTAATTAATGTGTATTGAAAAACTGTAATGTCTTATTTAAATTTTAACTATGTTTGGTGACAAAATTTATCATTTATTCGTTTTATCTCTTACTAGATATTATATGATTGCTCTCAGGCCCTTCCTGTCCCTGGGGTAGAGGGGATGTGTTAAAGGTATAACCAGCGCCCATTAATAATTTTTTTGTAATAAAAACTCGAAAACATCCCGGACGCTTTTTAAAACAATGCCAACATATCCAAATATTATTTAATTAATAATTTTTTTGAAGGAAACCATGTTTTCCACTCTTGCTACCAAACAAAGTATTTGCTGTCTTAAGGTTCAGACACTTGTCTGCATCACGCACCACCAGTGTTGAAAGAAACCAGGTATTTACCTGGTCTTGAAGTGTTTTGTTGGCCTTTCGGGGGTTTTACGGGGTTAAAAAAAACCGGTAAAACTGAGGACTTCAGGCTTGGGCTGTGGGGATTCAACCGACATTGAAGATGGTAAAAAAATATATAAAGCCTGGGATCTTGGACCAGTTACAAAGATGTACCGAAATTACGCTATTTTATTTTCTTTAATTTGAGTTTAGAGTAATGTTTCGGTAAGGTTCTATTGTTGTATTGGTGCCCATGCAACCATGTAATAGCCTAATAGGCAGTGTTGTCAGAAACCGCACGGTTTTTGGGAATTTTGTAGGGATTAAGAATGCCCGGGTAAATTGAGGGATTTTAGACGTGAGCAGCAGTGATTTACTCAACATACTCTAGATATAAAAAAAAACGGATAAGGCCAGGACTTTTTGACAACCTTACTATGGTCGTAAGCGTTAGTATCTTGTAAATAATCTTCTAAATCCGATGCATTTTCTAAATCTAATGTAACCAAAAGTTTAGAAATAAATTGTCTTTATAGTTTGAGAAATATTTAACTTTTTTCTTATAATAGTTTGCTAGGTATTAAAGTAAAATTTCCTTTTTTTTATCATGTACAATTAAAGCTAAGAGATTATCTGCTTATAGGGGATTTTCAAAGACTTCTCGTGATTTTTTCCGGTAATTGCCTGGTTTTAGCGAATTTCTCCTATAGGGAAGAAGCTGTTACCGTAGTACTCATGGTAAGACCTAAGCCCAAGACCATCAAAAATTTTCATTTTGGGGCCCCCAGAAGCAGAAAACACTATTCGTTCATTTTCATATATATATATATATATATATATATATATATATATATATATATATATATATATATATATATGTATATGTGTCTTTAAGCACGATAACTCGTGTAAAAATTGTCCGATCTTAATGAAATTTGGCACGGATGTGTAAAGTAGTAATTATTCGGACGAGTTTGTGAACCAGCCCAATCGGACTACCGGAAGGGGGGGTAAAGGGGTGGTAAACCCCCCAAAAATGGTTTTTTTTTTTAGATTCTTACATAGAAAAATAAAATTTTTTGAATTTTTATTGGCACCATTGAATTCAGCCAAAAAAAAAAAACAATATAGTATCTTGAATCATGGCTCTATGTCCATTGGTTACCGAGGTATTGAAAGTGGTTAACACAGTACGTTGTCCCAATGTTAACCTTATGGGAAATTAATTAAAATTCGATATCTCGCTTATTTCTCAACATATCTTGATAAAACTTGGTAAATGGCTTCTTCTAGTTCAGATCTACTAAATATTGAATTAAGACCACCCAGTTTTAATATACCCGTTGCAGCAAACCTGCATACTCATTCCCCATGTTATTCTTATAGAGCTTACAAAAACATGTCAAACCTCGCTATGTTGGATCGAAATATGTTGTTTTGCACTTGAAATTCGCTGAGTATGCAGGTCTGCTGCAAGGGGGGTATTTGATTCTTTGAACGTTTGTGGAGATTATTGCCGTCTTGCCGGGAAGAAGTGAGGATTTTTCATGGATTTTAAGGGTAAAATACCAGATCCAATCTGGCAGCGCTGCGCACCACCACGTCTGCTGTGTGGAGGATGTGGGTGCCCGCTTCCAATCATCCAATCAATAGAAATAATGATTTACCGTATTTTAGTTTTTACTTCCTTCTCAAGAGGTTATTTAAGTTATTTACTCATAAATTTGTCTCAGCTGTGATCAACCAAAACATATGACTTACATGCCATTTGTAGCGATATCAGGGAGTATTTTTTTGCACAGCTCTAAATTAATAAAAATTCAATAACCAAAAGTAATCTCTTGTCCATTTTTTGTGATCTTCATTATGGCAAAACTGTAGATGATATTGAATAAATCTTCACTAAAACTTGAGACGGCTATATTTTTGCTCTTTTGAATGAACAAAATTATTTTTTGAGGAGTATAGGCAGAATATGAAAATCAGTGATGGGTCTATTATCAGAGGCTGTTGTCTGCTATCAATTCTTAATTTGAATCGTCCATGATTTGATCAAGTCCTCTCATGTTTGCTTCTATGATGTTTTTTTTTTGTATATGGATTTCTTTTTATCTAGGCAGTTTTATATAATGTAGGTTACTGATATTTTTACCCTGCATGATGATTGAAATTGGAAATTCGATGTTTAACTTTGAAATATAATTTTAAAACTTTATTGTACATCTATGTCAAATACTCTAATTTGCTAAATTAATTTTTTTCGGCGGATTCACTAATAGCAGGTAAATAACAGGTAACTTGGCAAATAATGAATATTCTTCTTCTTTCATTATTTAAAGGGCATTATACAAAAAATTCTTAGGAAATACGAATTTCCAGAACGCAACCAGGGGTCAGCTTGGCTTTTTTCGGATTTCACGAGTTTATATATCTTAATTTTTTTAATTTCCCGGGGGAGAACCCCAGAACCCCCAGTGGTTAGAGCCCCCCCAAAAGAATATACCTCGGTGTGCCACAGCCTTGCGTCCTCGTAATACTCGTTCCCCGCCCTTTCAACGTACCCAGCACGGGCCTGATTGCTCTTACAAGTTAGTAAAAAAACTATCAAGGTTATACAGACACCGTTAGAGACAGACTATTCTGGTAGGCAAGAGGCAAGAGAACATTGATTTTTCCAAATTTTTCTAAAATTTTATTGGTGTATGTGATTAGATGAGCGGTATAATCGTTTCGCTGACATTATTTTGTTGAATGCTGGTTGCCTAACCAAATTATACAGGTGCCCAGTTCAGTTTGTTCTTGCATCATCCTAAAAAAATTGGAAAGGATTAAATTTTAATTATTTGGACCACTATATGGTATTCACTTATCTTCAAAATCATATAATTATCAAGGCTTTTGCCATTTACAATCAGGCCGGAAAAATTATTTTTTATAAAAAATTGTTATTTATTTTTAAATTTTTTTGGTGTAAGGTTTAAGGCATTTTTAAATCAATTATAATTACCATTAATCTCTATAAATTACACTGTTTCACTGTGAATTATGGATAAAAAATTGGCATTTTTGCTTTTTTTTGACACCATAGACCCCTTAGCTCCACTAAGTTGAAACAAAAAATATATTCCTAACTTGACACATTAAAAAAAAAATAAATGAAATAGAAGAAAGCATTTCAAGAAAATTATCATCCGTACCACCTTAGTCTGGAGGATAACTTTTTTCGAAAGGTCTCAAATTAGCTATGCCTTTTCGAGATTAGAAACACTATAAAACCCTGCCACTTCTCCCCTAAATTATTTTGTTATCACTCTGTTTTTAATAAATGCGCAAGTTATTTTGTAAATTTTTTGAAATGCTGTGATTTTTTAAAATTTTAGCTATGTTTGGAAAGAAAGTTTTATTTATTCATAGATATTAGGTGATTAGTTTTTACAAGTTGCTGGCCAGACAATTAAGTCTTTGAAAGTTAATTTTATTTGAAATCTCTAAAATTATAATTCAATTAATACAACTATGAAGTGGGAGAGGGAGGGTAATTTATATACTCATCATTCGCCAACGATAGACCAACCCCACGAAGGCAAATGGAAACACATGATAAATTCCGAAAGCTCCAAAAATTCATTAGTCTCACTGTTACTATCTAGTGGACAATAAATAAACTTTTAGAACTAGATAACAACAATAAAACAAATTAATTCATTCAATGGGATCCGACATTGTGAAAAAAACTCCGAAATGCTCCAGCGAATGACAAACTTGGGGGGACATGGTGATCTACACTCGTTGGTTTTTATTGATAACATGAGGGACGTGAATATTGCCATCGAAAGACATGTGAAATTTCATGTCCCCTCGCGCTTTATAGTTGTATTATATGGATATGTATTTTTGGGTTAGGAAAAATATCTAGAGCTTTGTTCCTTCCCCCATAGCTTTTTTAATAATTTTGTTTTGTAAATATATAAGTTTTTTTATCAAATTTACTACGGCAGTTATGAATATAAAGAGTACAGAAGTTGGAACAGTTAGGCCTAATTGTTGTATTTTGTAGTGAAATTTCGCCATCAACTATTAGGATCATAATAATCTGATAATTCTCATTAGAAACAATTGCATTAATAGAACTGGATGAGATTTTAAAAAACTATTTTTATTTTTCAGGGTTAATGCGTTCTGGAATAGGTGGAAACTTCAAAGGTATGATGATAACTTGCCAAATTTATTTGTAGGCTTTAGTGTACTCGTGGCTTGATTGAAAATCAGAATAATATTGTAAAACAAGATCGTTAGTACTTTTTTATTTCCTAGATGTTCCATGCAGGAAATCCATATGATCAAAAGTTCTTTTAACAGTATAATTTACAAAAATAATATAAAAATTGCTTAACATATTTTTATGCTTATTTTTATTACTTATTTTTTATGTTTATGCCTAACAGTTCATTTATATAAGAAATAAATAACATTTTAGATTTGATTGTTTATTTAAAAGTGTTGATTTTATCTGGAAAATGGGGCAGCTTTGATCGCCTGGGTGAAATCTTTTGATTATGCTTACCTAATAAATCCAAATACATTTTTTTAGTCAAGTTGCTGAAATCTATTCTTTTTAGCGCTTGCAGAAGCAAAATGGAAGACTCTTTGCCAATGACGTAGTTAAGTAGCATGTTGTCATTCATTTATTTATAATGATATATTTTATTTTAATCTGAAGTTGTTTCATTGAAAAAAATCTCTTAGTTTGAGTGCTATCTACTAAAACCTACCTATAAAACTCTCCAGTTGAAGTTTGGAGATGATAAGTGTATCTCCGCCTTAACTGTTGATCCTTGGAAAAAGCTGTCTTACCAGTTTACATTAGCAGATAGTATTCATCGGCAGATAGTATTGAAAACTTACATTGAGCGTTTTCATAACCCTTTCATATAGATGAAAATGGGTTGAAATTTCTATTTATTCTTATTTTTGAAAACTCAACAATTTTAAAAATGCCTTGCTTAGCTCACCAATTAAAAAAAGTCCCACCTACTTCTATTTTATAGTTTCTGGAATAGCTTCATTGTGATCAGTCTGTTCTCAACCAATGTATTCTGGTAAGTCCTCTATATTGGCGTGTTAATCAGCTCACATAGTTCTGAGGTTTCGAACGTATTGTCTTTGGTTGAATACGGAGGAAGCCTATTAGCCCCCCGGGCTGCCCATGATTTGAACTGACCGCCCCTCTGTCATGTTTCACGTTCGTTTTAACCCATACATATCCTCTAAATTATACAACCAAAACAAATTTCCTGAAGTTTATGTTGCACCAGCTGTTACTTACAGACCAATTTAGTACTGTTCAAAAATTAGGACCAAGTCTACAAAACATTTTAGGAATATTATTAAGCAGTTCATTTATAGTTTCTACTAAGATTTATGATTTATAATTTTCATTCGTAAGATTTATGATTTATGATTTTCATTCATAAGATTTATGATTTTTATTCATAAGATTTATTATAGGTAGCACATATTTCAAGTTTAAATTATTTTTCACCACACTACGACGTAATCACCTGTTTCACAAACATCATTTGGTGGGCGAAACCAGCTCTTTTTTACCAGAGGGCCGAATACTTTCGGCCCTAGGGCTGAAAGTCAGCTAATCGTTTATTTGCTTGAAACAAGGTGAGAACATCACATAATTATACGGCATTCAATAGGTTTTACTTCGTCTCGAATTAGAAACACGATCTCGAGCCTGCAATAGGGCAGGTTCTCTTTAAATAAGGTATAAAAATAAATGTTACATCGGCCAAACAGGTAGAGTATTTGAAATCAGATTTAAAATAACATCAGAATTAAAAAAATAATCAAGTTATACTGATTTTGAGACATAGGCCTATATGGCACCTCTATACTACTGAAAAAAGGCAGTCATGAATGCTTTAGAAGAATTTTGAATCAGGTTAGCCGTCGAAAAAGAAAATCTCAAAAATTTACCATCAGCAGGAAAATGACAGGAGTTGTACCGAAGTCATGAATGACAAGTAGAAAAATCGTTCCAGTTCAGTGATTAAACAACGGAAGCTTTGCAAAAGATTAATATTCAACTTATTTTCTTGTGCAGTGATAATCAAAAAACTGTGCTTATAGGTTTAGTCCAATTTTTCTGAGTCAGAAAAATTAGAAAAATTCGTTTCTCAATTAGTTTGAATTTCTGGAGTCCTCTGTATGTTTTTATGCCTCTAGACACTACAGTAACTCTGCCTAAAAATTTATCTAATTTAATTTGTCTAATTTTGTCTATTTTTGTCTAATTTATTACAAATCCTTCGGGGGGGGGGGGGGGAAGGGGGGGGGGGTTACCTCTTCTCAGGCCTCCCAGTCTTGTGGCCAGGACCCACGGTGTTTTTAGACTTGGAACCAGCTTGGCTCTCGGCTGCACTGGTTATTTTCCTGTATAATCTCTACATTACATGCTGACAAAACAAAAACTCGTCCTGGTGAACAAGGAGCTGGAAAGTGTATAATCCGTCGTGTGGATAACTTGCAGGTACACGGTGATGATTGTCATCCATTAATGTCATAGGTTTAAGTTTTGACCATGAAAAAAGCATTAATTGCTTGTTTCTGACAGAAAGAATTTTCCAGAAGAGATAATAAAGAGACGTTACAACATATTGACGAAATACTTGTCAACAATGATTTAAAGGTACACTTAAACAAGTCGATCACAAGCCATATATCTCGCATCGACAGCTTTGAGTGACAGACAGTTCCTGTAAATGTGTATGTGGTATGTTTGATTTCAAATGTTTTTTTTAAGTCAATATATACAAGAACATGGTACATGAACCGCTACAACCTACCTTCATGAAGTTGCATTATGAAAATTTAAATCTTGTTCAGAAATAAATTTTGGGCTGCATTATTTTATTATTGCCTTCTTTTAGTTTTTATCCGAGTAATGTCTACTATTTTGAGCCATATGTTTTCAAGGTTAACCAGAGAGCTGTTGTCAAATATTCAAAAAGGATTCATCTCATCACTATCACAATATATGAAATATAAACATTTTCCTTGGAAATTTAAATTATATACAGAATTAAAAATGAAGTTTTGTGTAAAGCATATTTAAGTTTAGCTGATGGCTAATAGATTGTAAAAACCCATTAGTGTGCTAGTTGTTAAATCATTGTTAACAACGTTGTTGGTGTGCCTTAAAGCCAAATACATTTGTGGATGTTTCAATAAAAACTAACCAAGACCTGGTCTTGTTGTTGTCCATCACTAATCTTTTGTTCGACAGCATCATTATTACATGAGCCAGTAAAAAATACAACTCAGCTAAAAAAATAAACTTTCACAACATTTTCTCAGGTGTTTTCGCAATTGCGGGGTCAAACTGACAATCTTCAGCTTTGTAAACAAGCCACTGTTCTACCCAGCAATTGCTGCTTGTTAATCCTGTGCCACCCCAGCCATTGTTGTTGCTTGTTACCACTGAAAAATCCAACCACTGTTGTTGCTTGTTGCCACTGTGCTATCCAGCCAATGTTATTGCTTGTTGCAAGTTAAACTCTTAAAAAGTTCTCAATGGCTACTATACTGAAATTCAATATTTATGAATAAAATTAAAGGAGATAATGCGCAGGTTTCCCTTCCCCGGAATTTATGTTTTTCTTAGGGCTATGCCCAATGGTCCTCTTAAGGCTGAGTCCATACAATCTCAAAATCTCTTGGTAAAGTTCTAAATTTCAATTTAAATTATCATTTTGATTCAATAATATCAACCGTGAAGCAATTTTATTAATTAAATTAAATTTGTAATTTAAACTTAACAAATCCACCACATTTGAAAAGTGATTATTTGAACTCTTTGAACTCTGCTAGATTTATGAAAAAATATTTATATTCATTTATTTATAATAAACATGTTTTAATTGTCATTTTAATATGGTTCAGACTGATGAACTACATACATCTTAAATCGATATAATTAATGCAATAAGTGTTTTCTCTGTTAAATCCCTTTATCAACCGTCCTACTCAACAGAGTTTTATGATTGATGTGTAATTTTAAAGCTTACAAGCGCACCTGCGAATGGTAATCAAGGGCTAATAATTTTATGGTAATAATCAAAGGGAACTTATTTTATGGTTTCGTTCTTCTCTAGCCTTTCAATCATTTCTAGAGGGCACTTTCAAAGGTCCAGTGCTGATCAACTTGTTAAATGTGAATTGTAATTTAATAGCTGTTTAACTTGAGACGAATTTTTAACCAGTGGCATTGCAAACACCATTAGATCATCTTCAGCTTTAAACAAAAGACGAAACAACTTATGAAGAAGAATTTTTAGGTAGGCTTTTATCAATGAGGTATGTAAATCACTCTTTTTTGCGTAGATCTACAATCAAACTATAACAAACATTGTAAATTATTATTTTAATTTACCAAAGTATGTCTTAAAGAAACATTCATGTTATTTTTATTTTTATATTATGATATTTTTCGTGAATTTTTAAAGCTTTTTTAGCAAGTAACCTTAGGAAGATAAAAGGGAATTGCATAATTCTCTATGCCTATGTGAAGAGTTTTGAAGCTTGAAACTGAAAGAAGAAAAAGTCAAAGAGAAAAACAAGTATATGCTTAATCTTTGGCAACAACAGAGAACTGCTAAAAGACTGAACAGCAGAGCAACATTGTTGCCTGTGTACTTCTATAGACAAAGATTTCGTCAGGGCAAGAAGACGTGTAAAACACTTTTTCCGCGGTATCCTGTTTTGCGAGGTATTTTACAGAAGACAATCAAATTTAAATACGCATGTTAGAGCTATGGTCAAGGATTGTTTTTTTAACTAAGCTTGCCAGTAAATTTTCAATTTAATTTTTTTTTTAAAGGTTAACTTTATAATACGTGAGAGTTTAAAGTTATATAATTTCATCTAATTTTAGGTGAGTGTCTCACAAACTAACAAAATACTAAAATGCGCAGGAGCCCCCCATCGCATCACTTCTTGCACACACGCGCTCACTACTTTGTTTGGCCGTATTTTGAAGGATGCCCAACCTCATCCTAGACTCAACGCCTCCTCTCATTATGTTTAAGGCTCATAAAAAAGCTTCTTTCGTTTTCCCAATTTACCGGTTGTTGAAGCTTATTACCCTTAACACATTTGGATCCTGAAAATGCAATATCATGATAGTTTTTGCTTGTTAAGTTTTAATTAAATTTAATTTCAAGCCGACTTAATGTAAAACTGAATAAATTATTTAACAAGGGAATTAACTGCTGTAATCGAAAATGTTAGTCCTTTCGTAACTTATTAGCTTGAATGAATATTAGCTTTTGTCTACTCAATTAAATATTAATAATGATTAATTAATAATAATTTAAGAATCCCATGTCTAGTGCTTACATTCTATAAAGTACAGTATTCCATTAGTGTTCTAATGCTTTAAAAAAATATTCAAAAACTAAACCCAGGTTTAGTCTCAAAATTAGAAGTTGTTACAGTAAACATTTTGGAAAAAATCGTGGAAATCATGAAACTTGAATTATTTTGCTATAGTCGCAGCATATTGTATTGTTAACTCCTAGCTGGTAAAGCTCCTACCAATGTGTTCAACCTCAAAATATTTATTATTAGCTATATTATTAAAATATAAAAAACCAGAGTACCCTGTTTTTGTAACATTTTTTATTTCATTATTGACATGTGTTAATGTCAAATTAATAGAATTATTAGCTATTTTTTTACTTATTACAATCAACAACTTACCATAATTTTGTTTACTAGGAAATAATCAATAAACGTCCTTCATCCCATAAGAAAGGATTGTGCGCCAGTCTGTTACAGCCTATTGACATATCTAGTTCTAATAACAGTATAACTTTAAAGAATCTTACAGTTTTGCTGACAGAGAGGATTTCTATAATTGCAAACCTCAGTCGGTTGTATTAAAAATATAGAATACATGAGTAAGGTTTGGTTGTGCTTAAAAGGATGATACAATTAAACATCACCTAAGTAAGAAGACTTTAAAACCTTCAACTTCATGGGGTCTAGATGTAATACATTTGTACAGCTTGTATGATTTATAAGAAAGCTTGTATGGTTTATTTGTACAGCTTATAAACATGATTATTATCACATAGATTAGTTTAAACTGAACTTTTTTGTTTAAGTTGTACTATTAAGGGCTAATTGTTCACGTTAAAGAATATAAAAAACAAAAGTAACTAATTTATTAACATTTTTTTGCATACTTTTTATGGTTAAATGTTCATTAAAACCACAGCAGTGGCGGTTCATGTCCAAAAAAACATTTATGACCCTACCTATCTTTCATATTGAACCAACTTGAATTTATAGCAAACATACTGCTTCTTCCAAACACGATCAAACAGAAAGTACTAATTTAACGTCAAACATAATTCAAATAAAAACTATAACTGTACTTAAGTTTTTAACATTATTAATGTAAACATTACGTTAAATGTCTGTGGATATCACTTCCCAGTTTCTCAATTTACGTGGAACTTTCAGAGTAAGTAGTATTGCCGTCAGTTTTCAGTTAATTGGTGTAATTGGGAGAGCCAACTGATACCTGTTATGTAAGCTTCTCGAACATTTCCTCAATGTTAATTGTGGTTTACTGAACTACCAAACCAAACAAAAAGACTGTTTTTAGTTTAAGCCCATTTAAAGCAAAATTTTAATATGTTTAATGCGTTTATTGTTCATGTAGTATTTATTTTATAGCTACGATTAATCACTTGTTACCATATGTGTTATACTTGATGGACCTATGTTATTGTGGTGCTAAGTATAATAAAGAAACTATTTTTTTCCTTAAGATCAAAAAAATCTTAGTCCCACGGCATTTTGAGTGAGCGAGAGTCGGCTGTTCCTTAGAAAACGAATTATCTTTAAATCACTCCGTTAAATCCTTCATAGTAATTCGTAGGCTCACATTTTTTGATGCTCGATATTTATTTCTAGTTGTTTTATTTTAAATCACCCTCACAGTTTGAAAGGTAGCCATTGTGTTTTATTCAAGCAATTTATTCATCTATAATTATACTCTGTATTTTATATGTTTAGCAAAATGCAAAAATTTAAGAACAAATTTCTATGAAAATCAGTAGACCTAACCTTAATACGGCGATTCATTGATAAATATTACATGGAAAATATTTTCTGATCAGTTTCATAAATTAATACCAATTGTTAATCAATACACCAGAACAAGAGAGAAGTTGAAGATTACTATGTTAATTTGATGAGCTCTCATCATTAAGGTAATGACAATGTCGCTGGCACATAGTGGGTGTTATGGTTGCACTGGCAGCTACTCTTACTGAAGGAAATGTCCTAAAGACAAATGTATATCTATGATCTTTAGCTGTGTCTTAATGATAATTTTGGCATCTCTTTTCCCATGTATGAGAGTACTATTTTTAATTTGAGATCGAAATTACTTAAGGCGGAAAGTTCTTTTAACTTTCAATTATAAAGCATTATGTTTTGGATTATAGTTTAAAACAGAGAAAACATAGTTGCTAACATATTTGCTTCAAAGTTCTTGTCGAGGGAAACTTATCTAAGTTTAAAAAGTAAAACTATTCAATTGTGATGTGTAAATAGGTTGAAAAGACGTTACAACCACTCTTCTCCTTTTTGACTTTTTTATAACCTTTAAGTTTTTGGAATGGCAAATTCGTAATTTTGCGTTCAAAAAGCTCTTGTAGAGTATTCAGTTTATTCATTTCAAATGTTGAAATGTAACTTAAAGAAATTTTGCCATAAGAATGTAACCATTGCGGCAGTGTTACAAATCTTTAAATAAAAAAACCTTGACACGCGATGATTTGACTAGCGTTCCATGGATGTATCGCTGGCGAAATGTGTTCAAGTTAGTAACAAATCTTATCAGCGGACCCAATGAAACTGTTAATAGGAAAAGGTTAATCGACTCTTTCCGAACCCGTTACACATTGGACAACGACAAGGAATTCACCCCTTTGTTGCTTATATCCTTTAAAATTGCTGAATGTGTTTATACCATTAAATGAGAAGACTTTGTTAATGCACTATTATAATTGTCAAATCATTAAGCCACGTTTTGAAGATGTTCTGTTCAGTTATTAGCATGATAAATTGAGTAATGAGAAATTTAAAGAACCTGATGGAAGAATTTTAATTTGGCGTGTTTTTTTATTAATTTTAATCAATTATTTTAATTTAGTATCGTTGAATTTTAATATTAGATATTTTATAACAGTTAGTAAGTATCCTTTTATGTTCAATTGCTTTATTTTTTATTTTTAAATAACAGCTACAAATTGCATGGTTTGCCTATCTGAGGAGCCGTAGCTGCTTCAGTTTGAGAGACAAAACTTTGTATAAGAGGAGATTAAGAGGTTTTTGAAAGCACATACAAGACTTAGAAAGGTCTATTTTCTCTCATGAAATTGACGCGTCATTATTGGGTTGTCCTAATAAAATGCTTCAAACTCAAAAATAGTTTTATTCCAAAATTATTTTAATTCTTCCAAATACAATTTGTTTTATGATTTTAATTGCAAAAATGAAAATGTCGAAATCGTGTCGAAGCAAACTTGCGTATTCAAAAGGTGAAAGTAGTAAACTTTATGAGTATTTCTACCTCTACCTGATAGTAAGCTTTGACTTCAATCCGGTGAGAGAAGTGGGAAGGAAAGGCTCTCGTGTTTGTACAACTCGACACCGAAGCGTCGCCAAGCAGCACTTGAGCGCAGCGGACCCAACTTTGTATATCAGGTTTTGAAAAAAGAGTTTTACAGAGATCGACGACTCAAGTGAGCCACCGTGCTGTGGTCGTTTTCCTTTGGCGTCCTTGACACCATAAAAGTAACGACATCTCATATGATCCCTATTATAGTAAAACTTAAAGCTTCATCTATTATTTATAACGTATTCTAAATAACGAATTTCATGATTTAGCTAACATTACTTCAAAAGATTTTTACGTTTGCGCTGCTCAACATCTTTTAAGCAAACAAATTGAAGAAAATAAAAAACAAATGTATTAGATGTTTAGCCTTTTTCTTTATATTTGTTCCCTGGGGGAAAATTTTGTAAGAAACCAATATTCTTGCTGGAGTTTTCTCACCAAGACCTTGATTTCAATTTTGGGGTTCATAGGTATAACATACACATAGTTCTTATCTAATCACCATCTATTTTTTCTCGTATGCTATACTCTATATTTATTGTTATTATACCCTTATTTCATTACACCTGGTTCATAGGTGTTGGTCCGTTGAGAGGTCAAAAAATATATATTCTCGAAAGTTCTCGGGTAATTTGGGCTTCATATATAGATAACAAATGATTGTTTTAAGTAACTTTAAGTCATTTATGCTTGTTATTTTAACATTGGTAACTGTTATGCTCGGGTCTCTGATGAGTGCAAACTTACTTTCACAATATAACTTTCCGTGTATATGACTTGTCACAGTTTCTACGTTCATAATGTCTCATCTAAGAGTTCTTAAATAATGAAATTTTATCGTTGTTTTACAGTTGGATTAAATTGTAATTGAATTGTACTGTTTCAATTCAGATTTAAATTGAGGGATAAACTGGAGGTCCACTTAAAAGAAGCCCATCTTTGCTTTATGGAACGGTGTATTGTTTTGCTTTTTTAATCCATCATAATTCGATAAATTAAATGTTTAAGAGAAACGAGGTGGTTTCTCTAACGTGGGTTGTTTTGGTAGAACTTACTGACATTGTGGGACAATTAATGGCATTTACTGCTGTTTGGAGATAACTTATCAAACGTGGTTTTGAACACAACTATTTTATGTGTGTTGCTAATGATCTTAAGTTTTCATTGATAAAGACCTTTGCGTTTAACCTTAAACTAAATTACTTAACTTTCATAAGAAATGTATTAAGTACTGTATCGTGAAAACACACATCCTCAAGGTTTTCTATTTTATTCCTTTATTTACGAATTGTACATTGTTTACATATTTTTATTGGGAATAAAAAGTTGCATGTATTCAAGGTGATTGATGAGATTCCAAACCCTAATTTATGTTAAGAAATTTTAGAAACTATATGAGTGTACAATTAGTATTTTTATGAACA
The DNA here is from genome assembly GCA_035578135.1 of Flexamia atlantica. Classification (NCBI taxonomy): domain Eukaryota; kingdom Metazoa; phylum Arthropoda; class Insecta; order Hemiptera; family Cicadellidae; genus Flexamia; species Flexamia atlantica. The sequence goes on along the minus strand of JAQJVK010000001.1, from coordinate 20,349,333 downwards.
GGGAAAACCTATTGGACTACTTCGTACCAAATAAAAACATCTGGAATGTTTGAAGTAACCATACCTATTTTACTTGTAAGGCTTCTTTTCTACCACTAGAGTGGTAGTGGTACTAAGGTCACACTAAAATATCTGAGATTTAAGTAATCAGGCTTATGTTGATATTTTAGGGAAATTGTAAATTAACGTTTAATCTAAAACATTGGGTCACACCATTCTTCTAATCTGCCTCCCACGGACAGTTTAAATTTACATTTAAAATAAAATATTATTGCGAAAAAATAATAGTTCTTTCTTAAATTTAGGATGATTGGTAGTGTTAAATATATTTTAAACCAGTTAAGTTTTTCAGATGTGTTCACAGGTAGTTTTAAAAATTTAAGTAAAGTACGGTTGAAAACCACGCTCGCATATGACCACCACGCCGCTGCGGTAGTTCTATGCAATATTGCAGTTCTTTGCCATGACGTCATTATCTTTACATTCAACCGCAGATTTGAAACTGGCACATAACCCCCCTTTGATGACATTTTCATCGTTAGCACTTTAAATCCTAATTCTCGTTACATTTTATGTAGCGTGTTTTTCTGTCTCCCAATTCATTAGCAGTGTATTAATTGATGAGATATCTCTTTGACAAATGGTTATATAATCCCTAGCTTTGACGATGGTTTGGAGCGTCAATATCAATTTATCTTCAATAGTTTTATGTTTATGAATTTATGCCAGTTTAGGTGTTTTTGTGCTGTTGGTTTATTCCTTTTATAATAAAGTGATTTGCTTATGTATCTTATGGGCATTATAATGAGTTATTTTTTAGGTATATTTAATATTAATATTAATAATTAATTTAAGACTATAAAATCCCTCCTTAAATAAATTGTTGATTTCACTAATTAATACGTAAAATCTATCAAATTGATTCTATTATCTTGAACTTAAAATTATCTTGTTTAAAGTTCAGGAATTCTTTAATCTCAGTTAAAAAGCAATTCCTATCTATGATTTCTTTAGCAACTCGTTATATTATTCACAGACTACATTATTCACGGTCATTCTTATCGATTTAACATTAAACTAGGGGTCCCATGCGCAAATTGCGCATTTTAATATTGTGTTTGTTTGTGAGAAACTATAACCTAAAATTCGGAAAAATCATTACAATAATTACCTTCTTTAAATTCACAATTTTTAAAAAGTTAACCTGTTTAAACTTGAAATTGAAATGTTAATTTTTTTAAGAAGCTTAGCTGAAAAAACATACACACAAATTGTCCATCGTCCCTACACTATGTATTTGAATTTGATTGTCTTCTGGAAATAACTTAGCTCAACAGTAGGATACCGCATGTGATTTTCACGTTTGCTTTTACATAATCTTTAAGTCGCTGGAAGTATATATGTGGTACAATGTCGCTCTGCTGTTCAAATTTTGTCTTTTAGCAGTTATCTCTTCTTGCCGAAGGTTACGCATGTTTTCCCTGATCTCTCTAATCTTGTCTTCTCTATTTTTTCTTTGGATTCTTCTTTTTTTCTATTTCGGGATTCATAAATCGTCATCCAGGCCTAACGAATAATGTAACGATTTCCTTTTACAGTCATAAATTTACTTCCTAGCTGGAAAAAACTTTGAACATTCAAGAAAAACATCGTCATATTAAAATAAAAGTTATATGAATGTTCGTTTGAAATGTTGTACACGAATAAAATTAATATAATTTACAATATTTGAAACATGTTGATATACACAGCAAAGAGTTATTTACCTACCGAATCAATATCTAAAAATGACTGTTCACTGTTCATAAGTTTTTTTGTCTCTTATTTACATTTTCAGGGTATATATCTATTTTTGTTTATAATGTCACTGGTTTACAATTCGTCTGAAGGTAATCAGATTACGATTTACATTTAGCAAGTTGGTCAGCACTGGACCGTTGAAAGCGCCCTCTATAAATAAATTGTGGGTCGAAGCCGAAAAAGAAATGCCTATTTTAACTCTCTGTCGCAGGTGCGCTACATTATAAGCTTTAAAATGACACCTCAATCTAAAACTCGGTTCAGTAGGACGCCTGAAAAAGGGATCTAACAGAAAAAACCTTATTGTATTAAGTATATAGAAATCTGGATTAATATATTATTATTGGAAATTGGAATTGTAAATATATTACTACTTTAAGATATACGGACGTTGTTAAAGCCGTTGTTAACCCATGTTCACAAAATACTTTACTCTTCAAGAATATCCCAAAAGATCTGATAAAAAAAATTGTTTGAGGTATTTTTGCCCTTGAAAGTGTACTAGAGGAATCTGCTGTTTTTTGCTCTTTTTCCATTTCTGGCAATAAAATATAGTAAACTCAGCAGTCATTTCTAATTGGTATTAGGTTCAAAATAAAATAAGATAATAAATGACAAAGTACCATATACAAATGAGCATTTTCAAAGTTTGAAAAAAAAACACTTTCCAAACTGTAGGTAATTTTTTATATCGGTAATAGCAGAATGGTTTCTTATGATCGCGCTCTCTACATTGGACATTTTCAGTAATGGTGAGTGGGAGGCTGCAGAACAATACCCATATCGCAGATGAATCAAGGAAGCGGCTGGCTGCGGCCGGCCATTTGAGAAAGTACCTTTAGTCAAACAAACCTTTTTTCTCTAATAATTTTCGAACTTATAAAGTTGCAGGTCTCATAACTTTTGTTGTTAAAAATGTTTGCCCTCTGTGTAAAATTAAGATAAATTACAAGTAATATTTAACTCTCACGGTACGTATCTTATGTATTCGCACATGGTCATCTGACACCACTTCCCAAGACTAGACCTTAGTCTTCAGCAATCATCGCCAAGGTAGCGGAAAACGTGTATGGTAGGGAGAAGTGAGTAGTGTCAAGTCACTGGCAAATTACTGAATTACTGGGTTTAATAGATATTAAAATCTTATAAATTATACTTATTATTTATTACTAATTGATTTGGCTTTGATCTATTGCTGTACGTCGATTACAAGACTCCGCAGACTAATTCACAACTTAATATTCTAATAATAATAAATTTAACGTAATAAATTATGTATTTTCCAAAGGTTATTGCAAGTGCTGACACTTTGATTAGACTTTTTACTTATCAGTAAAATAATATTTCAGTATTAAGTCGAATATGAGTATGTTTCAGTATTAAGTACTTACAAGATGACACATTTCAAGTAGTTATAGTTTTAAAGGTAATTTTGAACGTCTCGATTTTAAACTTTTATTTAACTGCAAATTAAAAAAAAATTATATTAGTTGTTAACCTTGTGATGGTTGTGGTTTAGCGCGTTTTATTACTTTGAAGTTAACTGTGAGTTTCGCAAAACTATGTTACAGCACCGATAGTTTTTGTTGTTATGTTAAACATTATTATGATGAACTCAAGTGAACTATGAGGATAACGAGTTAAGCTTGTCTGCGTTATTGACAAGTCCACTGCTAATCACCTCGTCGCACATGGGCTGCATGTCATGGCCGCGAGAGGGGTAAATGTTGTCTGGTAGCGGCAACACACTATTACCTTCAATTAAGCAATCAAATTACTTGCGGGAAATTAACTAACAACATTAAGTCCCTAAACGGTTTAGACTTTAACGAAATTGTCATAATCCAACTTGACTCGCAGATTAGTATGTGTGGAATATGTAAATATCAATAAAATCAAGGAAATTTGTTTTAAATGACAAAACTAATTTTTTATCTTCATAGCTTGATTCGCGAATTAAGTTAATGTGCAGACGCACGCGTGTGTGCGTGAGGCTAGTCATTTGGAAATGAGAGATGTGATTACACAAAATGATTGTTCTTATTATTTTTAGAATGATCCTACATCTCCTCCATGCAACCAGAAATAAAAATCGAGACTTAAGATTACTCGAGTTTAATAGATATTAAGATCTTATAAATTACGTGTACTATTTATTACTAATTGATTTGGCAGTGATTTCGTTGGTGAAATACCTACTCTCGTAAAAGCAATCAGAGCGTAAACAATTAATGAAAATGTTGTTTGATTAAAGATAGCCTATTCCATTGATCTGTAGTTTTATCTTTGCTAAGTGAATAAATACGGCGTGAGCTATATTGAGTAAAGAAGAGGAGATCTTAGTTTTGCCTACGATTTATTACATTGTATATTCGAGGTCACTTGTTTGTGACAAAAAAACCGTGTTCATAACCGTGCCTTGGACTCCTCGTACATTGACTAAGACTATGTGAGGATTAAGACTGTGTGCATCAACGTAAAAGAAAGCTTGTCATCAAAAATATGATAAACTACTTATAAAAGCTATACAAGCTATCAAGGCAAACAAAAATACCACCTCATTGGAGCGAACGTGTCCCCCCGTAAATTTATTGTCATGTACAATTTAAACAGTATTTGTATTTGTGCGTAAGATTACTTTCATACAATAAACGTACGCCCAAACCATTTGATTCCATATTTTCTGTTTCCATATTTATTTGTCTCCATATATTGTTTCCTTCAGACTCTGCGGGAAAAACGTGCAACTTTCACGTCCGGACAGAAACGCTCACTCTATCTTCAACACCTTAGTTAAACCCCTTTATTACTTTATAGCCTAGTCATTCATCTTTGTTGCGAATTTAAATATTTTTGGAGATTATAAAATAGTATATAAAACAAATAAATGTATAAACGGAATACTCCGGCTGTTTGTATTTATAAACATTTACAAAATTTGGTATGATCTGATTCTAAGTTTTACTTAAGATTTTAATACTCTAAAAATACTTTTGAATGAATATGATCGAAATTTTTATGAATTAATTAAACCGTAACTTTATTTTAGGACTCCGTTTTGTTGTTATCTTGCTTTTGCGATTGGGCCCGATAATGATAGACAAAACATTTACACATTCACGTGATAATAAAACTCAATTCTTATATACTGTGTTATAAATATGTCAACCTACAATCACGCTTGATATGCCCTTAATGATTTCAGTGTTTTATATATTATGTGTGTAGTTTACTGATGCAGAAGGTAGAAAACAGAGCTTTGTTTTCTACGAAGGTTCCAGCAAAGGTAGTTTTTTTTCTAAATAATACCAACACTAGTATAAGATATTACACAAATTTTAGTTTTACCTGTTTATGTTTTTATGACTACAAGATTTTACGCAAAATTGTAAATGAATTGCCATTTTCTAAAAAGAAAACATTGGCCCAAGCAGCTTAGGATTCATTTTTTCTCTTGTAGTCTTTTAAACTCATTGCTTAGCATGCGCATCATCGCATTGACTAAACCTGTTCTTTAAATTGTCTCATTTTTGTGGTTGTAAGCTTTGATCATTTTTCTGGAAATCCTCGTTTTAACTTAATTTTTCCTATTCTAATCTACTATATATTTGTCAAATACCACTCACATATCACCTAAATTACTTGACCTAGAACTTTGAAACTTTGCATGAACGTTCCTCTCAGGGCATAGGCATCCACTAAGAACGGATTTTCAAAAATTCCCTCAGGGCTACGCCCTATGATACATCATACTTTCAATGTTAAAGTATAGGGAAGTTCATGTAGTTGTCAAGGCAACCTTAACATTAAGTCATGAATCCAAGGAAGTTTTTCTGTTTTTCCATGGGTAAAACCGTGTTGATCAGCTAGTCGAAAGTCGTATATATCGAAAGTCGTTATTTTTTCATATGAATAATTAATACTGTTTAAAGTAAGAAAACAATAAAAAATAAAATAAATAAATAAATAAATAAATAAAAATTTAAATAAAAAATAAATGAGTTGATGAGTTAAAATCCTACAATAAACACGGTTATTACTTAAAAGAAAAGGTTCAGTATCACATAACTTCACTCAAAGTTTTAGAGGTACTTTCCAGTTGGTGGGAGGTAGTTTTATAAAGACAAGACAAGTGGTTAAGTTGCGATGTGTTAACTGTTGACAGTAATGCCCAAAGTTGTCCACCAAGTTCCGAGCAAGCTGTTTGGATCTCTTTTTCAAGTTTCATTTATGAACAAAAATATATCAGGAAGTAATGACCAGGGCTTTAGTATCATTTGCGCTTGGTAGAACGCAAACATACCAAAATCTAATAAGGATACCAAAATAAATAAGAGGGGAAAAAACTCGGCCTGATGCGGGCTTAAAGTAAGCTTTGTGTAATTATTTGGATTATTTTTTAGATATATATCACCGGTAAAATCTAACAACCCTAATGTTATCAAAGTGTGGCTATTTTTTACCTGACACGCTTATATGTGAAATAATAAGCCGACGAAAATAATGAACATCAAGTTTTTGTTTATCAATAGCAATTTTCATGGCTTCTTAAGATTATTGCAACTGTTGAGCTCAAAATGTGATACCATCAGTTTATGTAAAAATATTTTTTTCAAATTATCTCAATAGGCAATTATGATTTTTGCGATCCTTTTTTCTCAGCCTGTGTGCAACGTAGCAAAAATCTAAGCTCACCTTTAGAAAATAACTTTCCTATAGATGTGCACGATCCCATTATAATTATATCTAATAATTACAACTATTTGTAATAATTAATTATAACTAATAATTATAACTAGTTGTAACTATAACTGTAGTAAATTTACTATAGTTTTAAATAATTTAAGAAAAATGATGAAAATGTCAAAAAATATGAGTTGCCGTGTTGGTTACGAAACAACAACGAAATGTAAACAAATGCAATCAGTCACCTATTTTGTCGGAGCAATAACTAAAAACAAAACCCAAATATTTTCTGGTTGAATATCTACCAGTAGGGCATTTATAATATGTATGCAATCGCTTTCAAGACTTGCATTGAATTGGTTCAAAGATACATACTCGGTCACTCACAAAAACTCTAAACGGTCTATCTTCTTGTAACGCCGCACAGATTGACCAAACGCTCTACATTATCACCCTGCCGAAGAAGAAAACGCCAAGTGCTTTCCCCAAAACAGTTGCTTCATAAGTTTGAATTTTTCGTGTTCGTTATTCCTCTCCGATATCGATATATTATTAGAAATATTGTTAAAGCTGAAAATGTATCCTATTAAATAATGTATATCTGCAAAACATTAATCATCAATTCATTAACTTTATAACTTATGGTTTCGCCTTAATAGAATAAAAATTATCATTAATAATGTTTGGTTACCATTGCATTACCATATAAGACGCCGACCAGGAGAATTTTAAGGCGAATGTAAGTGAAAGATGAGTGTAGGGTAGATAACTTTATTAACTAGACAGTACACTCCCGATTATCCGAGGTTGTCGGGACCGAGGCTGCCTCGGATACCAAGAATCTCGGATAATACGGATGCTGCTTATATTTTGAGGTTTTAGAGTTACAAGACCGCAATAGGAAGTTTATTTCTGGTAAAATACTTGTTTTAGAGTATCTAGGGCGGTAAAACAGGATTTCTAGACAAAAAATTATTTTAATACAATACCAATATTTAAAAACAACAATGAGTAACAAAATAAACTTCGTCAAGGAAAATCGTCATTAACGTCTGTATTCGAACGCACGTTTGTTTATGGTTTTTCGTACGCACTACTATAAAGCTCAGAAACGGAGGGTGAATCAAGGCCAATACGAATGTGGTGATTGAACTGCTACGATGTTTACGTTTCTTGACATTCTATATGGCCTCATGCGGCAAAAAGTTCACCCAATATTTGGGCAAGTCAAACTCACCATTTTTGCCTTGCATCCACCAGAAGACGACTCGGTCAGTTCCTCCACTAATGACAATGAATGTATTCATTGCTAATGATTTTCATACAAAACACAAATTTAGGTTATTGGTAGTATTCGCCTCATAAAATAATAGGCCCTACTTAGAATGTTTATTTAAATTATAAAATTGAAGAAAGGAATAAACTAACAAATCACAGATAATTTATATTTACGTTACTAAAAACCAATGACAATCACGTTATTATTATGTTTCGACCGACCGTAAAAATAATATATTCTTTAGCTTAGAACGACCTCGGATAATCCCGAGTCTCGGATAACCGGGACTCGGATAATCGGGAGTGTTGTTCTTTAGTATGTTTATTGTTTTGAAATCATAAGATAGTTAAGCTTAACTTTGAAATTAAATATTTACTTAAATATGATTTTTTATGTTTTTAATGTCCTATCTTCTTACACGTAATACAAATAAGGTATATCAACATACCTAAACAAGTTTTTACTCTCGCTTCTCAATATTCATGATTAAGGTCGATGTAAAAGAGAATGGCTAATATATTTTGCAAATATCATCCCTCTCTGAAATTATTTTCATAGAAGCCCGCGTGCTCAAAAGCTCACCACTTCTTCTAAAATGTGTAATTTTAGTTTCTCATTTTCCTGCATGATAAATTCAAACCATGTAAAATTAAATTGTTTATCGCAACCTGGGATGATAATTTTGTTTACAATATTCACACCTTCTTAATAGCTTAATTAAAGCTATTTATTGACCTATTTGGGCACTAATTTGTACTAAGCAGTTAATATTCATAGAGTATGTAGACCTTTTCTTAAAGAACGCCTTTGTTACATTAAGAAATACATGTCACTTTCTTTGTAAAAAGGGGACAGTTTCGCACATTTAGGAAACTAGTAGCAAAAAATCCAACTGAACCGCTCAAAAAAATCCAACTCACAGTTAGGTTTTATAAAGTGTTGTCATTACAAATTACTTGTTATTTAGTATTCGATTGTGTGTATATTTTAAGTTCAGTACGTATACTTCAATAATATATTGAAAGATATGCTAATGAAAAGACGTTTTAATCACAAAAATATAAATAGTTTTACAGTTAAAGGTCAATTTTTAACGAAATATGTTTCATTGCGAATAATATCTTCAGTGCTAGATGTTTTCAATCGACAAATTCTCAGAACACATTTCATGACTGCCGTCTCTGCGTTAAAAATGTATTTCTGATTAAACTAAGCCAACTAAGTTTGGTGGTTTTTTTTGCGTGCTTTAATACTGAAGATATTACGCGCGGTAATCCGTTTCCAGGCGTGTTTGTTCGCCGTCCTTTGACAGGTTACCCTCCTGTAAGTGCCAATCTCCCGCGTCCGCCGGGCGGTTATCGCGTTACGCCGCACAATTTGGACGAATCATTGTCACTTCAAAAACTAAAATTGCATGAAACATAGTATGTAAATGGCAAACAGGAACTGTTATGATAATGAACACCAGAGAGTGAAGGCCTCAAAGTCAATGGTATAGACCAAGTAAAAAGCAGCTAATTTTAATATCCAAAATTTGGACGAATGTTTTGATTTTAGTGAATTTCCCCCATAGGGAAGAAGCTATTACCGTAGGTCTCATGGTAAGACCTAAGCCCCAGATCATGATACATGTTTTAACTTTTCGTTTTGTGGCCCCCAGAAGCAAAAAAACACCCGAATTTATATATATGTTTGTGTCTGTTAGCACGATAGCGGCCGTAAAAATGGTCCGATCTTAATTAAATTTGGTTCAGACATGTAAAGTGGTAATCACTCGGACGAGTTCGGAACCCCCCCAAAAATTGTTTTTTTGAGTTTTTACATAGAAAAATTAAATTTATCGAATTGTTGTTGGCACCATTGAATTCAGCTCGAAAAAACAATTTAGTATTTTGAATCACTGCTCTATGTTACCGAGATATTGAAACTGGTAAACACAGTACGTTGTCCCAATGTCAGCCTTATGGGAAATAAGTAAAATTCTATATCTTGCTTATTTCTCAACATATCTTGATAAAATTGGTTTGTGGCTTCATTTAGATGAGATCTAATGTTTGATAGTCTAATCCCCGATATTTCCATTTTCGCGGCAGCAAAGCATACGCATTCCTCATGTTATTCTTATAGAGCTTACAAAAACATGTCAAATCTCGCAATGGTGACTTGAACTATATGTTCTTTTGCACTTGAAATTCGCTTAGTATGCAGGTCTGCTGCAACGGGGGTGTTTCCTTCGTCGGAGTATCTTAAACACTACAGTTTAGAGGTAGAGAGTATGTAAAGTAAGTAATAAGTAAATAGAGAGATGTAGATGTTTTGTACTGTATCTTAGAAAGTTAGATAAATAGAGGTCACTGTGGATTTATTATCTAACCACTAAGATAATACAGTGGTAATGATGCTTCTAAAATAAAAGAAGTGAAAAACTTGATTTTTCATATTTTTGATTTTCTTCTTTTTTTTATTGCATGAACAATTTCAAGTGACTTTTTTTATTGCTCACATGTTTACGTATCCTGTTTCGTTTCTTACAAATATTTCCTGAGGAAAAATTGTGTTTATAAAAGGGGAAATTCATGGGAAAATCTAATGAAGACACAAATATTTTTTTTATAGAAACCCCTATGGATACAAAATTAATTGTTCTAAACACAACTCTTCATTTATGTTTAAAACATTTCATCTCCTAAAAATGTGCTTTTCAACTAAAACACAAATAAATGTTTCTTTAAAAACCTAATTAAAATGTAATACATAATACACTTTTTTAACATGCACCTAAAAAGCATGGCTTTTCGTTATTTCTATTCCTCTCAAATCTTATAAAATGAGTTTTCAAACGATGCATACGAACATTTTAAATCGAAATCTATTTTTCAAAATAATTCTGTCTGTTCTGTTAACCACTATTACTTAACAAGAATTTTCAATTTCAATAATACAGTTACTTATATCTGCAACCTAATGTTATGTTTATTCAAAGTTCTATTAAGCTTTGAAGCTCTCAGCTAGTTTTCAATTTAAAATTGACTACTTTTAGATCTAAATATTTTAAAGGTCAAAAAGTTATCAAATTTATCCAACTGTTGATTAGTTAGCAATTAGCTGTCACTTCCACGTCCAGGTGGCGAAGTAGAGTTTACACCACCACTATTTATAATATCTAAAGTTAAAGAACGTTTCAATCTTTGAACATTTTGATGCGATGAAAATAATATAAAACTGGCATTTTTGTCAGTAATTAAAACGCAAAACCGTTTATCTTGCTTAAATGTAGGTTTTAGTGACATTAAACCAACCGCAATAAGATTATTGTCTGTTGAAATCTGAACGAACAAATTTTTCCCTATGTCACTAAATTTGCTGAAGTCACTCGTTTACGCTATAAGTAAAGAAATTGAGTACCTATCGCACATTCAGTCAATTCAAATCGGTTCACGTATGGTTCATCTTACCAACTTCGTTTTTTTCCAGCCTGTTTTTGCTCAGGAAAAGTTCCTGTAGGTTTTTTGCCGTTCAGTCGGAGCGGAACGGGGTAAAGTAAACAGTGAGATGGGGGTTTTACAATTGAAATATTAATGGAGTGACCTGTTGGTTGCGGTGATCTCGCTAATGCAGCCGGTGAATACAAGATGGATAGGAGTCGGTGGGTCACCGTGGGACGGGTTTTTAACCTGCGCTCGCCGTGTAATCCTCCATTCACAATGGCGCACAATGTGACTCCATTTCACCCTCAATGCCGTCTGTGCAACTTGTCGACTCGGCCGAAATGGCGAGGTGAAAATTCACCTTATATTTTCTTATCTTTATAGATTACCGGTCTTTCGTTTTTCAATTCACCAGAAATATAGCATTTGCTCTTCCCACCTATAAAAATGTGTTTTTTAGGTTGTCTTTATAAATGAATAACGCTTGACGTACCCTCGAGATTTAGAACTATTAATTTGTTGTATGGATAAACAATGCCTCGAAGTTTTAGCTCCCAAAATCCAGTGAAATGAACACAGCACTAATATCGAGTTTTTATTCCTTTATTGCTAAGCTTTGAGAGAACTCATTGAAACAACTAATTAAAAATGTAAACAATTATGAATTTAAGCCTACGAAAACGCTCGCAACTAGTATATAGCTATTCTGGAAAGCGTTCATAATATTATTAAAAATGGTTGGGTAGTTCTTCCCATAAAAATGTTGAAACGCCTGGTTACAAACTGTTGAAACTTGGTGTTTACCAGTTGTCTCATTACCGCAGGGATCAACCTCGATAAGAAGATATCGATAACACAAAAACCTTGATAAAAAGTGCACTTTTTATGTTCTCTCGATACTGTAATGGCCCTTAAGGTCTTGTTAACACAAACCTCAATAGAAAGTCTACCTTGATAACGAGACTCTTTCCAGGATCACTTCGAGAGTCTTATTATCAAGGTTCTACTGTATCACCTTTTTCTACATTCCTCAAAAGTGGTTTCAGCACAATAGCAGTGTATATCTTTCTTCTCCACAGCTAGTCATGTTAGCTCTTTGCTCTTAATACTGAATGTAAAATCAGGGAGCAGGCGGATTTCGCAATCAAAACAAGGCGAGGTATTCTCCGAAAACATAAACAGTGTTTAATACGGATAATATGCACTCTGAAGATTACTACTAGGAATACGGTTTACGTAACGTATCAATCTAAAGCACCTAAGCTCCTAACTTTAATTTCAATTTTTCAAAAACCGCTGATCAAATAACTCAACTTCCCGTGTAACTCATAAATTTGTCTATATATAAATGCATTTCCAAGTTTGACCTTTAAACACATGTAACATTAGTTCCTCATCAATACAAAACTAAAATTATGTATTCATCAATATAATCTCTATGAACAGTTGAAAAGATACTTAGAATTTATATGAGGGCAGAAAACACACACACCGCCGATGTACGTGATGGAAATGTTTAGTAATTTGCCAAATCTCGTAACAGCAATGGAAGCAAGGAGAGATCACCGGAATGAGCTGATGAACGTGAGTTTTCGCGGCCACGTCCGGTCAGAACTGTCGGGAGAATAAAATTATTAACTGTTTTATCCAGTTATGTATCGCCAGCATTTGTTCTATATATGTCCAGACTTTTTCATATTTTGTCCCGAGTATCTGTAATACATAAACGTTCTGAGTTTTAATTGTTGCGACTTTTAATGATCTTTATAATGAAATATCTAAAGGTCCTACTCAAATTGATGCTCGACCGTCCTAAATTAGTACTTATAGTAATTATTTAAATTAAATTCTAATCATTTATTCAAAACAAAGTCACAATAATGGCCCTGTAAGTCAACATTGATTTATCAATGAGAACCAAATTAACTAAGTGAAAAATTACAATACATGTGATATAATTTCCATGTTTAATGACATTATCTGGGCGAGGAACTAACAAAGAAGTATACAGTTTCGTAGAAGAATTATAATCATAATTATAATTACAGTAAATATTTATAATTACAGTAAATATTAGGTTATCTATTACCAAAAATCAACTATGGAAAAGTAGATGAAGTAGATGTATTGAAAGTAGATGTATTGAAAGCAATTAAATGTTTTACTTTTAATACAGTCCTAGAATATATGCCTGGTACTATACGAAACAGCTATGAGAATGCATCACAATTTTAGTAAAAACTGATTTCCGTATCCGCGTTTCCGATAAAATTATACTGACGCAAACTTACTATTTGTCACTGAGAGTAATTAAAAATACTGTAATGTAGTTGACTATATTGTCAAAAAAACAAATATTGTTTTGAGAAATTTTTAGTGGGGATATGAAAAACCTGCGATGAAAATAAAGTCGGCTGGTTTCATTAACAACCTACTCACCGCCCAGATTGGCTGTAAATGAGCTGTTTGAGGCTGTAAATTGCCTCTGGTATAAGAATGTGATTCCAATCACCTTATCGCAGGTGGCGATTGGTAAATGGCTGTGATCGCCGCGACCTTAAAATGACTATTACAAATAAGACACTTCGCTGTTTTTGAAAATACGTAATTTATTTTCACAAAAATTAGCCAATGGTTACTTAAAGTCATAAATCCTTTGACTTACCTTTATTCATCCACGAAAATCTTTAAAATTGTTTACCTACTTTATTTTATACTTGGATCTAAAATGGTTTAATCATTTATACAGTGAATCATTCGGCGCACATATCAAGGGATTGCTAACAAGAGTATTGCAATAAGCAAAAAAGAAAACCATTTTAATTTCTTTAAAGCCAAAGTTTAACCTAATTTTAGCAATCGATTGAATAAAAACAATATGATAACAATATGAAATCGCAATAAACTAGCAGTTTCGGCATTTTTGATTTTTTTGTACAGCTATATTATGCTTGAATCTATTATACAGGGTGAGTCTTCTATGCCGTCCACAACAGATTTTAGGCAAGCGGCTTAACATACAAAGACGAAACAAAACATTTCCCCACTAAATCATACCTAAGGAACAATGTAAAAATATTTTTAAGCTTTTTAAAATACAGGGTGTTCCAAAAACCGGGGGTCTTGGGTTCGAATCTCGGAATTTTTAAATGTAAACATGTCATATTATACATCATTTCACAGCTCTAAGCGAGATAAACAATTTGGTGAAAACAGAACTCAATTATCTTTATTATTTTCAAAAAAGCGGCCGTTTTTGTGAAAAATATTGGTATTTACGGAATACCCTGTATCTCGAGAACTACTGAAGGTTTTTTCGTTCTGTTTGAAAATTCTTAATCCCTGTAAAGTCAGCTTTAATTTGATATGCAACATGCCAACATTAAAAAAATAAATATTTTTAAAAAATTTTATTTTTAATAAATGTTGGTAGCACTGAGAATCAAAATTTTTAAATGGCAACATATGTTAAATAGTAAAGGTCTTGCAAAACCCTACAATTTTTCAATTTATACTTCCCTTCTATATTTGGTAGTTTTTCATTAAAAAACAAAAAACTCCATTTTCCCATATAACGCCCATGTTAAATGTGCAGTACTCAAAGCATTTAAATTTGCATCCTTTAACATTGAGTACAGCAAATTTAACATGGGCGTTATATGGGAATATGGAGTTTTTTGTTTATTACTTAAAAACTACCAAAGATAGATGGGAAGTATAAATTGAAAAATTGTAGGGTTTTGCAAGACCTTTAAAATGATATACTATTTAACATATGTTGCCATTTAAAAATTTGATTTTCAGTGCTACCAACATTTATAACAAATAAAAATTTTTTAAAAATATTTATTTTCTTTTAATGTTGGCATGTTGCATATCAAATTAAACTGACTTTACAGGGATTAAGAATTTTCAAACAGAACGAAAAAACCTTCAGTAGTTCTCGAGATTCAGGGTATTCCGTAAATACCAATATTTTTCACAAAAACGGCCGCCATTTTGAAAATAATAAAGATAATTGAGTTCTGTTTTCACCAAATTGTTTATCTCGCTTAGTGCTTTAAAATGATGTATAATATGACATATGTTTACATTTAAAAATTCCGAGATTCGAACCCATGACCCCCGGTTTTTGGAACACCCTGTATTTTAAAAAGCTTAAAAATATTTTTACATTGTTCCTTAGGTATGATTTAGTGGGGAAATGTTTTGTTTCGTCTTTGTATGTTAAGCTATTCGCCTATAATCTGTTGTGGACGGCTTAGAAGACTCACCCTGTATACGTCGCTCCTTTATAATATTGATTATTTGGTTTCTCTAATGAATTTGGTAAAAGGAATGTACAAATTCAGAAAAGTCACTTCCCAGTTTTTAGAATTTTTAGGAATATTTCAGGTTAAAAGGGATGATTCTGAAGCATTTAGTCGCTAAAATTATAAACCCTTTACTTTTTTAAATGATTTAAGGGGTTCGCAAAGTAAACTTCCTTGGGTAAATGCTGAGCGGCCAAGACTCACCCGTCGAGTTGGGCTTCCAACAAGTGATTTACTATTTAAATGTTTCCTGCACTTTATTTCACTTGCTAGCAGACGTTTAGTAATAACATTTTAGTGATATACGTATTATGGTGGCCAATGCAGCTGCTGAGAACAATTCGTGATACAATTTTAAATTTTGCTATAAATTGTAAGTTGATTGAAGTGATTTTTATTTTGCATGCAAAGCTTTCAAACCTGTGTTTTTGTGTGTGTGATTTTAATTTCATCTCTAGATTTGCCTTTAAGAGTTTTGAAAACTTCGCCATTACACGCTTAAATAAAAAAAAAAACTAAATTTGGTTTTATCAAGTAGTTTGGTGTATGCTAATAGTGCAGTAATTGTAATATTATGATAATTATTAAGAATCAAATTAAATATTTAAAACAAAATATTTTAACCTCAGATAAAAGTTACTCTTCTACAAGTCAGCTTTAATTAACTTTGTTCCGACAAAAGTTCAGTTTTGTTCTGTTCAATACCAGTGATAATTGATGCATGAAACACTCAACATCGACGAAACTGTAATGTTTGAAAGGACAAGAAAGTGAGGTGCAAATATCCTGAGCTGAGCGGCCGGTGGCGGGTTAGCGACGCGGTGTTGCGCGCTTGTTTGTTTACAACCAACATTATACAAACCGGCTGGAATACACAAGTCAAAGGCAAGTTAGTTCTCTCCGCCAAGGCAAATATGTCTGACTTCCTGGCAATGTTTTGAATAAATTATTACACTTTCCAGTTTCAAATTTTCTGCTGCGTTCCCTCAGTGATACGGCTTTGTGCAAATTGGTAAAAATGTTATGAGAAAGATATCAAGTCTCTGTTTGAATATCCTAAATTTATGCATGTAAAAAAAACAACTTAGTCTGTTTTGTGGATATTATGTTAATTCATTCATGTTGCTAAATTTCCTCGGCTGGGCCAATCTTAAATTGCATTTTCCAAGCGCCGTATAATACGAGCGCCACGCCGGCGCCGGCGCCGCGTACGCTGAGCGCAAAAGACGGCTACCGAACCAGCTTTTTCGGATTTGAATCGGGTTACGAACTGCAGTAATGACATTCGCCAAGTTTAAAGTTGCGGATTATTTGTACACTAATACCGCACGTTTAAAAAAGTCTAATGATAGTAAACATATCCTAATGTCTGAACTACCTTACCTACCAGCTGCATTGTTGTATCAGCAATAAGAACCAAGTTAGCCAAGTTATTTTTTGTTAATAGGATAAAAATATAGTAGCATCAAAGTCAACTCTGCTTAACTTTGCCATCATCAAGCAAAGCTATGGATATGTTTATTTACTTTTAAGGAAAACTGTAAAAAATATTGAAATTGAACGGACCTTAAAACAACTTTTAGGGATTAAAAATGCGTTCTGTTAAATGTGGTACAATGTTATCTATAAATAAAAAGCAGCATAAATTCATATACAAATGTTAAATCCATAAAAACATATTTTGTATACAATAACATATTACATTAAAATGTTTCATGGTTTAAGTTTAGTGTAATCAACCGTTCTCAATTTATGTAAGGAACTTTTCTTTTTAAATGTTTTTAAAGCTCTGTAGACTCCATTCCCGATTGTAACGTTTTAAAACAACTTTGGCCATTGATTGAATTCGCGAACTGGCTTATGAAGAAGTCAAATGAATTGCAAAAAAGGGAAAGCTGTTTGATGGGATTTCCGATTACTTAAACGTTTGAATTAACTTAAAATTCGCTGTGGAATCGGATGAATTAGAACCCTTAACTTTCTACCCCTAAATTAGAACCAAATAATATTTATAACTAATCCACATTTAGTTATCTTTATCCTACCTTGAAAATATTTGCACGAATTAAATTTTTAAATATTGTCGTAATTTAATTTTTGTGAAGTCAGTAGTAACATCATAACTTTTTTCCCAAATTTTGAATGTAGATTTTAGCTAGGTTTTCTTTCAAAACTGTAAGTCGGCAGTATCAAAATCTCTTAATACAAATGCCTGGTAAATCAATTTACACAATTTTGAAAAAGCAACCAGAAAAAGTTCAATATTTGTTAAGGGCTTAAATGCGCTTTTTGCGAAAGATTAGAAACAGAATAGTTGTACTTTTTATTGTGACCCTGGATTGGAGTACAGTATATAAATAATAAAAAAAATTACCTCACGCAATCCTTAAAATTCAAAAGACGACCTGTTCTTGAGCAAATTAATCAATGTGTCATTCCATTGTGACAAGTTGATTAATTTAAATGTTTTCATACTGATAAAATTGTTAAAACTCATTAAACTGGAGTTATGCTCGTCAGCACGTATCACTATCGTAGACCCAATAATATTTACCAACTGATGGTGTTATCTTATTATCATCCACTACCTTTCTGTGTTTCATTTTCATCTATGTTCTTTTTCTTTTCACTTCGTACTTACTTGTTTGCATTTTGATATGTCCATACTATACATGTATTAAATAGGACATTACTGGAAAGAAGGTCTATCATTGATTTGTTATTGGTAACAATTTTTTTTCTTTGATTAAGAATTAAATTAAAATTAAATTAATTTTAATTAATTAAAATTAATTAAAATTAAATTGATGAAGAATTAAACATAAGTTTAATTCTTCTTTCGCGTCCAGCTTAGAACTTTTTGGTTCTGAATTTAGGAATTTGCATTTTCTTTTCAATTAATTAACGTAGTTGTGAGCTTCTAGTATACAATTTTCAGCATGTGTGGATTAATGATTAAAAGATTTTCTTGGTACATAATATTCCTTGAACTTTTGTTTATATGATCTTAGAATTGTTGCAGTCTGTTGTTGTGACCGAATGTGCGTCTGTTGTGTATTCACAATTTTGGTGATAGTTCAGGAATGGTTTTGAAAATATACCTTCTTTGTGACAAAAACTGTAAAACCTTTTTATATGCAGTACATTGATGCATAATATTGCATGCAATTGTGAAATTACTTTTGAAAGTCTTACGCATGTCTAAACTAATGTAAGAATCAATTTTAAAATCATTATTCTTATAACAGTAGACTTTAAGAGACAATAATGAGAAAACATAATTTTTTTGCTGGAATTTAGTACTAAATAATTGTAAAAATGAACAGAGTCAAAATTTGCTTGTCATTTGCAGCGTAACTATCACCTTTTATCACCGACGGAAATTGGTTTCCACTTTAGATGCATTAATTTTTATATCGACACCAATGGCTACTCATTTGCTCTTTCTGAACTAAACAGTTAAAGTAGGCTACTATTGAGACATTGCTTGCACCGTACATAAAATTTAGGCTTCATTCAGTATATGTACCCCTCAGCTGCATCATTGTTAATGTCAATTCAGCAATACCGTTCGAAATGTTTGAAGTTTTTCAAATTTGATAAGGTAGCCAGAGTTCGTAATTTCTAAAATTTCTTTTTTCAGTGCATTGCATAAAATGGAATCGCTAAAGAGAATGTCTTGTTGGTTTGAGTCGTGCAAACGTATGTTATTCACACGAGGCCCGGGCGTTCCAGGTGGCATACAGCGGGCGAGGGGCGCGTCTCCCGAGAACCTGCTAATGCGATCACGGCCATTCATGACGCCCCGTTAATAAATAACAAGCTTCTCCTATTCTCTTTGAAAATGCGCGCCAGTATTCTTCAACCGTAATGTGTGCTATTAGTCGCATTTGCCACACCTCGACGGTAACACGTGTTATATCGCATGTTGCTGCGACGGGAATATAAAACGGACAAAGGAATTGGTCCAAACTATTTTGAAATGCTGGGGTGTTATTGAAGGTTTATTAGCTGCAACGTCAGTGAAATTGTTGATATTTAATCGTATGTGATTAATACTATCCTAAATGCTCGATAATCGGGTACAAATTACGTTTTCAAAACAATAAAATGTGTTTCAAAACATTTGTTTTAGTTAATTTAAGGTATAGATATTTATTTAAATATAGTGATATTTATTTCCAAAACTTAAAAATATTTTTTTACAGTTGCTAAAAAATATTATCGACGTTGGTAAAGCATTTCGTTAATTTAAATTAAACTTTATTTACATTTTTGAAAAGAAAGTATATGGCTTAAATTACTCTCCGAGGGGAGTGGATGAGTTCCCCATTAAAAACTTAATCGTCAAGTCAGCTGGAATTCGTCATCTGATTTCATTAAGTTCGATGTCAGGCAGAAATTAATTCATCGCGAGTCGGACAGTTACTGTTTGAAACACTAAAATCGATGATATTGTATCAAGTAAAAAACATTGACATAAAAACTTAAACGTAAAATGACGCAATATAATGATTTAGAGCACATCTATTTTGGCACCACGGAAGTCCCAATTATTCAAGACACGGTTCTGCCCTGCCAACATCTGACCTGTAGTGTTGTTATATCAACTTCTTCCGAGTCTTCTTCAAGATGTACTTTAACCACAAATTCAACAGTTGTATTGTGTCAACAAAAGGACTATCAAAACTGTGCAGTCGCCATAGCATTTTGAGAATGGGCAAATGTATGACCTTTTGGACATTGTTGTACATGGTTTATCAACTCGGAGTCAGTGAGGGTTTTGTAACTGTTCTATTTGATTTTCGGTTGTAATACTATTGGTAATTTAACTAGGCGGTTATAAGTATGGAGATTTGACCACTGGGGGTGAAATTCCGAGATCGGACTTAAGAGTTTGATATCTGGGGGTATAAAGCCGGGGGTACGATTCCGGGGTATAGATCTTAAGAAAAATAATTTAATTTCAAAGAACATCATGTTGATAATTTAATAGTGTATTGGGGGTACATTTCCAGTCGCGGGCTGTTTTTCGAGCGGGTTTAGGCCTCCTGTGACGTTAAAAAGACGTAGGCGTTTTTTCAAGGGGGACAAATCCGGGCGTACAATTATTCCGCTACCCCAAGAATATGATGGATGCCACATTGGCACCCTTGGGCAACTTTAAATATCGAAGTTCAAAGTTTTCACAGGGTCGCAAATACAACCGAAAATTATAAATACTTTTTAAAAGGCTACCAATTTACTCAACTATCTCTAGTAGCTTCAAATTTTTTCATGCTGTGTTTAACAACCCAGTGATCCTTTAAAACTAGGCTATTGTTTGAATTACACCCTACAAAGTAATAACGCCAATCCCAAAAGTAATAATCACACTAAGAAATTATCAATATTTGAATATTTTTAAGTAAGGCTCACGAGCCTTTTTAACTCGTGGGACCCGCAACTGAGTTTCCGTAACTCTGTTTCAACAGTTCTTACTCGACCCTTTCACTTCACTCTCTGCTCATTATAACTTAGAATCACTTCACTAATTTAACTTTCTGTGAAAGTTTGATTCTTGTATTAATTTTTATTACTAATTATTCATAAGATGTAGAATAATCTGGTTAAAGTCTAGTTCCTATTTACTAGAATTATTAACATAAAATCAATTTCAAATATTTTGTACGTTATAATAATAATCTCACGTTAATAATGTTCCAATTTTGTCATTAGGCTATTTATGAAGGTATCATTTCGAGGAGTATTTATGGCAGTTTTAGTATAATCGTAGTTTTTTTTTATTTGGCCCAAAAAGGCTTTACGAGGTCCTGTAACAAAGTTTAGGGTCGTAGTTAAAATTAGTCCTCCTCTTTAAGTTTTTACTGGCGTTTATTTGTTTAGAAGTTTCAAGTAAACGATATGTATAAAATTTACATTGTTTTAAATTTTGTTGTATTTTTGAAGTTTTTTTTCCCAAATGAAGATGTTACTCATTAAAACGTGTTACATTCATCCAACTTATTACTAATTAAACCTAAACCTTTTGGGGGTAATTAATTAAAAGATAGTAATGAGATTTTTGTGTTTTCAAATGATTGAGTGAATGTTATTTTGTGCTAAAAAAACTTCCCAAACATTTTAGGTAAAATTAGTAATTAATTTGTAATTAAACTAGTAAAAAGTAGTAATAATTAGTATCCTACTCTTTAAAAAAATTTTGTCCGTTCAGTCAAGCAGCTACGAATTTGCAGGAGAGTGCCAAACTTTAATGAAACATCTCCAACAACTTTGCTAACCACGCAAAAACAAATTGATATGTTCCTTCGATGTTATCTTAATCTCGTTCCCAGCTCTGCAAGAACTCTTCTGACTGACCAAGCGTGTCTGAGGGGATTCAGACTCTTTTATTCCATGTTTTTACCCATAAACGTGTTTATACTTTTTGTGAAGTTTAAATGATAACGACTAAAATGCAGGATGAAATATTTTGGATATATAATCTTGGTTTAGATTGTATTGTACAAACTGTCGCCAAATCCTTATAAAAATACTTGAAATAAATATTATTTTATTTATATGGTGTAGGCACGAACTCAGAATGTCAAAAATATACTAATGAACTAGGAAATTTCAGTTATTTAAGGATTAAATAAAAAAGGATTGTCAAATTTTAGCAAAATACTTTTAGCCCTCCTTAAGGGAAACAAAAAAAAATAATAAAAACCATACACAATTCCATTTTATCTAGGGTTGGAACCATTTGCAGCATTGAGAGTGTAACTGAATGTTTAAAAATGTATGCAGCAGATTATATACACAATTAAAAGCAATTAAATTGGTTCATTTATTAATTTTGTAATTACATTTTTTTTAAAGATAGTGTTATTATTTTCGGGGAATTAATACAGAAACGTATTTCGATCTGTGATCTTAATTCTGATATCTCATTTCAGACTAAATAATCTAGTGAAAAGTTATCGTCAATTTATCTAACAAAACATTGACAACGTCAATTTTTATTATGAAACGTATTGGTCAAAGTTTATAATTTAAGTCAGTTCGAAAACTGAACTCTAAATTTATCAATAACAACTCAAAATTAAAACTCAACTCTAAATAAACTTATAACTTTGAGTTTAGCATAATTGGTTCATAATTGAGCTTTTGTGGTAGTTGGGAATTTCAACATCAATATTTCAACAGAGCTAGTAGAATAGCAAAACAGTTTGCGACTAGCTCTTTATGGTGCTTGTATTTTTTCTTGGAAAAATAATTGCATTAACATTCTTAAGTAATACTAAATGCATATTGATTCAAAATCAAATTAAATTTGAGAACTGATATTGATCTCTGTTTTTCTATTTACAGGTTTTAGACAATTTTTAAGTAATTTTGGGTAATAAAATACATATTTTACATGACTGTCATTTGGGCCAGGATTAATTTTTTGAGGTTCGGTTTGCGGCGTTGTATTCTACAAATTAAGTCTTTTATTTCATGTTAATCTCAAACTGCTTACATTAAAGATATTCGTCTTACTCCTTGTGGGCTGTCCCCTTAGCGGGAAATTGCTAATTGCTTAAAAGGTATGTTTTTTATGATAAATATCTGGATATAAAACTCTATTAATGTATCTATCTTGGTTAAAAATGATATTAAGCCGTTCCGGGACTTTTTGTACACACTGCATATATACATTCTCACTGTCTTTGCGATAATTACGTTTATATCTCATAACCTATTGACATAGCGAAAACAAAATTTAGCGTTTCATCCTAAACATACATAAATAAGTGGTGATAACGTACTTTATTAATTAGTCCAATGACACTCACGTGAAATATTAATTTATACAGAGAACACTTCAACCTTAAGGCCCTTCTCGTTCTCTTTATCATGTGACACTTACCGAAAAGCAAATTCAATTTTGCCATATGAGCTTTTTTTCAAAGCTAAATTAAGTATTGAGAACTTACAAAGGACTTTGACACTTTATCCGGTGATACTCTGCAGGAAATAAAAATCATAAAAACCAGTGGCTTAGGTGGCTTAGAGGGAAGGGTCAATGATGGGATACCCGTTATAATTTAATAATATCGCCCTAGCAACTCCTGCCTTGCTCGTGTAATCGGAGTAAATGGCATTGCATTATCCGAGACCAGCTTCTCTTCCGCGATCTCCCCTGTTAGGTGCTTACAAAGTCACCAAGAATTTCTGAGATTTACAAACTCAGTTGGTTGAGACCTTAACCAACCTTAACGTGTGTTGTCCTTTTTACTTGACAAACCTTTTAGTTTTAAAACTTATCTTTTTTTAACACGAAAATATTGTATTCATATTTTTTTTCTAAAACATGTTATGTGTTCATCCAGTTTGCATTATTATTTTGCTAGCTGTCAATAACGTTTACCTTTAAACCGCTAAAAAAATTAGATTATCTGTTATGTTTATTTACTTTCCAGCAGATTATCTTTTTAATTGTCTTTTTAGCAAACTTTATCTTGGTGCAGTATTTGTGTCATCCTTAAAATACTAGAACGATAAAAATTTCTGCGATATGGTTTAGCTATTCATGCATTAATGCAAACAAAAAATGTAAACAAAACTTTGACGTAAACCCAACTTAAACTTTTATTGAATTTATGAAGTATGCAATAATAGTCAAAAACTACGTTAGCTCAACCACTGTTGACAACTTTTCTCTGAAATGCAGCTCCCGCAGATTGACTTAGTTATTACTCAGGATAAGACTATTGACACAGGTTTATTTAACCAACCCTTATAACCAAATATTATGTGAAACAACAAATCCGTTCATAATCTCGTCTACACGATTTTATTTTAAAATGTAGAAAATATTGTTTCAATTGTTATTTGTTGCCCACAATTGTGGACACTTCTTACCGACTATTTTGGACCTAAAAAATGACAACTTAGACATCAATTCTTCCTCTGTAGGAATTTTTTATGACGTGTAGCTAAATAAGTGTAATGGAAAACTCACTCATTAATTGACTTTATTTTATCCATTTGATGTGTTCACTTAATGAATACAGGCGTCCCCACACTCAATTGACTTGACTATTAAATTCTCTAAACATGTAATATTGTGAGCATGAAACTTTTGACAATATTGATATTTCCCCTCGATTATTAAAAATGTTTTAAGTTATATCCTTTCAAATTTGTTAACTACTGATTATAACTCAGTCGATTTCGTCTTTAAACGCATGTTATCGGCATTTATTCCACTAAGGAAGCGGTGAATCCATTTTAGTAGGCTTGACTACTTAAAAGATATTAGGTTTGTATCTATGAGCAATAATGTAATGAACTGTAATTGGAGGAATAAATTCTTTCTTTCTTTCTTTCTTTGTGGCACTAGCACATATAATTCCACGACTTTATCCCAAAATAAACGGTAGAACAGGTACAATCTCAATTGAATACTAATATTAACTTTCTAACATGTTTCCTAACAATCAAGGGTGGGTTTCTGCCCAGTTGACCATTGACGATCTATCAATATTTGATGGTTTATTTTATTCACTGGTATTTTTCCCACAGAGACGAAATAAATTTTTTATTTGGATATTAATGAATTGCATTAGCATACGTGAAAGTAGGATGGATAAGGTAAGGTAGTGGCCGGGTACTCTGCCGGTGTCAGTTTATTGGGCGTTGTCGTCGCCACGGTCGGTGATTCGGTCAAAGCATATCAGTTTAAATTTACATGTAACAACTAGTCGGGTTAATTTAGCGTGCTTTGACTGGCTCGAGCCCCTGAGGCCACCCGGCGCCCCCTCCGTTCATCAGCCGAGATCTTGCATCATCCCTGCAATTCTTATTGCGATTGAATTCGTGTATTTTCCTTTTTCATTTGCCGATCACATCGTTTTATTGTAACTGTTTGGCGGAAGTGTGTCGCAACGACCATAAACCTGACGTTGTTTCTACTCTATGTGACGTTGACGTTGACTATGTTTATTGAAGATGAGGTGCACGATATCTCAATAGTGTTGTTTTTTTTATTTATCACTATGTCATGTTGTTTATCGCTCCTATTCACTTTGTTAGATCTAAATAAACAGCTCGTTGAAATCATTTAAATAAATATTTTCATTTTCAATTGTATTTTCAGACAAAAATGTGATACTTGAAAGTGCAATAGAGAAGGTTTTCATGTACACTAAGTGAATACTGTACAACAACACATACCATGTTAATCACTTAGATATTAACGCCTTAGTTGGGAGGTAGGAAACAAAACCCTTTAGGTAGAGTGCATACAAAGATTTATCGTACGGGTTCCATTTGTTACCTTTATAAAGAAAATTTCAAAGTGTTTTCATAATGACGGTATCATTGGAAGAGCTCTTTAAACGTGTTGTGTTTGGTTTTGCTTTTTTCACATTTCTCATTTCAATATTTTGTTGACAAATAATTTATAAAAACGTTGTTTTTTTATTGTTTAGTATTTTTTAAGCTTTTTGTGTTGTTTCAAAATTTCAATATGTATATGAGCAATCACGGTTGGTTGACTAACTCATTTGATCATGAATTAAAAAGAATTTAAGGCCGTAAACTATAAATATTGACACACATATTCATTATAAGGTCTAAATGCATATTATAAAAGGATTTTAAAATATTTTTTCTTACGTTTTTTTCTGAAGGGTGCACGGAAAAAACGATCACAGTCAAAATATATTTTTGTTTAGATATTACCATGGCAATAATGCTCTTGCATTGGACTATCACCCATCAGTTCAAAAACCAGGTAAAAGTGATCGTAGTCAGAGTAAATCACATTTGAATTCTAGCTATACAATGGAGAAACTATCATAGTCATATAAAACAAGGGAATATCGGTCATGGTCTTTGCGTGGCAGGGAAAAACGATCATATTCGTCCATGCGACTATGATCATTTTTCACTGTGCCATATCAAAACACGGTCTATATTATGGTAATAACAACGTATTAACAGTGTACAGAAAAAATACTATGCAACTGCTGTGAAAAAATGTATCAGTAGGCCTATGTGACGTTCTATTGCTAGAACGTATACAAAACGCATACGTTCGTACGTTCGAACGAACGTATACGTTTTTTGTATCATGCAGTCATACTGTGGAAAAATGATCATAGTCAGATTACTATGATCGTTATTGCACTGGAAGGTATGTATTTACTTTGGTTTTTATTTTTTTTTTTAATACTATAAAAAAGAAAATGACTTAAAAAATAGTTTAATAGGTACCACAATGTACTCACTACCATATTATGTGTCCTGCACTTGTATAAAAAGTAGTTTTAGACTCCTTAACACTGAATAAAACCTTAAACTTACGTTTCTGTAAAAGTTTGTTTTCGTGACTTTGATCGTTTTTCCCGTACGCCCTTCGTTTTCTTAAAATTAGGTGAGATTCGAGACCGGTATGTATCTGATCGTAACTGCGATGAGTTATCATTAAAAAAAATACATCGTTCAGTTTTTTAATAAATAAAATGTGGGCTTTCATAAATTATGTTAAAATTTCCATTTATGTTAAACGATAGAAACAACTAGAGGATACTCGCACCAAAGGTCAAGTGATGGACGTTCTCCAATGTGTACAAACTATCAAACAATAATTCTGGTGTGAAATCATTTGCAATTTTTTCCTAAGTCAAAATTAGTTTTAAGACAATCGGATAAAAGAAAAAAGTGTTTTCTAACTATTACTCAATCAAGTTTAGACGGATTTCAATTACACAAAATATATACATTGAATGGAGGAAAATAAATAATTGCTGTGAATTGGTAAAGTCCTGGCTTGAGCACATGAAAAATGAATTGGAATATTATTAAGGCTTTGGTGTCATGTTAATTACTGCGGATTCCAGTAGGCCTAACTCTAATAATCTATTTGGCTTAAAATTGACTCACATTCTGTCATTTTCACTTATACAGCTGAAACATGGCTTTGTAAAAACAACCTTTGTTTATATGTAAATTTTTGGATTTACAAATTCTGTTTTTAATTTTGCCAAAACACATCAATAGTTTTAGGGTCATTTATGGTTTTCCATGAATGAGAATTATTTAAAATCTTTATTTGAAGTTTTTTACAACTAAATTAATATTTTTCTTTTTTCAATTTTTATAAAGTGTAATTTATTTACAGAGTAATATTGTAAAAACGCCATCCTCACGAAAGCTGCGAATTCAACAAATTTCATATAAACTCCTTGTAGGTACCACATAGTTATCTTTAAATTGGCAGTTTAACTTTTTGATGAATAGATAATTTGCCGTGTAGCAATCACCTTAATAACATGACCGCTGAATACATAGGGATATCGTCTATTTACATGAGTAACATAAGAGGTGAAAATATCAAGGTTACGTACGGACAAAGTATAATCATAAATAAATTATATCAACATAAGATCAAGAGATCGTAAGGCTAAATTAAAAGGTTTAAGAAAATTTCATATAATTTCAGTCATGCCTTGACATAAAATACGACTCATTGTAGTTGAGAGACGCATTAACGTAATGCCCTTAAAATGTTATTGATACCCCATCTGAATCAAGTAATCAAACAATTTTTAGTCGAATATTTGTATATATAGAAAAAGAATAAAGACAAATATTCAAATTTCTACCTGAAATAGATATAAAATTTTTTATGTTTTGTTACAAGTTCTATGTATCATTAGCAAACTAGTTTTAAATTAGTTTTATTTTTTAATGTTTACTTAAGTTCTATTTAATGTATAGAGAGCAATGTAAAGGTAACTTTAGCGTGATTACCTTCTATCTTCTTCTTCTATTTGGTTAGAAACTTAAACATTTAATTTGTCATAATTGTAAGTGTATGACGAATCTTCCTTAGTACCTATCCACTAAATGTTTTCTTTTAATTTATTAATTATGTGCTTACCTTCAATTGATTACCTCCGTTTTGCATGACCCAAGTTCATACTTTACCTTTCTTTCATTTTTTAGCGAAGAAATGAATCATCTTAAGTTAACGAGGCCTTTTAAAATTGTAATCATCTTCTCTTCCTTTAGTAAATTAACTTCTTCTGTCGGGAATCATGAACAACCAAAGCGTAAAATTGTCTAGAGGTGAGAAAGGCGTACAATAATTAAATCAACGACACCAAAGTTGAGCCAGCTTTATTTTTGTTCTTAAAAGCTTATCGTGCATTGACAAATTATTTTTTTAAGAAGCAATGTTGGAATTCATAAATTTAGTATTAGGTGACATATTTTACATCTAAAATATTCTTCTTCAAATCTTTTTAATGCAATTTTAAAAAAGAATTTTTGATGAAGTTTTGTTTACCTTTATGATATTCTTTTTGCAGTACTAAAGGACTGAAAAAGTAAACCAGTGCAACGCTTTTATTACTTATTTTTTCGTCGTTTCTATTTGTTAATGTTGTCAAAGTTAGATGTTGCATTAGACAAGCATGTTCAAAGTTACTTTAAGCGAATTTAAAGTAAAACATTTTGATAGATATTTTTTATTTAAATGTACATTTTACGTTATTTGACTGAATACAATCACATTTTCTTAATTGACGCTTATAAAAACAACTGGGTTTTTCCTAATTTACCAGTTTTTCAAATTAAAATACTGGTCAATTTTACTCCCCTAGTATTTTTTTATTGTGTTCACATATGCTTTTCTGTTGTTACAGTCATCAAGCACGCGTGTTCGTGTACTTGGCCTCCGTGCTTGAGTTAGTGACGGCCTCAGGGGGAAGATTGAAGCGGGCTATTCGTCCAACGACATAATTATACAACCTGCCACCCCAAGAGCCCCGCCGTAAGTCTCTTTATATCGATACATAAAGGTTTATGAGGGATGGAAAGACATTTTTACTGTGATGTTTAATTTCTATGCAACTTTTTCCATTGCTTGTGAACTCACAATGAACGTCCATCTTCGTGTTTCTTTGTATGCAAGTTAAAGGTTTGATTAGATGCCGAGCTAAACAAAGTCCTCTATAAAATATACTAACTATATACTCATCCCGCAAGCACAGAGAATGGTAAGTTGCAGTTTGCCCGCTGTAATTTATTTACCAAAAAATTAAGCTAGAGTGAAAAATATTCCAATTAAATCGCACAAAAATAAGAAAAAAGCTATTCTCATAAACTTTAAGTATAAAATTTGATTGTCAGTTTTTCATGATAACATTGGCCGCCAGTATTTAACATAATACTTGATATGACTGCCATTTTTGTCAAAACGAGTAAACGTGAAAAAGCCATCCCTACCAGTACACTATTAATACTTTAACATTTAAGTCAATCATGTGAAATAGGGAATCCCAAACACATCGCGTTTCCGGTATGTAATTTTAACATCTAGTTATTATAAAAAACATTACTGTAATTTTTGTTGTCCTTGATTGTAGTAGCACAACAAATGCCTTCAAACGGAGCAACGCAATATAGTTGCAGTAGTCAAGTTGCATTGCGTGAATTTTGCGGGCGTTCCTACAGCACGAGCGTTGCGTTTCATCGCGCGCCGCCGTATTACCAAATGAAAGCATTCCGCTTAGCTCTATTCTTTTTTAGCGAACTTCCACCATGAGAAAGAAGTTATGACCGTAGTCGGCTCGGTAAAAGCTAAGTCAGGGACATTGTTATTTTTTTATTGAGGTCTATAGATCCCCAAAACACTAATCGTCCATCTTCATGTATTTGTTTTGAATAGTTGAATAATTTAACTCAAGTATATAAATGGAAAAATGGTACGTTAAAATACAAAATTATAAATCTGAATAAATAAAGAAACTCCTTTTTATACTTATATTATAAGTGCGACATTCATGACTTCCAGTTGTAAAACCAGGCAAATCGGTTTTTTTCAAATAAGAGGGTTTTGAATTAAGTAAAATTGAGTTTTAAGTTTATTTTTTAATCTAATTAATTTTAATCTTTTTACTAATTTCTAGTAGACTTAATGGTCAGGAGTGAGTTCAGGTTCAAAAACAAAACGAAATTTCTTGTTGAATTTTTATTTTACATCAATCGGTGACCGAGATTTTGGTTGTGCTGAATGAATTTGCATTTTTTTTTATTTACCTCAAAGAAGGAGAATTATCCCAATCCTAGGACCAGTATTACATAAACTTACCAATGATTGAGACTTTTTACACCACAAATTATATAATTGTAAGAGGATTAGAAATGGAAATAATTTTTTTATTTATCTTGATTTGATTTAATTGCAATTGTTTTTCGCTTGAGTTCATTGATTACATGGCTGCTGCTGTTCAAAGAGAATAGTTGAATTGTTATAAAAAATAATTAGACCTATAATTATGAAGATTGCAATACAGTTTTGAAAACCAGTTTTGAGGGCCATGCCCTCGTTAATTGATTTAGTGATTGAAGGTCATGAATGATGAAACATACCTCTTCATTTTATTATTTACATAAATATACAAAACATTAATTGATCCTAAGGTATGTTTAATATGCTCATATTCTTAACAACCCTTTAGATATTCGCTATTTTACAGTATTGCTGCAACGGGGTAATTATGATTTCATGGTTTTCATCATTTTTGTCTTGGGCGTTATTGCCTAGGCCCAATTTGGTGTTTTAAAAATAGTAACTATTTTAAATCGCGCCTAATTTATGCATTTTTTCATATAAAAACCAAGAAAAATACGTAACCTTAAATTACCAGCAAAGAAAATGACATAATATAATAGTTTGTATTTTGAACGTGTCTGACAGGAACTGGTTTCAATCTTTAAAAAGGGATATGACAAGGTTTTAAATTAAGATCAAAGATCAAACGCCTCTCAAAGAGTGTTTAAATATTTGCGGTTCAGATTAAGAAAGCCGCCCACACTCTTGCAATGGAAATCCACTAACAATTTTTAGTGGAAAAAGGTCTCAACAAAATAGTATTTTAATAAAATTGTAGTTTTCACCACGAGGAGCTAAAGTGGTATTTTTTAAGGCGCAAACATGTTTTTTAAAGCGGCCGAGCCACCACCGTTGCTGCGTGTCTTGAACTGTGTTATTTTATCATACTGCGGAAATAAACTTTTAGCCGTTGAAATTCTTCCGTAAGTTGATTTTTAAGATTACAGCGTAATTAACAATGTTACATTTTTGTTGCTTAAGTTTAAATTTTATGTTTACACTTTGCACCTTGGAAATATCGATTTCAGCATTCATATAAGTAAACAATAACAATAGATTAAGTTAGCGCATCAAAACATTTATTTTGCACTAGTTGTAAAATTGAGATTTTGCATACGAGCTAGAGAACAAAAGCGGTTGTTCTTCATGCAGTATTTCAAAAAATCTTAAAACATCTTTAGTTTACGACTTAATTTCATGACTACAGGGTTAATTTAACCGCAAGATTTCATATGACGTGATATATGCCCATATTTTATAATGGTTAAAAATTTATTTGGATGTTTTAAATTTCATTGTTATTACATTGTTGTGATTTTATATGTTATTTTCACTCCCTTCCCCCAAATTATTGAATCGCGGTTTTTAGCTAAAGCTTATCCATTACAGCGTGAGAAAGTCCATTGTAAGTCCATCTTCTCGACTAAGAAATAAATGTTTTTTCTTCTCGTCATGAGAGTGTAAAAATCAATCAAACTTCTGAATATTCTTACATAGTTGTTTTAATATTTGCATTCCACTAATCCTAATTACTTATCAGTGGAATTTATCGCCGCAATTGTAAGTTAATTACAAAGCAAAAAAACAAATTTTAAGTTCATATATATTTTTTGTTACAGTTATTTTGCCAATTTGCATTTGTAAATTAGATTCTTCAAATTTTGGGTAGTTTTGCGTCCTGATGTTTACAATATTGGCTTGAGTCACTTGTATTTCCAGCCTATTATAATGTGCCTTGATTTAACAGCCGGTGGTTAAAAAGAGAGAATTATGTCGTTGAAATCGCTCTACGGAGAATTCTTTTAAAATTGTGCCAAAAAATCCGGAAAATTAATTAGTAATCATAGATAAGACGCATTCTCTTTTTCCTCTATCTTTGAAAGAAATATCGAGAACACAAAGTTATCTTCAGTAAACCCCTTTTTATCAAAAGTCCTTTTCAGTTAGGCCCAAATTAACTATTCCTGACAATAAATTATTTCTTACATTGATTAAAATGTTTCTTCACACATAATCTCTAAAACTCTTTCGACAACAATGCGCTTTTTGTTCACAAATAAGCGCACATGCTAAACCGGGACTGCTCATTTCACTTAATACAATTTAACCATCGGGCTGTTGACTAAAGGTAGTTTATGATTGATGACCTTTGTATATGCCTCGTTGGACAAGGCAATAGCGTGGGGATTGATAGAATGGATTCCGAATACACATGCTGAAGACCAAACCACCACTCGGCGCATCATCATTGAAATTGGTCTTAGACCACGAACTACAATCAACTTCATTACCCAAACGCATATTCATGAAGGCTGCTCCAAAATTTCACATTTTCAAGTTTTTTTTTAATTAAATATAAAACAGAGTGTCTACTGATTCTGTAAATACTGGAATTGTACTGGAATTTTATTTTGTTACTGGAATTATACTGGAATTTATTTTGTTACTGGAAATACTGGAATCGTACTGGAATTTCAAATTTGGTACTGGAATTTTGTTGAAAATACAAGTAATGAAATCCGTTAAAATGGGGGTTTTATGTGTAAAAAAAGAGGATCTATTTATATTTATCTATTTAGCTTTTTCCAATACGTTCAGATATAAAAAGCTCGACAACACTTTTTTGCGATGTGTGTTTGCAAACCTAATTTAAACCACTTTTAATTCAATTCCTTACCAAACATCCTTAATGAGATCGATAATTTTATTTTTTTTTAATTTTTTTAACATTCATACATTCGCATTTTTAATTAATTTTATAAAACAAATTATGTGATTTAAAAGTCAGAGGCTGTGTCGACAGACACTAATAGTAAATTAGAACTTTTGTCTCCTAAATTTAGTATACTTTATTTTAGTAATAAATGATTTTAGTAAGAATTGCTGTAAACTCTACTTATAGTAATATGTAAGACAGGAGAAGAAATCTGAGTGTGTTTAAAACTTATCAGTTTTGTATTTCATTATATTTTTGATTTTTTTGCAAACTGGTATTTTTAATTTTTGCTTGTAATTTTGTTTTAATTATTTGGATAATAAGTTATGTGGGAGGAACGTAGGTTGATAAGGGGAGTTGGGATGCCCTACTAAAAATCAAACAAATTTGTTTTCTCTTTGACGAGCTTTTATTATATCAGAAAGAAAGAAAGAATTTATTTCTCCAATTACATTACATTACATTTTTTGTTCATAAATACAAATACAAAAGGCACAAATGGAACAATTGTGAATAGATTCATTTTCTGGTGCCAAGGCTGACCTTTCAAAATGTAACTGAGAAATAATTATTTCTCCAAGGTGTTTAGCCTGGAGGCTTTATTTGCACTTAACATCTAATGAAATCAGAATTACTATTTACCTTATTTGTCAATGCTGTAAATCAGTTATTTAATTTTGACTATAAACATTATTCATATCAATAAAAAATGAATTAATGGTGCTCCTTAGATAAATAGTTAGCAAGTGATACTGGAATTTTGAAAATAATTTCACTTGAAATACTGGAATTTTAAAGTCAGATGTCAATAGACACCCTGTAAATAAAACTGTGCATTACAGTTAAAAAAATATGGTTGTACGGTATATCCGCTGTTGTTTGTGCGAAGAATAAATAATTAAAATTTCAAAATTTTATTTTCCATCGCTTTATAACCAACAATAACATAATAAAATATTATGAAACAGGAATATTCAAAGCTTCCATGTTTATATAAATCAAATCAATTAAGTATTATTAATTGATTTGATTAATTTACAAATGTTTTAATCAGAGCTGTGTAATTTCTATACATGCAATGTTTACTACTATTAATATTGGTTTGTTATATTAGAAAAAATGTGAAACATTATTTTAGTTTAGTACAGCAGCATGTACTGCATACGTTTTTAAAATTAAAAGTCAAACCTAAAATTATACTAAAATTTCCAGAGTATAAAATGTTGATTATTTTAGTAATAAAATTGTCATACTTTTTTAACTTCAGTTTTTCTCATTTCAGCAATAGTTAGACCATTCTTTTATGATCCTGGTTAGGAGTAGCGACTAAACCTTTAGAAATGGCAAAACAATGACAGAACACATGACGGAAGGGACCATGTAATGAACACCGAGTTTCTAAACATGAAACCGGCCGTCCTGGCTGTAAAGCGTAACAAGATCAGGTCCGGGCTCTCGCCGCATGCGGTCGGTATCAGGGGAATTTATTCTTTTTTTATTTATTTAAATATATTTAATACATGCGCGTGAACTTTTATTTCGTTAAACGTCTCAATTGTTCGTTTCCCTAAAATGGATGTATTAGTTTTGTGGTTTAGAAAACCTTTTCTGTTTACCATAAAGGCTTAAAAGGATTTTCCAGTGGCCAAAGAAGCTTATTTTAAAGAGCTAGAACCTTTTTTAGCGTTTCGATTTTGATCCCTTTTTCTCAGCCTGTGGTTGCTGTAAGAAAATCCAGTTCACCGATCGAATGAGTTTTCCTATTATGATTTACTGTAGTTAATCAGAATTTTTGATAGTTGAATTTGAAATAATGAAAAAATTAACAAGGGCTATATGAGTTTCCGTGTTGGTTACGGAATAAAAAGAAAACAAATGCAGTCAATTGTTTTATTAGAGTCAATTTTATTTGTCAATTTTTATTATTTCTATTGCAAACCCATATATTTGCTGGTTGAATTTTGTCGAGCAGGCACTCTAGTAATTATAATTTCTTTGTTTGAAATTAATTGTTGGTGATGGTGATTTTATATTTTGATTAGGATTTTTGCGGACATTTGCCATCACTGT
The DNA here is from genome assembly GCA_035578135.1 of Flexamia atlantica. Taxonomy (NCBI): domain Eukaryota; kingdom Metazoa; phylum Arthropoda; class Insecta; order Hemiptera; family Cicadellidae; genus Flexamia; species Flexamia atlantica. The sequence goes on along the minus strand of JAQJVK010000001.1, from coordinate 20,313,887 downwards.
AGTTACTGTAGAAACGTCGTGAAACTTGTTTTTTACTAATCAGTGATGGCAAATGTCCGCAAAAATCCTAATCAAAATTATAATTTATCATGCCAAACCTTAATGTTTTTTGTTAATATGTTTTATTTGAATCGAATGTGTGAATTTAATTCAAGACAAATTAGTCAAGGCTTTTATTGTTAATGTTGGTACCTTTAAATTACGTATCGTGTAAATTTTTAACCATATGTAATGTGTTCATAAAATGTAGCAATGAACATTATCTGAATCAATTAAAAACTACTCACAAATTAAATGCTTTAGTAATATTCACTGTTTGGTAAACAAAACAAAACACGGCTAAACATTTTATGTCATTTAGTTTCAATCCGTACAGTCACAAGCCGCTTTGCGTTTAAATATTAAAAATAAACCTTTAATTTATTCGTGCACACGGGTTGAATATAATTCATGTATATAGCTCATAGATTTAAGAGAAGAGAACCAGGATCAATTAAAATGGCGTTTCACCATAAGATTTGACATTAGTTTTTCAAGGAACAGCTTGATTATACTAAACACTATTTTATCCGCAGACCATATGAAAAAGAAATAAACGAAGAGTTAAAAGCTGCTGGGCAGCGTGTGTCCACTATTTATCTGTGTAGTGGTAATATTGTTTTTCAGGTCAATATTCTTTTTTAAATAAGATCCATTAAAGAATGTTTAATGAAATACATTAAAGAATTTCTTTAATAAAAGAATGCCTTTAATAAAATACATTAAAGAGTGTTATTAAATTTGGAATCATGTCTAATAAAGTGCGTACATAATCTTTTTTCTTAGCAACATGATTAGAAATAATTGGCTACTGCATGTCAAAATTTCACTTTCGTACGGTATGCTGAGAGCCGATAGATTTTTAAATAACCTCATTCATTAATTATATTATTTTACTTATTACTTCAAAATTCAATCTGAACTTACAGGATCGAGAATTTTTTTATATTGGATAAAATCGTGTTTGTACTTCAAAATGTCTTACTATTCTTTCCACTAATCAGCTTTCTAATCGTATCCATATACGATCAGTAAGTAGTGTCAATAAACAAATTCAGTATTAATTAAAAGGATTTTTATTTTGTGAGTATATGATTGATTTATCCCAAAAACATAAAATTAAAATACACCTTTGCATTTTAAACATCGGACGTCTTAACCCTTATAACCATGCCTATATTTTTACCGATCAGCTGAAGTACGTCAGTTAAAAAACTCAGGTTATTCTACTGTATTTTACTGTATTATTTTAATAATATCATATACAGCTCATCAAAGTATAATTGAAAATAAGCTGTGGCTAACTTTTATCAGACACAAGCACATATTTTTCTTTAACCATTCCTTACAACTCAAACATTTTTTCTGCGTCGATTATTTATTTGTAATTCGTTAACAAGAAGCTAGTGTACCGTACCTGGAGCGGTGGCGGTGCGGGGTCCAAGCCAACAATGCGAGGCTCGGCCGCGAGGGGTGGTTATATCAGTCGCGCTCCCCCATTGTTGCTCCACCCCCTCCCCTCCCCCCCCGCCCACACCACACCCCTCAGCGCTAGGCTGTTTGGCTGTTTATCGTTGTGGTCGACACTGACACTGTTTTACCGGTGAGTTCATGTGTTTTACTGTTCCGCTGTTTTATCACCCCGAAATATAGTTTTACTTCCGACCGAGCGAGCCCCCGAGGATTATTATGCAGATTCATGATTTTGCATTTAAAGTTTATTCACACATTTTTATTTTATTTTTTACAGCGTTAACTGAAGAAGGTGAACTTTTACTGGTTGTTTGACGATTCTTTGAATCAACTTGTTATCTTGTTAATATTTTTAGAAATCCCTTATGACTTCAAAGGAAACAGAAACAGCATTATTTTTAAATACGTTTTCACTTTTTGGTCTATATGCCAGCAGAATAATATTAAAACTAATTTCCTTTCGCCATTTCTGAAAATCTTTTAGAAAAAAAGAAAATTAATTTTAACATTGTTTCAAATTTTGGCAGTTTTTGTTGGCATAATTAAATTTATCTCCTTCGCAGCAATATTTAAAAATCATCTAATTACTTTAAAATAATCCATAAAATAAAACTTTTCTCATGTTTCAACTTTCAAACACATTTATACTTTCATATATGAACCATTTCTCATATTTCATTGATTACCATTTCATATGTAAAGTTGTGCCAATGATAGTAAGTTTATTTGCGTATTGTAACTGGTTTGGCTATTTACTTGCAGCAAATAAGTTTTGAAACTATTTTTAAAAGAAGGGCTGTGCTGGTGGACAGTTGAGCTAAGTTTTCTTCTCATCCTCATAACAGTTTACTAGAGTAGTTACTAATTTTCTTTTTACTAGTTATAATAAACTAGATTAAAAGTCAGGTACTTCGATCGTTGGCTAGAGTTCTGGGTTTCCTCAATTTTTGACGTAATTTTTCACATATGTTTTAGTTTTCTTCATAATCTTTCTTTTTATATACATTGCTATCCTTAGGTATGAACAAAGTCATGGCGATACTTCCTTTTTTGTCAGCTTTCAGTTGCAATATCTTCTTTGACAAATATGGGCATTCTTCTCCCACAAATTCTCGTTGTCAATTACAAGGCGTGCAATGTAACCAGTCGCTGTGCAATTAGACCCACGGTTTACTAAGTTTACTGGCGTGCTTCTGTCTACGTGGAGAGACGTGAGTCGCGGGCACGGCACGGATTATAACAGTTGAACTGTGAACACTAAACAGTTCATGGTCTTTTAGTTTAAGGCATTGTTTACACCACCACTGACCCATTCTGCATCATAGTACACTGCCGCTTGTCCTGACCTGAATGTTTGATGGTTGTGATGACAACAATAACCTTATTGACCATGCACGAGATGAGTCAGTTGATCTGGTATAAGTTGTGTTGATCTGTATAGGTTTGTTTATTTATATTATCACATTATATTATTTTACATGCGTTACCTCAAACTACCAAAGAAAAAGTTTTAGGATCTTTTCCGTTAATTCACCACCACTATTTTTTTGCTCATGATTCCGTTAATTCACCACCAATTATATTTTAAATTGAAGTAGGTTTAGTTTACAACATTTTACAGTATTTCCTATTTAAAAACCACAAGAAAAAACTAGGAAATTAAATAACGAAATTGAAAACTCACACAATTTATTGATTGACGACGTCCCTCTTTACTGTGGTGGCTGAACTGTGTAATATGTTCCAGCATTTATTCAAACAGATTTCCGGTCCGTATTTTTTACTTCACTTGTACTCGCGTAAGTAGCTATTTAAGGGTATTTTCTGTTATATCCCCGCATTTACAAACTACTCTCCCTAGGCTGAGAATTAATCGGAATGGAACTAATACTGCGAAATAATATTTTTACTCACCATTTAAACGTTTAACTGTTGGGAAAAGAGTATTATAACAACTTTCTAACATCAGTCTTGACACACAAACACAAAAACAATACACATATTAATTACGTTGTTACACTTTAAAGTTACTTTGGTGGCCAGAACTACTTAATGTTTTTGATGAGTTGGTTAGGTTAGGTTAGGTTGTGTTAGGTCCTAACATCAAGTGATAACAAATATTACAACAGCTGGCGTTCAATGAACGTAAAAAAACGCACAGAACTCTCCTCACTGTTGCATTCACTTGCGACACTTAAAAATTCATTGTAGCCGCTCGCTAATCACTGGCCGCTGAGCGCGCGGTCCGGTTATCGCTGTGCTATAAGATAAGGCTTTCACAAATAGTGCAGGTAAAGGAAACCCCAAATTCAATATTCCTGATTACTCAGAACGACTTTCTTTTCTGTATTTCAGATTCTGAGTGGTGGTGAACTAACGGAAAACAAAAGAAAGTAGTGGTGGTGAATTAACGGAAAAGATCCAAGTTTTACACAAACTAAAATCGAACTTATTTTTCTATGAAAAATAAATCATTAAATTTTTTTTCTGAAATCGAAGTAAATGCATGGGAACTTGGTTAAACTCCACCTACGGATTAGTTGACCACTGTATCCTTTAAACATCACGTTCCAACATTTTACTCCGTGCCTTACACGCAGTTAAACCTTCACTTCATCCATCTGCCGAAAAATTCCAGTCACGATACGAGGATATTGAGATTTTTTACGTTATTCGGTTATCACAAAACCTTGCTATCACAACACGTGTATAGATGAAATTCAGTCGTAGTGTTGAGTGTTTAATGAATGAGAACTTTTCTAGTTTTGTAAGTACTGTCAAAAACACGCTGATTAATTTGCGATAAAATCTAATTAATATCCAAAAATGAACATAGGATTCTGGGAAGAAGCAAACCTTCGCAGGAGTTCCCAGAGTGGACCTGACGATCTTCTGATCATGGACACGGTTGTTCAACCAATAAGCGCCAGGTTGATTAATTTGATTCACCGTACTTATACGAATACCATCACCCCACTACTTTAAAGTTACTTTTCGACATCACGATTTACGGTTTTTCCCTCTCTGTCGCACCCCCTCCTCTCTACCCTTACACTCGCCCCGCCCAGAACCTTTCGGTTGGGCATTGAACTTTCTATGATGAACGTCTTAGGGACCATTTTGGAATCGACGTCTGCCGGACCTTGCATAGTGATTGTGTTAATTTAGTTTATAACGTCGACGTCCGAGAGGTGGGTTATAGTAATTATGTAAGTTTACACTAAACATTATTAAGACGTCCAGTACAATAATGTGTCTGGAGCGTAGTGGTTGTGTAACTCCCATGGCTTGGTTTTATAATTACATAATTTTGAGTGATTTTTGAATAAGTAAATAAATAAATAAATTTTAATATTAAGTAATTATTAACTTGCAGCCATGTTTCAATGCATTTTTAACATTTCATTATATGTTTAGAAATAGAAAATAAGGTTTTTTCATTAACTAATTTCAAAAGCCAAATTTAATACATTTTTTTTGTAAAGCTTACAAAAAGTGAAGGTTTTTTTGTTGGGGATTGGGAAGTGTTAGCATTTGTTTTAGAATAAATTAGTTGCAATATCTAGTAATATACCCATATAACTATGAGCAAAACACAAAAATTAAGTAGGCCTATTTTATTTTTTACCCCCTTCTACCCCTAAAAAGAACTTGACGTCAGACCGGCGTGGCATAGTAGTTAGGTTAGGTTTATGGTGCATAGTAGTTGAGGGTTAATATCACGATTTGTACATATATAACTTACCGTAGCCATAACCTCGATTACTTTCCACGCCTGAGAACGAAGGTTTACTGAAATACGGCTTACTGAAATGGAATTTTCATAATGACTATTGCGCTGTTTTAATCAATATATAATTAATTATTCCCCTTGCATTTTCCCGGGGTTTCCCGTCTCTTAATTGAGAACATAAATGGGTATGAAAATATTATAGGTGTTGTTTGAAATGGTAAGAATTGTTCAATGACAGCTGTGGTTTTAAATTAGATTTGGTAGGTTTAAGCTTTTATGTAGAGTACTAATGAATCCAAATTTATTTGTTTTTGTTCAAACAAAATTTTTTAGATTACGGAAAAATAATGAAGCGCTTGCTGGTGCTCGGATTCGTTTCAGCCGGGAGTATGTTTACTTATAACCAATATTTACAATGGTAATTTTTCTTTACTATCCAAAGTACCTATCTTTTTGTGATATTGATGTAAAATATACTGATCAAATGACAGTATACAATTAAGTAATTATAATATATGTATATTTAATCCTGTATAATAGTGAGTCTAGTATTATAGAAGGTCATAATCGACGTTTTTGACCAAGTACTTTTTACAAACAAGTTGTTTATTTACATTTGTAAACCAAATGTTTCCAAGTGGTTTTATTCTTAAAAAAAACTTCTTATCCTCGTAACTTTACGAGTGGTGGGTTTATATATGATTACGTAATGGATTTTTTTTAATAGAATTGAATTTTCCGGTAAGTCTGTTTTATTTAAATGAATTATGTGGTCCTGATGCTTGATTAAAAACCATTATTCCATTGTCTATAAATGCAGGTCAATGCTTATATCAAATATTTATAAATGGTTAATTTAAAAGCCAGATAACCTTGAAGGTTGGATTTAATGTACTATAACAAATAAAGTTTTGTAATTAAAAATGTTCAATTTTATAAATAAAATATGAAGTTTATAATGGGAAATTGTATATTCTATCTTAATGATATATTTATGGTATTTGTATGGGTATACAAAATACAGTACAGCCTAATGAAATTTTATCAAAGTATTTACATCACACGTTTATTTGGGTTTGTGTTGTTAAACTGTTTTATGTTTCTATGTATTTGTTGTTTAAAGTCCGTTGCATAATAAACATATAGATCTTTTTACTTAGCATTAAACTATTTTATAGGTACAATTAGTTACTTATCTTGCAGGATGAAAAAACACAAGTTCCAGTCCGTAATTTAAAAGAAGTGTATTTTGAATAATTTGCATCTCTAAATTGAGTTATTCCCTAGACTTGTTACGCCTTCAAGTTTCGAAAACCAATCCATTGGATAATTTTATCATTCAATTGTTTCCTGAAAAGTTAATTAACCCTTGCGTAAAGATTTGTTCTCTGACTTGTATGAAACATTGTTTTTTATCATAACTTATTTTTTATTGTTAAAAAAATTGGCAAAACAAGTTCAACTGTCCACTCTTTTATTATAACTACCATTAGAATGAAATGTACTTTAAATCATTTCGTCAAAGTGGGGGTGTATAGTGAAAAAAACTAAGGATCACATTCTTGCATTACCGTTCACTGCGTTTACAGTCCAGGCAACTAAAAAATAACATAGGGAACCTAACAAAATTGCAAAAAGACAGTTTTTATGAGATTATACTAAAAATAATGTATATATTAAATATTCAAAGCTGGCAGGCTAAAAAATAATAACAAATAATTAAATATTCAATTTTTACAGGCTACTCATTTTTAGCCGCAGAACGGATTTTAGCATTGTGTTCTGGGTAAAAATCTAGTTTATAATGAGATGTCACAATACCATATTTACATTTGAAAAAATAATTTATATCCAATATAGCGGATCCAAGGTAGCGGCCAAAAATGAGTATTCTGTCAAAATAAAAAAAACCAATCGCCAAACAATAATTTGTCTAATGTTAATAATCTTCGAAAAAAGTTGATAAAAATGCAGTTGGGTGACTTTAAAAAGGAGACCAATGTTTAGGGGAAAGTTGCCGTTTTGAAACGTGATTCTAGGGGGTCCCCGTGGTCCGTTTTTTGCCAACTTTGGATTTTTTTAAATCTTAGCAGAACCCCATTAAAAAACTGTATTCTTGCAATTGTTGTAAGGTCGCCGCGTTGTACATTTACTGGACCGATACCAGATTTCATAATTACCAATAATACTGCACTCACCTTGCAGTAGGTATTTGCCATCAAAACTAGTGTTGTAGTATTTGATAACGGAGGAGTTGCCAGCAAGATGCCAAGCAGACCCGCAGAACAGTAATTTGTCGTCACGACACGGCCAGCTTACCTGCCCAATGCCCACCCGCCCCCGGCCCGGCAGCGTCTCTGGGCCGAACGTGCCTGATTTGCGGCATATTCCGTAATTAGCCAGCCTGACTGTTGTCCTTTCACCGACCGATACAACAACGATTTATTACCTACCTCTCTGCAGACTTATTATAAATTAACCCGCAAGTTTTTCAGTTTCCATAAGTTCAAATCCTTGAAAAATAACTACGGCAAAAAACATTTGTAAAATGTTGATTACGCACCTTTTCCACTATAACAGAAACTTTCCATCGTTTTTCCCTCATTTCTACCACATCCCCTATATATGAGAGTAAAAAGACTAAAAATTCTTCGGATTTAATTTTCTTTAATTACAAGTGAAACTGCATGTGATGGCATTTGAGATTTCAGCTACAAAAGCTCCCTTTACGCAAATTTAATTTTCTAACAACTACCTCCTGTACACTAGATAGTAAGAAACTATTGTATTTAGTACATTATTATATTATACATATTATACAATACAAATGTCATCGAAAGTTAACCAAGAATTATAAATAAATAGCCTACGTAAAGAGTTACTGTATTTACATTAGAAAACCATATAATATATAGGTTTACATACCTTCAGTCAACACTTTTATAATGTAGAAATTTCCTACATATGTTTCAAAGCATTAAACCTTCATCATCAGGGATTTAAAAATGTCATTAAGTACATCATACAAATTTTTCTAACATTAAAATAAATAAAACTAAAAACACATATGACTTGAGTTGGCCAGCAATAGACACCGACCGACTGGTGTTTTAATGCTTTGAAACATATGTAGGATATTTCTACATTATGAAACTGTTGACTGAAGGTATGTAAACCTATATATTATAGTCATAATATCACAGTTTTGGAGGCAAAGAACTATGAATAAAAAAATCATATGCCTATTAATATTGTTTTAATAAAAATATTCAGACTGTAAGTCCGAATATTTTTAATATTCATAGAATCCGTTTTCAAATGTTAACTAACAATACAGAGAGCCTAATTACAGAGTTTCTGTCTTTACAATTGTAAATTTGCTATTGACATATTTTTAATAAAAATATACTAATTTGAAGTCTAATAGAGTTTTGATAGCTATCCATGAATTAATTAATGTCCCAGGTCATCCATATTCATATTCTTGATATAATACCGTAGACATTGCGGGCTTGTCAAGCTAACCTGGCGGCAATGCACTGGGACGTCTCTGCCAGGCGCCCCCAGGTGTCTATAGCATTTCCATCCACTGTGGGTGATGTCGTAATGTCATAACAAGCTTTGATGACAGAATATGGGAATCGTCAGAAATATCAATAACGAGGAGTCTAAATTTGAAGAGTATTATTGAAGTAGTCAGTAGTACCAGCATATTGCAAACATGTTTTCAGCACTTCATATTACATAAATACATATTTGGATTAGTTATTCTTAGTGTAACTTATTGGTTGTCAAAACTTAAAATGCCTAAAGTGGTATAGTATATGCTTGAGCAAACAAATCCCAACCAGTTAATCGAGGAATGCATTGAAAACAATTCATAGCTGAAAAGAATTCCAGATAACCGATCTTTATTAATTTTAGGCTATAACAATAGTTTTATAGCAACAAAATTGTCGTGTAAATTAAATTTTAAAAACTAAAAATGCTACACAATTGATCTTTTATCAATCATACATATACTTACCTTAAATAGAAAAAATGAATTTAGACATAGTGGTATGATTTTCTCCATTATATTTTTAATCAAAAGGTTTCCAAATATTGCGAACGATAGGGTACAGCAGAAGTGCGGCTCGCGAATATTTACTCACAAGGTAAGTTTCAGCTACTTAAGAATTCTAAACTCAATCGAGCAGTACATTTAAAATGAACCACTAAATACGTTTCAGAAATGTGATTTATGCTTGAAAACCTTCAAAGCAATGCTTAGGAATAATGTATGAGTTTGTGTAATGCTAGCAACAACAGAGAAGCTGTAATTTTGTTTTTGGAATTACCAACTCCTACTAAATTACTCAAAAAATGTTTGAAAACATTCTCGAATACAGCCTGTGAGCGAATTTCAAGAATATGGACTTTCCGTTTTTGGGTCCGCAGAAGCAAAATATACCATAAGTTCAATATCTAGTATGTAGGTATGTCTGTTAACACGATAGCGACCGTAAATATTGACCGATTTTAATGACATTTGGTAGAGATGTGTAAAGCGGTTATTTCTCGGACGAGTTCGTAAAAAATAATAATCAAATTTTTATTTGCACCATTGATTGAATTCAGCTAAAAAAATAACAATTTAGTATTTTGAATATTTGTTCTATGTCAATTCGTTACCGAGATGTTGAAAGCTGCAAACACAGTACATTGTCATACGTTATCCATATGGGAATGAGAAAAATTCGATATCTTGCTTATTTATCAACAAATTTTAATGAAACTTGGTAATGGTTTCTTCTGGTTCAGATCCAATGTATATTGATTTAAAACCACAAAGTTATTGCATACTTGTTGCAGTAGACCCACATACTCGTTCCCCACGTTATTGATGAACGGACGAAGTGAAGTGAATCTATAGCACGGAGTCTAAGATTCGTTGTCCGTCACTGTGTGTTTCTTTCTGGATCGTGTTTCTTTCTTTCTGGATCGTTTATGAGTTATCGCGTTGCACTGACAATTTTCAATTTTTTTGCACAATCATTTAATAGCTCACCGAATTTAAGATACCATTCAATTTTTAAGAAAATTCCCTTAATTTTTCAAATTGATTTTTTAAACTTTATAGCTGCCCTTGAATTAGCATTGGCGAAAAATTGCGTTTATTAAACAATCGGATGCAAATTAAGATAATTCCAAATACAAAAAAACAAGCGATTAAATATGTAACAGATATATTTTCCGTAAAAGGTACATTACATGCTGTGTGGTTAATAATTATTCAGTTAATTCGAAAAAAGTTTCATAATTATTATTCGTGGAAAACGCAAAATTTATGCGCGAAAAATTTAGAGGCAACATTCTCCCAATGTCACTTACTAAATCGTACACAAGAAACCCGCCAGAGAGCACAGTAATATGGTGTATCATTATGGTGGGAAGTATCATTATGGTGTTCTTTTTCGGAAAATATGTTTGTCGCATATTTAATCGCTTGTTTCTTTTTTATTTGACATTATTTTTATTTGAATTTTCTGGTTTAATAAACGCAATTTTCCGCTAATGTTAATTTTATGGCTATAGGTTCGGCTTGTTATTGTTTGTGAGTTCATCCAATTCCGCAATAAAAGAGCGTACTCCTAGTCTTATGGAGGAATAGAAAAGGTCATGTATCGCCTATGTTGTGTTGAAATGTAATTCTAAGCAGCAGAAATTCGCTGAGTATGCAGGTCTGCTGCAATGGAGGCATTTTTTCTCTTAAACGTCAGCCATCGCCTCGAAATGTGTGTATGTAATTGGTTACATACAATTTAATACGAGTAGGGTTTTAACGATTATATTGCCTTAGTGTTTGTATGTTTTTAACTACCGAAAGCGATTTGTAACATTTTCAACATTATTACTGATGCTTTCTTATAAGACTATTTTCTAATCAGAATTAATTAATTAATTGTTGCAACTAGTTTACAGCTCACAAGAAGGGATGAATTGTAAACAGCACCTGCATTAAAGTCGCACGTAGGAAGATCCAGGTTATTCCATTTCAGTGGTCTTCTGTTTTAGCATGAATTAATCAATAGATAATATAGCACAATATACCATTCCTTTTTTTAAACGAAATATAATACGAATTGTTATAAACAATAAATCTGCTGCTGCAATAAACCGGATATTTCCATGATATTTGAACGTTGTTTCGAATTAATCAGTTAATCCTGAATTAGTTTTAAAGAATAATCAGATGTTCCGAAAATAGACAAATACCACACTAATACAGCGTTTAACGGTGAATTTTTCAATTGATGTTAACATTAATCCTTCATAACAAATTTTAAGGCCATAACGTTCAGAACAACTAAAAAGAAAATTATTATTGTTAACTATAAATTAATACGACAATCACTTTTGGCCCTTGGATGAAATTATGTGTAAGGAACTTGTTTTACTGGGTTGAATAATGTCACATTTTTCTGACATACAAAGGTCTCCAAGGAAATTGGACGGATTCTGCTGTGATGACTTACTGTGGGATATTTAAAGTATCTTCTGTTCTGTGGGGCTACTGTAATGTAAGTTATTCAGTATTTTATTTGTGCCTTGATAGTGAAATAAATTTTGTTCGAGGTTTGCCACACATATAGTTATGAGTCAATTGAACTTCTAGGTAAACCGTGCCACACATATAGTTATGAGTTATATACTGTCAATTATTGAACTTCTAGTTAAACCTTATACTATTTCTTTATACTTTTCTTGAAATAACTTCTTAATACTTTTATTTTAAACTGAAAACCGTGTGTGCTACTAAGTTAAGTATTTCTCTTATTATAGTTACCTTTGTTCAGTTGTGTTATTTTTTTCTACACAAAAAATACAAGTTATTTATAAGTTAAAAATAACATGCACCTCTTAAAACTAACAAGCAGTCATCACTGATTGGATTTTTTTCTGTGTCCGATAATGAACTGCTGCAAATAAAATGGCATTACTCTCTAGAGTTGCCTCGTAAAGTTATTGGGTTATGGGAGGACCAAACTGTGTTAATGGACATGTGATCAAGGGAAATTCTGGACCGTTCTCACTCGTTCAACACTGGTAGTTTTTTTTTACAAGTTTTACTACCCTTACTAAGCTCGCTTATTTAATAGCAAGCCTGCATGTATAAAAACTGAAGGTTAAATTGAGTTTTAGTGATAAAAGTTTCAGCGTAACTTTTAGCGATAACGATGGTGTCACGTTATTAGATCCGACTACGTCATTAACAGAAGCAGGGAAGATATTTACGATACTCAAACCCCTTATTCAATGTATTGTTGCTGAAAACCGGGTGTTCAATATTGCTGACTGTTGGTCAACGAGGCGGGGGCGGCGTAGGTAACTTGCATTGACACCATCAGCATGAAAAATTAGCTCTATTGCTACTTCTCTCCACTATTTTTCCTTCTTTATACTGTATTTTGAAAAATGCTGAAATTAGTGTCATTTTATCTGATGTTTATGACCGTGTTTTATGATTTAAAGACTAAAACATCTGGATCTGGGCATATATTGGGCAGAATTTGTTCAAAATGTTATATTTATTAGTTTATAAAATGTACAAGAATATATTTACAAGAATATTAAGATAGTAGCAAGTACTTTAACAAGAATCATACCAACATACCGACGTAAACGCGAATTAACCCAACAAGTCATTGCTATAGAGTCTTATGGAGATTTTGTATGGTTAATATGTTTTAGCACTCAATAGGTCATATGGTTTCCTTCAGAATTTTGATGACGAGGCTAAGGGCCCAATTTTTTCTTTTTTTGATAGGTACATTGGACTAGGGTACAATGTGTTAAACTATTACAATATGACGTCCTTTCAATGATTTAAATGGAATTCTTTTTGAATTAGATTGAAAGTTTCGTTCATATAAGAGCGCTCAACTTAAATGTTTCACCAATTATTCTTGAAAGTTTTTTTGTGCATTGTAGTATTGATCGAACTTACAAGTTATTAAAGCTAAGACTAAAACCATCCTCCATCAAACATTCGGTTAGAAAGAAACACAAATTATTAAGGAAAAACAGGCACTTAAACTGTTTCCGACTTCTCTCTGCGGTAGGGGTGTTCATTTCTGCAGTCCTCCCCCTCAACGCCCCTTTGATATATACATCACTTCTTAATTTTCTTTTTAGCCTCTTTGGAATAACTGAGTTGAAAAAACCTCTGAAACGTCAGACCTCCAAAAAGTCGCCCACGCCCGCCATCTGGCCTGTTCCAGCAATCCAACAAAATAGTCAAATTCGTAACTATTTCATTTCCAACTTGTTCGAAGAGGTTCTTTTGATTTTACTCTTTAAAACAGGTGAATTTAAATTGCATTGGCGTGATTAATCACGTTTTTTATTTGATGTATCATGGTAACTGAAACGTTCATGTCGAAAATTGATTCGTAGTTAATTTAAGATTCGTTCAACAACATGCTAGTTAAATTGTCAAAACATGCAATTAAAAAATTTTACAAGTTTAACATAATTTTAAACACAACAATTAAGCAAATCCGATAAAGTTGATCAACTAAAAGAATATAAGGAGCTTTAAACAGGAAATCAGAAATAGTATCCAACCAGGAATATTTTATCTCAGGAACAACCAGAGTTAAACAATTTAGAGAATAACAATGTTAATACCAACATAATCTGGCCGTTCCTACGTCAATATGATACTATTCACATGCGGTAATTGTCGGCCGACAAGCGTGTCAAGTGCGCCGGTAATGAGCTATTACTCATTACAGTAACGGCCGCCGGCATCTCTTCTGGTTCATCTTTATTTCGTTCCTCGTTTTATGCCACTCTCTCGGATGAAAAGTGTTTTGAAGTCGTGGCTATATACATAACAGTTTCCATCTAGCATTCTAAAGTAAAAAGGATTTTCTTGTTTTTAGTTTACGTTCATGTTTGGATTTGATGTTGAAAGTTATGTTTTGTGATTAGCCTGAAAAGTTGTGTAAGCAACAGCCTTTGTTTTAGCAATGATATTTTTTAACAGTTACTATTAAAAACAAAAATAAGCTATGTCAATTTACTACCGCTTTGCGAACATAAATATAATCCACAGTTTCAAATATACATTCAAAATTCAATACAGTAAGATTGAAATTGTGCATTTTCCCTCGTATATTTAAAATAATCATCGTGTATTGCTCATGTATTTTCTTTCCACTTTAATATATACTTAGCAAACTCAAATTTGAGCTGAACAGTAGGCGAGTTGCATTATTTCTCGTCATAATTATTGCAGGATATACCGCGGCTCGCATACCCAGAGGGTTTGTTACCGAGCATCAGTCGGCAGTAAGCCTCTTCCACATTGACATCAATCACGTTTGCTTGATATGTGTCGTAACAATGCGCGCGTGGATTGTTCCAACCTGTTGCAATATTTGTGGATGTATTCAGTGTATTTACGTTTTAATTGGTTGTTTTTTATTCGAATCAATGCTGTCATGTTTAATTCATATGTTCACATACTTATTATACTGGGGAACAAGAATAGTAAGACATTTATACAATGGATCAGTTACTTTGAACTGTTGGGCGTCGAGGTTTAATACCTATTTTAGTCTTAATTTCTCAGTTCAGGGGCTAAAACAATAGTTTTAAATTTAAGCCGTTGAAGGCAAAGGTACTTATCGGTTAACGGGAGGCCACCCATTAAACGATCTAAAATTGTTGAAAATAGTTTTCTAGTGTTTTTAATCAAGAGATAATGTTTTTAAACTGATTATTGCTTATCAATTTTCCTCGAAAACCAGCCTGCATTGTTGTTTACTAGGTCAAGGTCGGGCAAAAGTCATTGCTCCGCGTACTACGCCGCCTATCATATCGTGCAATTAATTCATCCAGTTACTGTCATTTCATTCTACAATCGCATTGAGCATATCTTATATTTGTCGTGCTTTGATTCTCCGAACATGAGTGATCGCATGCTAATATGGGACTTGCCCAAAACCGAGAAAGACGCCGTTTCGGTATTTTGGTATCATACCGAGGCCACTATTTTTAGAAAGATTTTTTTACCGGATACCAAAAGTATCTACATAATCGGAAAGAACATACTTTAATTGACCTACTGTCCAAATTGGATATTGTTTTCTGCCTCCCAGAAGGCAGCGATATTGGTGAGAATTGAGTTGAACGCGTCACCGCCGCCGCTAGCAACTTTACCCAATCACCACCCTTATACAGCGCGCTGCGGCGTTTATATTAGGTTAGGTTATCATATATATATTAATAGGACTTTCCTTGTTTTTTTATGAACGATACCAGATGAGTCACACTTTAGTCCGCCAAATATACTTCAAGTAGGCCAAGGTCAGGTCCTTGACCGTAGCGCTCGCATCAGCTGTCAACGGGATTTGGCAGGCAAAATTATGACGCATTTGGTATCGTTCGATTCGTAAAGGAACGAGGAAAGTCTTACTAACATATTTATGATAACCTAACCTAACATAACCGCCGCAGCGCGCTGTATAAGGGTGGCCTCCCGTTAACCGATAAGTACCAAGGCGAAAGAGCAATCGCTTACATCCCCTAAGTTAAAATTCCAGTTTCAGTGAAATATTTTTGTAAACTTCATATTTCAATTAGAGAAATTATGCATGCTTGTGATGAACCGCCGCAGCGCGCTGTATAAGGGTGGCCTCCCGTTAACCGATAAGTACCAAGGCGAAAGAGCAATCGCTTACATCCCCTAAGTTAGAATTCTAGTTTCAGTGACATATTTTTGTAAACTTCATATTTAAATTAAAGAAAAATTATGCATGCTTGTGATGAACCTAGGGCGCTTATTTGAATTTTGATTCTTTTTGCTTTGACAAGTGTGTTTTTTGCGTTTTTAAATAGAGCAGTATATTCGAAAATCCGTTACTGTAACCAAGTAACGTTGAACTTTAAGATAGCAACATTCCAATAACAAATGAGTCCAGTATTTAATTTCCACTTTTTTTGAGGACTTGTCTCAGGTATGGCGGTCTTCATGTGCAAATGTTTCATTAGCCATATTGGCACATGGTGGAAGGAATATCAATATTGGCATGGGGAACCACATGGCGGGAACTTAACTTTCAAACAATTGCTTGTTGCATTTTCCAAGCCTGCTTTTGAAACAATTCCAACTTTGCTTAGGAAAGCCTTTTGTGTCAACCTCTAACCGAATAGAGTCTTTGAAGTTTCATAACCTGACATGGAGTATAGTGATGAGTGTATGCTGTATATAAGGTTGAATACTACGCAGTGTAATGTGCATTCGCGATTTCATGTTAATAACATGTTTTAAGATGGAATGGAAATCATAAAATTGTAAATCAATCATGTGTTTTAAATTGCATTTGAATCGCTGGATTTTAGTCAATTATTCCAATTTAGCTTTTCTACTATTTTTATCATGTTCAACTTGCAAGCCTGCAGACGGGGGTGACAGCTAAGGCCCCGCACCCTAGGCTAGGCGATGGCATAGCCAGGAAAGCGGAGAGGGGAGAATGAATAAGACATTTTGTTATTCGACCGCCTATTTTTATTGAACAAAGACTAACCATTTTACACCTAAAAACCACACGAATAATGTTGATTATACATTAATAAATTTGTACATTAATCCCCTTTATTATTTTTCAGGGTAAATTATTTCAATTTTCTTAAAATTTTGTATCAGAGTAGTACGAGACAACTTTACATGTTTTTGATTTCTAATACTTTTACATTCAAATTGAATTATGTAATTATGTCAAAACAATTAATTTTTATGCTCCAATTGTAACGGGTAGCATTTATTGGTTCCATTTGGTTGTGCTTATGCTCTGCATACCACAATGTTTAATGCTCAGCAATAATTAAAATAAGTCTGCTCTGATTTCGAACACTTTTTCTCAATTCAATTGTAAAAATCTTAAACTTTTGACATCCGTACTCAAGATCAAGGATAGTTTTTAACAACAGAGCCTTAATAAGCAAGGCAATAAGTAAAAAAAAAATACAACTAAAATTATAAAATTACATGACCGGTAACTGCGACCTATATCTTAATCTCATCAAGCACCTCTTTACCTGTCGTTGTCGGTGGGTCAAAGTTGGGCTCAAGTCAGCCAGTGGAGAGGCCGAGCCATTGTAGGCCGGTCAGTAGTCCACTCAGCAGCACGCCCATCAGACGCCTGTACACTCCAACTCCGAGTTTGGAGCTCTTCGCTGCAGTCTCAAGTATCTGTAGTTTCCTTAGTCTTTTCTACCTTTAATAGTTTGAAGTCTCGACTGGAAAGTAAAAATATTCATTTCCATTAAAGTGATGATTAAATCCAGTTAAGGTATGTAGGTACCTTAGGTGCCAAACGGTCCGGTAGTCTGGATTTTGGATGTGCTTTTAGGTCTACAAGGAAGGATATAAACAAGAAAAACTAGCTAAAAAACGTAAAAATATTTTCAGGTACTGTATTTAATTTTTGCTTAATATCTCTATACTTGTGAGAGCTGTGAAGCTTTGAACGCTTGCAAAACCAAGAAAATTGCACTCGTTATTATTTAGCCTTATAATGTCATTGCTTTGGGAGTGTGATCTTATAGGAACAAATAAAATTCCAAAATTGTAGTTAATTCTATGGTCTTTAATTCGTTAACAACACATTTTGCTCTATAGTTGGAAAGAAATGAGATATTTGGCAAAAATATAAAATGTTTACTTTTTCACGTTACCTTGCTGTGGTTCCGGTTGCGTAAGGTTCCTGATTCTGCAAATCTGGCGTTCACTTCTTCTTTGATGTCCTTAAAACATAACCTAAATCTAGACTTCCATTGGGGAAATGAACCATGGGCTCCTTAGGGGTACTTAACCAAGCGCCCATACCATGTGCTGGGTTTACCATTTTCAACCTCTCAATTTTAAAACTTAACTGAACTACATATAGATGATTTGGTAAAAGGTTTGACTCCTTACGCTGCATCGCTAAATATTCGCTAACGATCATTAAGTTTGTTTTTATTGAAAACAAAAATATAAGAGCTACAATATAAACTGTTACAACATATGAGTCAAGCCACACGATGGGCCAGCTATGTGACACCAACTTCATAATTTTATCGAGGGACTCATCGAAGTTACAAATCAGCTAATTGGAATTATGTATTCAAACCCATTCGGGTTTTGTCCTAAGTGATGATGCTAAACGTTTTTTTGTAGCAATATAATCAGTGGCTGAGGCATTTAAAAAAATAAATGTTACACCATTTCCAATTGGAATCGAACCTTTGGCAATAACGGATTTGTCACCGCGACTGGCGGCGACAACCCCGTTAGATATTAACAGCGTTTAACATCTGGCTTTTACAACTCCGAAAGCTTCGCGGTTTGATGGGCTTAACTTGTTGAATCATGAACATTCGTTGCCGATTGAATCGTTTGTTTTATAAAACTTGTAATCTACTTTAGATATTACTTGAACATACGAGTAAATCAGCGACCACGCGATTTGAAGCCATAAATTTGCTTCCAGTTCCTGTGCGTGGAAAAAACAAACTACGTAAAAATTACAAATACGGTATCAAATTAAAGGTCAAATTCTCAGATTTACTGTAGTATCAAATATAAGTTAAATGGTTTATAGGCAGTCTACACATCGTAAACACTGATAACCTAGAAGCTTGTTCTGAGAGATCCCAAAATGTTTTACAAGTGCCTCGACGGAATGCACTTGTAACGTTCCTATGATATGTAAACTGCCTCAAAACCATTTATAATCGGTACCATAGTATATGTGAGATTCAGACCTTGAATTTGATACCATATTTTATTTTTTTAGTCAACTATATCTTTGTAAAAGTCAGTTTAGAATTGACTTTGTTTTCATGCAGACGCCGCACGGATAAACTCTCTAACAAAAGTACGTTATCAACCAAACTACGGCAGCTATTTTTCTCAAAATATAATTACAAAAATTTAACTCTTTAACAACAATTTCCACCACTTTTTATTTTACCTGCCCAAAATAGAAAACAAAGTATATCTTTAATATAATTGATATTACTACCAATCAAAACTAAAGAACTCCTCACTTGCCAAAATATCAACATTTTGCTTCATAATACTAAATGGCTAAATGGTATGAACTACGAGTTATTTGAAACGTGAGCACTGAAATATTACGCGATTCTAAACGCCGTTTTATGTTTCCATACCTAGAAAAGATGGCGATCTCTGCTTCATTTGCTGTAATGGTAGTAAGATTGATAGGTATGCCCTAGGTCTATTTGGTCTATGTGGTCGCCAACATAAATCAATCTGTCCAGTTGTAATTTTAAAACTGTCAATAAAATCTTTTTCATCATACTGTCCCGAAAACAGCCGTTTTTAGTTCTCTAAATCGTACGCAAAATTATCGTTTTTGGATCACTTCGAATAGGAGTACTGGAAAAACATATGGTAAATTTTGCTGTACTCTAATGTCAAAATTTGTTTATGTTACGTTTGAAAGGTTGAACGATTTCTTATCTTGTGTTTGTAAACAACTAACAGATGTGTAAATGACTATGACTATTTTGGATAACCTCAAAATTATGTAGTCTAATTTTTTAACGATTAAATGATTATTTATACATAATGATGAAAATAGTTGTTCATCACACGGAGCAAAAGTGTCTCCTTGGTACTCGATCGCATTTCCAAGCTCGGCTGCGCCTCGCCTGTAAATTACGATCTCGTACCAAAAAGAGTCACTTTCGCTCCTAGTAATGAAAACTACTATTTCATCATACTGTCTCGAAAACAGCCGTTTTTAGTTCTCTAAATCGTACGCAAAATGATCGTTTTTGGATCACTTCGAATAGGAGTACTGCAAAAACATATGGTAAATTTTGCCGTACTCTAATGTCAAAATTTGTTTATGTTACGTTTGAAAGATTGAACGATTTCTTAACTTGTGTTTGTAAACAACTAACAGATGTGTAAATGACGATGACTATTTTGGATAACCACAAAATTATGTAGTCTAATTTCTTAACGATTAAATGGTTATTTATACATAATGATGAAAATAGTTGTTCATCACACGGAGCAAAAGTGTCTCCTTGGTACTCGATCGCATTTTCAAGCTCGGCTGCGCCTCGCCTCTAAATTACGATCTCGTACCAAAAAGAGCCACTTTCGCTCCTAGTAATGAAAACTACTATTTATCATTTGAGGTAATCTAATTTTATAGTTGCTTTGAACAAACAAAGTATTAAGTTAAAATTTATAGGTACTGACCGAAAAGTAATTAGGGAGTTTTGGCAATCTACGGTAAAACACCATGATAAGCGTTAAACGCTAAAATCAACTAATAGCAAATTTCTCCTCTATAGCACCATGTTAAAAAATACCGTGTAACGTTTATGGTATTGTTTTACCTTGGATGGCAAAAACACCCTATTAATAAACTGTCATAATCGTTTAATAAACCCGCGCGAGTCTGCAATATTCTTGACAAACTTGAGTTTGATTCGCAGTAAGGTATGTCGTTGTTGTCTCCGACAACCCTTGTTGTTTTACAAAAATAACACTATACAAACAACTAAAAAACTCAAATAAATAAGCCCAAAAATTAACAGAAATTTAAATCTATCCTTTGGTCATTTGAAATTGTAAAAGTTTTTTGATGGATTAAATATTGTTCTTCGTGGCATATTGTAGCTGAATAATTTTCTTGTAATCGCATTTTTTTAAATTTTACTACTACAAGAAAATTAGTTTGTTTTTCCGATATAATGCGTCAAAAAATGTCCAAAAAAATTAGTTTTGTTTGCGGTGCATATTGCGATCCCTAAAAATTCGTTCTTTCAATCACGCGATATCAAATGTTGCCACGATATTGAGGCAAAAGCTTATGCTTAACTAAACATCGAAGTAGGTCATTTTAAATAACAAAGACGAAATAATTATAAATATATCTTTATTTTAACACGTAATAAGCGTTTGTACAGGGGCGCAGGGGTCGGCTCACGCGGCCAGTTTGGCGCCGGCGCCGCCGCGCTTGCCGCGGGACGGGTAGAAGTCCTCCTGCGGCATGGTGAGCGCCCGGAGCGAGTCCTTCTTCTCGCTGCGCAGCTTCTTGCCGCGCGACACCCAGAACTCCTGGTCGCGCGCCGCGAGGCCGTCGAAGCCGCGCGGGCCCTGCGTGATCCACAGCGCGTCCTCGTTGCCGCCGTCCTCGGCGTCGCGGCGGTTGAACATGACCCAGCGCGGCTCCTCGGCCGACAGCGGCGCCCGCATCGTGCCGCTCTCGGGGCACGGCAGCTCGCGCCCGCGGTGCGCCCAGAACGGCGGCGCCACCTGCCGCAGTCGTCGACCAGCAGTTTGTCATTGTGTTACAGTTTCTTATTGTACGCACATGTGTAAACACAAAAAATATACACTACAGTGCTAAAATGCAATATTCCAACGAACAATCACAAAAAGTGAGAAAGAAATCGCAACGTTTTATAGAAAAATTAATTATTTCATTGTGTAAAAAATAGTTTGACAGTGATTTGATAGTGCAATAGTTTTATTAGTCAAAAACTTGTTCGAATGGTAAAAAAATTATCATATTTTTTAAGGAACTATTAATAATTCTGTTTTTTCACCTTAGTATATGATTGTATTATTCTGTGAGCTTATACTTTGCGAAAGTAAGGCAGCCAGTTTTGGCGATGTTATAAAAATCAAGTGAGAAATCTGTATATGAGGGAGCGTGGAAGACGTTTTTGCGGCAGACCCATGCGGTCGAATTATCTTCTCGTAATGATGATTTTTTACAAGGGAGCATCTGTCTTCGTTTGGATTGTCCACATCGTTTATGACTTATGTTTTCATTCCTATAAAAGTTTATAACGACTTAAAATTTGCTCGGAAATACGTCCATCTAATTATCAAGATTGCTCTTTTCTACAATCTGAAAAATCCTCAATTTCGGAACTTGGGTACGTACCTCCTCGCTGCCGGCGGGGGCGGCGCGCTCCAGCATGGTCTCCAGCTCCTCGAGGGCCCGCCCCCGGTTGGCCCAGAAGGGCGGCGGCGTCTCCTCCGACGACGTGGAGCTGCGCCGCCCCCGCGTCGGCCAGAAGTTGGGGTCTAGCTTGTCCATCATAGTGCGCACGTCGCTGCGCGTCTGCCGGTCCGCCTGCAACAAACACAAGTTTTAGATGTTTTTCATAGTATAAAAAATAATAATTTCGCCGAATGTCGCTACGAAAGATTTTAATATGAATCAAAACTTATTTCCTAATATGTGTTGCAATACCTTTTTTTAGTCCAGTGAAACGACACTTTATCCTGGAACGATTTTCAACACAAGAGTTATTGTGGTATCTGCAAATAATGTGCTTTTTAAAATATACAAAATCAGCCAATATCATTCCATTGGAAAACCCTTAAAACTTCGTGTCAGAATGATGGTTTTGAACGTTGGAGCATTTTAAAATAACTTATGTCAATATATTTTAATGTTGGGTCCACCATATTGGATTTACAAAATTATTTTCAAATCGTAAAGGTAGTGAAGTAACACAAGATTTTTATACTGATTACGTCGCTGAAATCCCTTCTTGAAAATCTTGTTTACGTTTAGATAATTTGTTAAATAACAAAACAATGGATAGTGTTACAATTATTTTTAGGCAAGCAGGTTTTTTTGCGAGCACTCACTAGACTGTTTAAGGTTAACTGAGAAATACATGTTACAACATCTAAAATGTATTCGGTTCTAGGGTGTACAATGTAACTTTAATTCAAGGTTTAATGCAGTAAATATAAGTACTATATCCATACAAGTCTTTGCCATCTTTTTATGCTTGATTTGAATATATTTTGAATCTCTCTTGTTATCACAATTAACTGAAAATGTATTTTGTTCAACCTAAGACTTTTAATTACATCCTGCAAACATATTTGGTCTTGAGCTCGTGTTGTTGACTATTGTACCTTTTGAGAGTGATTGATAGATCTGCCAGTCCCTCATTGGGTCTGATGATGATTGGTGAGACCAATTGAAATTGATCGCCACCTGCCATCTTATGTATACTGTCTTATATGTAAATCACTAGGTAAAGTGGAAATCTTAGTGATGTTAGGTGTTTCCTTCAATTTATATCCAATAATACATCTCCAGAGCTGTAACGTCAAACTTGGGGGCCCCGGGACAAGGCTGGCTGGCGGGGCCCCCATATCTTACTCAAGCATGTGCGTGCGCATGTAAAAATAAAAACATATTTAATTTCATTTACCATTTTTATAGGCCATAAGTATTTAGTCGGTTCTATAGAAAAAGAACAGACAGTTTTAATGACCACTACACGACCAACAGTTTTGTTTGCCGCAATAGAACCGATGTTCGGAGATCATTATACAGCCTAACCAAGAGTTGGTGTTACCGTTATTGTCATAATATGACCAAGAAATAGCCAGCCGCCGTAAAACCAAAACCAAGATTTCACATATGAAATTCCCGACTTTTTCTTGCCTTTCCTGACAATTTCAAACATGCCTAACCAGTGAAATCGGGCATGTTGCCTCCTAAAACGAATATTTGAACACAATCTTTGAAAAAATACCATATTATTTTATGGCTGCTATGCGATCAAGATATTTGGTGGCCGCGGAAACACTGATCGTTTTTCTGCTGCAACACAGGCAAAAGATTTGCCATAAACGACCGCGCTTTGACAGCCGCGATACAACCTAAACATGCAATGGCCACGAAAAAAGTACTAAGCTGTTTTTCAGTTGTAATTCGACAAAAATTTGCAAGCCGCGGGATAAAAGAAAGATTTTCTGGCCGCAATGTGACCAACAAATATGAAAATCTCGAAGAGAGCGAGAGACTTGTTGGCCTCAATGCTATCAAAAGATCTTCCATTTTCGGCCGCAGGATGAACGAACAATTCTCCAGCCACGAAGAAGCGAGCGATTTTCACATATTTACGACCGAGAGATGTGACGGACACGGAAAGAGAGACCGACTTGACATTAGCGATGCTCCCGAGAGATTTGCCGCCCGTGAAACGAGTGGGTGATTTTCCGGCCGCAAGAAAACCGAGAGATTTGCCGGCTACGATGTAAAAGACTCGTGATTTTCTGGCAGCGATATTACCGAAATATTTACATGTTGCGATTCGATCGAGAGATTTGCCGGTTGCGACGACAATAATAACGACGAAGACGCCTGTGTCGATTAGTTTCCTTACCACCAGTATCGATTTTCCCAACGGTAGAAATTCATTACTTTTTCCCGGCTTTTCCCGAATTTCCGTCTGGTGACTGGTAGACATCCTGCAAAGGATTTACGGGGATTTGACGGCCACGATACAACCGAGAGACACTCGGCTACGAAACGGCCGAAATAAAAAAGACTATAAGAAGGGGGCTTTGGCAGCCACGAAATGGCCGGGGAATGATCGCGACGAAACAATCGAGGAAATCTCAGCGGCATTGCAGCCGAGAGATTTACCGGCCACAAATTAAATAAATCCGAAATTAATTATTGGTTTATCTAAGAGATACCTGATCAAGCCTCCTAATCCCTTATACTACAGTTTCTGTAGTCTATGATTCTAAAACAGTTTCAAAGTTGTTTAAACATCTAATCACCTTTTTACTATCACGGTTTTTTTTGGAAATAATACGGTCGCGACGAGTCCGGTTGATTCCGGTTTTATACTCCCTGCTCGGCCAGGCCTCGGGGTGGTGCCCCGGTGGTCGTTATGGCCCTGAACATCTCGTATCATACCAATCAATAAGTTATTCATCTGATAATAGGTAAAAATTCTTAGAATGAACTCGAGTCTATATTTTTGAAACCGTTAAAAATAAATTTTTGAAACTAAATATAACATTAGCTCCAACACAGGCAAATAATAAACGACCGCGCTGTCTCTGTTTATATTATTATAATATTAATTATAATAATATTATAATTATTATTATTAATAATTATTAATATTTGGACCATTGATGTCTGTTCCACATTATGCGTTTTTGTCGTTCTGGCAAAATGTCGGATGCTGGAATAACCAACCGACACAAAGTCGGACAGTGCAAAAGCGCCCATTTGATCATATGTTCCACTGCTGGCAAATGTGTCGGAGCAATCCGGCATCAGACCGACAAAAAAATTGTTTTCGCATAATGTGTAAGGCTCAATACATTTCTTTGCTTCACCGAAACTTCACCGATATCCGAGTTTTTTCCGGAACAACAAAAATCAAATAATGTAAAACTGGCCTTAGATACATTGTTTCTCAGTGCCTACAGTGTTAGGACAGTGAATGTTGCTATTCAAACTGCTTCTGGCTATTGTTGCAAGGCAGTGCCCTAATCCAGCTCTTACTTGGGCTTACCTTCAGCCGCTAACTCCAGTGATGTATTGTGTTGATAACCGGGTAAATGACCCGCTCTGTGACGTCCGGAGTTCTAGAGCTGTTGGTAACACTTAGACAAGGAATCTGATTGACATTTTTAGTTTTGGTTTTATGTAAATTGCTAAAAAGTACTTACTTTAGGTATATAGCACAGTTTTGACTATTTTATTAAATGAGAGATCACCAGTGGTCGAAAATTCGACCAATTTTCAAAGTGACAAACAGGGAGAGCTAATTTTGTAAATGATCCCCGCATACACCAATGCGTTTCAAAATACATTTCATATAGTACATATTTTCCATGTAAACACGTAATATAACCAAATGGGGACCAAAAACGAAAGAGAAAGACTCAATCCTTAACTAATTATTTTACTTCACTTCTGGCTTACGGCATGGTTTTTAGTAATTAGTATTTTATTAAGGTTCCATGTTTATTTTTTTAAGACATGATTATTGAATCAGAGGAAAGTAAAACTTCAGTCATCAAATCAGTTTATCCTGTACACCCCTTACCACAGTTCTCTCCTTCCCTCATTCTCTACTTCCCTTCCTTCCGACCTTCTTTCCACTTTTCCCTCATTTTCTCCTTCATTCTCTTCTTACCATCTCTCCTCCCTTCTTTCCTACCATTTGGAACTTTTTCCCTCCTTCCCTACCCTTCGGATCTTTTTTCCTCCTTCCCTCTATTCCTATTATTATCACGAAAATGTAATATATATTTTAGCCAATATTCCACCAATAAAAAAAAATTTGAATATAATGTGTCCATTTGTACTCCGGTTGCCAGGCCCGGTGACAGGATTTTCGGGCCCCTGTGCAATTGAGAAACCTGCCTTTTTTACTCACTCGATTCTGGGCCCCATTTTTAATAATCTCGCGTGGATCCGGGCCCCCCTGTGAGTCCAGGCCCCTGTGCATTTGCCCCCCCCCTGTCGCCTGTCGCCAGTTGCATGTCAATTAGTACACTGGATGGTAGAAACTTAACTTAATGTACTTTTTTCTTCCCTTTTATCAGCAAATTTTTATCTCTTAATCTTATTTAAGAAAGTAAACTATCTATATATATATATATATATGTGTATATATAATGGAACACATTTGAGTATGATATCCTTAATCTTCTCTAAGTAGTCCTGATTTCAATCAAATTTTATTTTTTCACTCCATGCCCCAATAATCTGTGGCTTAATGTTTCTACATCAAATCTTTATTCTACGAAAAATAGCATGTGATAACAGCTACATATGTTGCTAACTTTGGTTGTTATAATATCACCAAAACAGCAACTCATAAGGCTAATGTTAATTTTTTTGAAATTTTAAATTCAATTTTCTACATTTCTAAAAGACTAATATAAATTTCAACGGGATTCTGCACATCCACAGGAAAATACAATTCTATCGGTGTGCTTAGATTTTTGCTACAATGCACACAGGCTGAGAAAAAAGGAGTAAAAAAACCTTATGGAAAAAATGCTTGTCTATTAATATAAAGATGATGTAAGTTTGTTAGTGAACAATTTTATGTTTAACCATTATTTTTGGAAAATAGGAATATAACTAACGCTAGCACAACCTACACATAATAAGCGATAAAGGCTGAAACAAAAAACGGTTATAAGGATTGAAATACTCACTACATTTCTGTAATGACAAAACAAGAACAATCTCTTTTATATAACAAATACACTTTTGATGAATCAGCAGTCATTATAACTTAGAAGTCAGTCAACAGAAGATACAAATCGTTTCACTTTACCAACAACTAGGTATCCAATATAAACAAATTCTGGCCAATTGTAGACAAACTAAAGTTTCCTGTTCCCCACCCCAGGTTTCATTTGGCTTTATTTTAAAATCAGCATAAACTAAAAATACTTATCAATTGTTTGATAATATGTCCTTAAACAGTAAACCAAATTTTTTTATGATTCTAATTATTTACTTTTGAGTCCTTGATCCTTACTACTTTTAAAATTTTTTATGAATCTCTACTAATATTATATATTAGTAATATATTAATATATATATATATATTACTAATATACCCTTTGGAATTACAGTAGAGTCCCACAAACCCGGACTAATGTGGACCGAACGGTGTCCGGGTTTGTGAAAATTCCGAGTTATCGGGAAATGAGTAAAAATAAGAGAAAATAAGAATAGTTTCTGTTATTTCTATAAAAAATCATTTATTTATTGCATAGTAAAAATACAAAAACTACATTGTCAGTTCTAAAAACACTTATGGAAAAAATCAAAACTGTTTTATATGTGTCACACCGTGCTCTGGCCTTGAATCTCAATGCACTTCATTGCCTTGGCAGGCTTTCCGAGCTATCCAGAATTCCGGGTTTTTGAACTCCGGGTTTGCGGGACTCTACTGTAATTCAAAACTTTAAATACAATAGTAAATAGCCTCTAATTTAAAAAAAATTTTGTTCCCTATTGAGAGTAAAATTTTTAAGGTCACAAGAGTTATAGCTGAAAATCTTATTTTATTTGACTCATGCATGTTATAAATGAATTCCTTCCTCTGTAATTTTCTTTGAAAAATGCTCTATGTAGCTTTCGCTAAAACAGATATCAAATAAGGTCCTATTCCAAAATATGAGCATGACAGTTCCAACCCGTGCAAGAATTTTCATACATCGCACAAAGCGGGAAGGAGGGGAAGTTTCTGTGAACTCTATACTACTCAAGCCACACCCTTTCACTGCTGCGAAATAGTTTTAAAAATCTGGACTAATTTTTCTGATCAAAAGCAAAATTGTTGGTTGTTAAATAATATTTAAGTTGTGGTTTAAGGTTCTTTCAGGTTTTTAAGTCAAAGCGGATAAAAAAGTTTCGTAGACATTAAAAATCAACAAAAAAACAAATTATCATTTAATTGGAACAAATATGTACAAAAAGTGCAGCAGCCAATGGACATATGCTTATTAAGGATACGTCAATCTCACTCTATAAGCATTCTCATACATGTTTTAAAAAAGGTTGGGATATTTGTGCTCCATTTATATATTGTCTTTATTCATCAGTTTACTTCAGTAGCTTGTATTTTAATTTGTAAAAAACAAAAATACACTTATAAAACTCAAATTAAGAGTTTTGTGTTTTTAGTTTTTTTTTACCAGTCAGGTTTTGTAGTTAGTACCTGACTATGGATAGTATATACTCATATTCATGGAAAGGTCGATGTGGCAAGCGCTCAGCAGATTTCATTGTTCTGCTATTTCCTCCCTCTCCTTTTGTTCACTTAAAATTTATACGGAATCAACCCATTAAAGATATTATGCGATGGTGTGATTTTATGTAGGCGCATCTATTCCTCCTCCTACAGTGTAATTTGGAAATAGGCTCTGTAATTTGCTATTCTTTGTCATAAAATGTTTTCACTTTGAATTTGAATGTTTTATTTCCTTCCATTGTTTTAAATTATAACTGTTAGCCAATGAAAGATATTTTAGGTTTTGATTTCAAAATTTATTATATTATATTTTTTGTTGTTTAATTTTAAACTTTCATTATATTTAAATTAATGTTTTTATACATCTAAATTCATTTATACTATGTCCCCAACTGGAACAGTCAAATTCATTTAATTATTGAAGGAAGTAATTTAATTATTAAATTAAAGAATAGTTATTTAATTATTTATTCAAGAATAATTATTTAATTATTCACTTAATTTTTAAATATATAAATAACCAAGGTATTTGAGCCTACTATGTATGCTTTTGATATTTTCAATAGGCCTCCTACCAAATAGAATTGGTTTCATTTCTATCACACTTTTATGTGTAATTGAAAATTTGAATCGCTTGTACATGAAAATGATTGCCACAAACTGTAATGTGATCGGTTTAAATAGAATGTGATTGATAGTTATGATGTTGGATGTTATATTGATGAAAAATTATATTTTATTATTACAATTCAATTGAAATAATATTTTTTGAAGGAGTCTAACAATCTCTGGAGTTTTAGCATCCTCAGATGTAAACCTCTATAAGCAGTCCGCTAAATTATTTCTCTGTAGTGTGGTGAAATTGTGACACCTTGAATTTGATAAAAACAAAGAAAACTCAATGTTAATATTCATATGTTTTATTATGATTCTTGTATTATGATTATACATGTTTGTCTTATACCAAAAGTAACAATTTTTGAGGGATCTTTACGATCTCGATAACAACTATTGTTGGTTTGACAAAACAAGCTTTCTTCTAATAATATGACTGCTGTTTTAAAAATGTCAGTTGTGAATGAAAACAATCTTTATGGTGTTATTTATTTTTAGTTAGAAAAGGTATCAACAATCAATATTTTTCTATGATAGATTGAGTTTTGTTGGTCATTTTCCAAGATGAAATTTTTGTTCATGCCGACTTGTTTTTCATTTACAATAGACAAAATTAGGATAAAATGAAAATAAAATATTGAGATTAAAAAGGCGATGAAATAGAATTTAATTTAAAGAGAAAATTAACATTTAAAGAGAAAAGTAATTAGCACAGGCATATTTCACCTAAAAATAAACTGAGGGTGGATTAAGAATAACACATCTGCCTATATTTAGTGAACCCTTAAAAATACATACATTTTCTTAGGAGAGCGGAAGTTGGGTGAATCAGGAAAAATTTTTATTTAATTAAAAATTTTTAAACCAGATTTTTTTTATTTATAAATTTTAAGATAGATAGATATCTCTTAATCAAATCTCTTATTTGATGTCTCTTAATTATAAGATAGATAGTTAGATAGATAGATAGATAGATAGATATAGATAGATAGATATTTTAAGATAGATAGATATTTACCTTTGAAGATAGTCTAGTTGAAGAGAAGATTTATCAGTCGGGCTGTTTTGGACCAAGGGTTTTTCCCTTAGTACTGCATGAGCCTAAATCAGCTTTTTAAAATTTTACCTCACCAAGTATACCACCAAATATATAACCTACAAATGTAGATTAAGTCTTTCCCTCATTAAAGCATAAGCCCGATCAGCTTTTTAAAATTTTATTGCATCAATTATATTACCAAATATATAGCCTACCAACTGAAGACTAAGTAGAACAAACAAATTAATTATATATTTTTGTCAATGTTTTTCCCTAAATTCAAAATATTTTACCACTCCTTAACAGATTGAATTTAATGAATATTGTAAAAAATAACATTGGCCAATGTTTGCATCGCGATGTTGGTGTACCTGTAACGAAGAGACAGCGAGGACGAGGGCCAGGTTCAGCAGCAGGAGTGCCAACATCGCAGCGGCCGGAGGGGAAGTGACCACGCGGCGACCCTCGGCCCCTATATACCGACCCTCGCCGGCACTCGGGGAAATCACCCCCGACAGCTCCGGGGGAACGTCCCCGGTCGAATTAAATCTCGTTACACTCCGTGATTGTTGACCCACCTCCTCACCTGGCCGCAGACCGTTGAATTGGAATTTCTGATTTTCGTTTTCTTTTTTTCGATTTTATGATTTTATTTTTGTAGGTTCTACTTTTAAAAACCGTTAGGGGGAAGTATTTGTTTTATTCTTTAGTGACATTTTACGTAAAGTCATAGTGAACTATTTTTTCTTTGGACAGTAATTTGGATACGGTAGTTATTAGTTGGTTTTGTGTATGAGTAAATTGGACCCTAATTCGTTACTGTGCATAACATTGATTTTTTATTTTTTGAGTTTATTTTCTCCATTAACATGGCAGATCAGGTGTAGGTTTGATGAAGTAGTTTTAAAGTGTCAGTTTATTTAATTCTAAATTTATCTCGTAAAATTTTTGAAAGCACGTTTACATTGAGGTATGTCCTTTAAATTTAAGTCCAGGAATTAAAGAGCCTTATTAAAAAAATTAAGTGCTGGGTCTGGTAAAGTAACAAAATATTAAATGTCCCTTCTTGTCCCTGTGGACTTTATCCATCGTCCGGTAATTTAATTATTTTTTCAAAGAAGTCAGTAATGAGAAATTAGGTACATTATTCCTGCAGATGAAGTTTACAAAGTTTCTTAAGAGACAATAACTTGAGCCTTTTAATTACATGGCTGATTGTCATGAACTTTAGTAATTAAACAGAAATTGCTCCTTTATGATGTGATAAATTATTAGATATATTGTATTTTCAATTACATACATCAGTGATATTCAGTCTAAAGTTTTTTTTTTAATATTTAGAGTATTTAATTAATGTGTACAATAATTATGCATGTTGAACTATTATAGATTTTTGTTTATAATCCACTTGTTGGTTATAGTTTCACCCAGAGTCTTTTTTTAGGATTAAGAGAGAAAGAATATCAAGACTTTGGTATATACCGTGATAAATAATCATGTGATTTATCTTCCCTAATATCAGACCTAAATTGCCAAATTACTGCAAACACCAGTTAAAAAACATAAGGGCATCAAACATGAGGTCTAATAATGGTAATACATAATATCTAGTACGGTAAACAGAAATAGATCCATTGTATTAAATCAGCTGTTGGGTTTTAGCCCCAAAAAATTATATTTTTACTGGGTGTAAGATATTACTATATTTACATTAACTATTATTTAAATCAATCTTTTTTATTTTCAGGTTTAACAACAAGCAGGCTGTAAAATGGTAAGATACTCAATTAACTTTTAATTTGTTACGTTAAATGTAAATTTTAGCCAATTGTTTAATTTTCTTTATAAGTTTAATTTAACAACCTAGTTGTGTAATTACATGCTGTGATATATAAATATTCGACAACGTAGGACATTATATTGATACAATTACAGATCGAGATAAAAAAGCTCCCTTTAAATTTCATGTTCATTGTTTTTTTTTTTTGTTTTTTTCTGATAAGACGGAATGTAGTTTTATTCATAGTTTTTTTTGTACTATGGAAGATAGTAACTAGAATTGGGTCTGCATAACACGACCACCAAATATTTTATAAAAGACTTGAAAGAACAATCAAATTTTTCGGTCTTTTTTATTGAATAATATCAAAAGGCAGCATTTCAATGAAAAAGTAGCGAATTCAAATAATCCATGCAAAACAGCTTGGTGTTTGAACAATAAAGAGATTAGCAATAAAACAAGTAATGTTAATGATGTTAGTGAAATCATTGTGAATGGGCCAGTGCTGCAACAGTCCTGGAGAAATATGTAATTCATTTAACAACTGTTTTATTAATGTAATTGACACTGACATAATAGGTAAGATTAATAATAAGCATTTTTACCAACTGGTGCTAGTTTCCCTAAATAAAATACTAAATTTAGGTGTAATGAGGTCACTGAACCCGAATTGGATGAAATTATCTCTACATTTGAAAATAAGTTCTCCACTGGATTTGATGAAGTGCCCACAACAGTAATTAAACATGCAAAATCATATTTAACAAAGCCTTTAGTACATATAATTAACTCTTCCCTGATATCTGGAATTTTTCCTCAAAAGCTTAAAATTACTAAAATCAAACCTCTTTTCAAAAAAGGTGAAAATACTGAAATTTTTAATTACCGCCCCATTGGCCTGTTGCCTGTTATGTCTAAAATTTTTGAAAGAGTTATGCATATTAGGTTGGTAGAATATCTTGAAAGCAATAACCTTTTTGACAGTGAGCAGCATGGGTTTCGTTCAGGATACTCAGCAATTACAGCAGCAACTAAATTCATTGATTCTGTCATAAATTCTTTTGATCGGGGAGAAAAGTTTTTTGGAATCTACATGGATTTAAGTAAAGCTTTTGACAGCGTTTCTCATGATAAGCTAATTTCAATCCTCTTAAGTCTAGGTATCCATGGTCAATTGTTAGCATGGTTTAGATCTTATTTAACAGAACGAGAGCAGTTTGTTGAATTGAGCTATGTGAAACACAATCAGCTGGTTCCTTACCAATCAAAATTAATGAAAAGAAGACATGGTGTACTACAAGGCTCAATTTTAGGGCCACTATTATTGTTGTGCTACTTAAAGGGTCTTCCTAGTTTAGTTTCAAACAATCCGAGTAGTAATATCATTTTATATGCTGATGATGTCAACCTTATAATTAGTGCAAAGTCAACAAATGAAATATAAAATTCAGCTGCTGTTGCTATGTTTGATATTGATAATTTCTTTTCATCTCATCAAGTTCTAATGAATCTTAGCAAAACAAATTTTATGCATTTTGAAATAAAAAAGAATCACACTGCTGATGTTCCTAATATAATTTTGGACTCAAATAAAATTGATCAAGTAACCAAAACAAAATTTTTAGGCTTGATAATTGATGATGGATTGACTTGGGATTCACATATCGATCATGTGGCTGGTAAGGTGTCTTCTGGAATTTACACTCTGTATAGACTCTCAGCAATGTGTAATTTAGATAGCCTTAAAAAAGTGTATTTTGCACACATACACTCTGTCATAAATTATGGGCTTAATATTTATGGTTCAACCAATAAAAAGAATATTGACAGGCTGTTAATATTACAAAAGAGAGCTATTCGCACAATGTTAAAATTACGTTGGCAAGAGTCAGTCAAAGCACAGTTTAATGTTCTAAGAATTATGACAGTCTATAGTAGTTACATTTATCAAACCATTTTGTATACTAAATTTGACTCTGTTCCACTTTTGGGTGACTATCACAACTATTGTATTAGCATGATCTTGAGTTACCCCGCCACAGATTAAGTTTTTTTGAAAAGAAAACAAATTATATGGGAGCTAAATTTATTAATAGATTGCCTGACTATTTGAAAAAAATCAAAGAAAAAACAAATTTAAGACTGCATTAAAAAAGTATTTGTTGGACAGATCTTTTAATTCAATAGATGAATATATGTTTACTATTTAGAATTTATCTAGAATTAGTTTCATTGGTCAATAATGTATGACTAGTATGACGCTGTGACGCTATTCCTATTGTACTTGTACAATCTGATGAAGAAAGTTATTTTCATTTCATTTCATTTCATTGAAATAAGAATCTGTTACCAAATACTTCTTAGAATATTGTTTATAATATTTACATGAAAGAGCAGTAGCTAAATAAATGCTGGTGTGTGCAAAGGTATAAATTTGTCTTATGTGCCTGTGAATTGTCTTATGATGTGTAAATTGTTTGATTTGCACATCATATAGTGTTTTACTTTTTTTCATAGGTAGAGCTAATTGTTTTCATGATAACCAATCAGATTTCATTTGTAAATATAATTAAGAATTTATGCTACGGTAATACTATTATGTCTGCACCTGTCATTATAGAGGTTCCGGTTCTGTGGGGAGGGGGACTGCCCTGACTGGATCCTTGTCCAAATCAACACACTCGCAAAAATGGTAAGCCTTTTAAAGTTTGACCGATTTTAATGCACAAGTTTCAAGAACAGTAAAGTCGATTGCTGGATATAAAGCTTGTTTATATAAATATATATGTAAAAAGTCCTTACTCGAATTTCAAGGGGAGTCCTTACTCAGCGACTTCTCTGGATACTGGGAAATGTTTTTTTTGGTTTCCCAAAATGGCGGGTTGTATATAATGGAGTTTTTATGTGATTTTTATACACTGTATTCATGTGTGCATTTATTGACAAGATGATCTGACCAGGAATTCATCGCTGTACAGATTAATAGGACCAACGCCATAGCCTAGAGGTGGGTAGCTGCCCAATAATATTTTTCCATTATTAAGGTCAGTACCTGGTGGACCGAGCCTTGCTTGGTATTTTTTCATGTTTACCAGTTCATCCAGTTACTATCAAATACTTCAGTGTCAAAAAATTTAAAGATATAAACCTTTTTATTATTCCATGTAATATGTATTCCACACACATAAATGGTAAAATGATTACTTTATTTGTTTACACTTTCCTTTTTATTTCATCCTATCATGGCAACTTATAAGGCCAATGTTAAAATTTTACAATTTTATTACTTTATTAGATTTTCTCTGGCCAAGTAGTCTGCATAGATACGTTTTTGAGTCATAAATTACTTATTTCAAGACTTTGAAGGAAACCCTAAGAGCCGTTTTTGAGATTGTGTAAGCAAGCATGCACAAAAGCACCCAAGCAAGTTATTATTGCTCATATAAGAGTATAGGATGGAAAAATATGATACAAGAAACTAGGTCTAAACGATGCTAAGAAAGGTATTGTATTTAGGGCTTAATTTAATTTAGTTATGAATGTAAATAAATATTTAGCATTTAAAAATTTATACTAATATGATTTTAAGAGGAGGCTAAAGGCAATTCTGTGTCGCCCTCGCGGTCGAGATACTTACTAAAAGTTACTCCGCAATAATAATCAGAAAAAGTAAAGTACGTAGTAAATAACCAGTTATTCTAAAATTATGGTCTTAACTAGCATATCAAGTACTCTTTACCACTTTTAAGTACAAAATATAGCTTGAGAGGCTGATATAATGTCGTCGCTCATTTATAAGTGTTTAAACAGTAATGAATGTAGTAAATATTCCTCCGCGGGGTCGGCGATCAGCACGTGTAAACATTCACGTGGTCGCATTTTCTGGTGATATATTTGAATTTAGGGAAAATAATTTTATTGAACCTTGAAGACAAATAAATTCAACACTAGGTTCGTAAAGTACATTTTTCATTTTCTTTTTACATTCCGAGTTAATTTAGCTCAAAATATCAACTAGCTAAAACCCACTATTTGAACTCTAACGCCAATTACTCTGGTATTTGTTATGATATCGGAAAAATAAAAAATGCTTATTATGAGGAATTTATTTCTTTTCATTTTGATACGTAGTTTATTGTTATACGTTGAAAAATAACGTCAGGATGTGGTTTCGCGCGATGTTGTAACTCACGAAAATTATGAGAACACCCTTGTGTTTTAGAACGCTTTTCGACTATAATTTTCTATCGAAAATCAAAATGAAATATATCAAGTTGAAGAGGAGAAAAAATTATAAAAAACAGTTACAATTTAGTTACGATCATACGAAAAATATAGGAGTAATCAGCCTCTGAATTTGCTTAGTCGTATTTACCTAATAAACAATCACTTAAAAACCATCAGCTGAACTTTAGGTGTAATTACTCATTTACCTTTCTTAGAATCGTGGAACCAAATGGTGTTATTTTGTAGGGGTTTTCCTCCTCTTTAATTTGATATATAATGTTTTCATTTTCGATCAAAAACTCCAGTCGAAATGCGTCCCCGCACACAAGGGTGTTTTCATGATTTTCGCTGGTTACAACATCGCGCAATACCATATCCTGACATTATTTTTCAACATACGACAATAAGCTACATATCAAGATGAAAAGAAATAAATTCCTTTCAATATTCATTTTTTATTTTTCCGATATCTTAACAAATACAAGAGTAATTTGCGTTAGAGTTCAAATAGTGGGTTTTTGCTAGTTGATATTTTGAGCTAAAATAACTCGGAATGTAAATCGAAAATGAAAAATGTACTTCACGAACCTAGTGTTGAATTTATTTGTCTTCAAGGTTCAATAAAATTATTTTCTCTAAATTCAAATATATCACCGGAA
The DNA here is from genome assembly GCA_035578135.1 of Flexamia atlantica. Classification (NCBI taxonomy): domain Eukaryota; kingdom Metazoa; phylum Arthropoda; class Insecta; order Hemiptera; family Cicadellidae; genus Flexamia; species Flexamia atlantica. The sequence continues at coordinate 20,276,733 of JAQJVK010000001.1, read as the reverse complement.
AATGCGACCGGGGTGAACGTTTTCACGCGCTGATCGCCGACCCCGAGGAGGAATATTAACTACAATCATTACTCTTTGTACCACTAATATAAATGAGCGACGACATTATGTCAGCCTCTGTGGCTATATTTTGGACTTAAAAGTGGAAAAGAGTACTTGATATGCTAGTTAATACCATAATTTTAGAATAACTGGATATTTACTACGTCACACTACTTTTTCCGATTATCACGTAGTAATTTTAGTACATATCTCGACCGCGAGGTCGACACCGAATAGCCTTTAGCCTCCTCTTAAGAATTAGATTTACCCAAAACTAATGTTTTCTTGATTGAAATCAATTTGTGCTTATCTGAATATATAGTGAATGTTAGATTTTTCATGTCTATCAGTGTGAGATATTTGTTTATTAATATTTTTGCAGTTGAATTTAATAGCAATAGTAGTTTTTATTTGTGGAGAAATAAATTAAAGTTAACTACAGTAGGTAATTTAAAATTTTGGGACCTTTTTTGTTAAATAACTACTACTACTACTTCTTTAATCGGAATTCTGTTTATTCACTACCAGAACTTAATTATCCATTCAGCTATGACAGGTTAGATTAGAATTCATAGCCAGAACCTCTTATTGAGCGGAAAATATTTTTATAAGCTTAAAATAAAAACATAATGCAAATTTTATACATTTTGTTTATGTGGACAAATTGTTTGTTATCTCTTCCTATGATCTACTATTTTTATTTTGTACAATTTAACTTGAAATGGTAGGTATATAATTGTAGAAAAACTTTAAAAATGAAAGTAGTAGTTAGGTTGGGTAAGGTTACATTTAAATAAGAAAGGCGTCGTCACAGATGTGCAGTGATCCTTGTATTGTTAACGTGGTTTTAAACTAACCTAACCTTATTTAACCTAACCAAACCTAACATAATTACTACTATTTTTTATAAAAAATGTTTTCCTACAATTATGAAACTGTTTCCACTTCATATTAAATTGTAAGACATAGAATATGTTAGATCGTAGGGGAAGATATCAAATAATTACCATATAAGAGATGATGCCAGCAATAACAGATTTCCATCGGGTAAAGATCACCACAGTAGGCGTAAAAATGATTGTGGAACAGTTTTATAGCAATAGAACATTTATAAAGTGGTTGTGAATTAACGGAAAAGGTCCAAATTTTGTGCATGAATAGTCACTGTACAACTCATCAATGCAGTAAGTACAGTATTCCTTAGTATTCCATTTTTAGCACTAGTACAGTTATAGGAAATAATATACTATAATCCTACAGGTTTTATTTATGTTGATAACTACAAAGATATTTAATGTACAGTAAATATGAGGTAGAGGTAGAGTGTAATCACCATGCTAACAGTTTATGAGGGTTTGCGGATTAAACCATGTTTTGTTGCAGAGTTCAGTTAAAATGAAGCTGTTGTGCCAAGTGGTGGCCGACTCACTGGTCGGGGATGCTCCGATAAATGTAAGTCGAGTGAAAATATGCAACAATCCAACTGAGGGAAGAGATAATCCAGCATATTTCATGATCCAAACCAATTCAATTCAATTCATTTATTCACAAAAAAGTTACAATATTGGCCCTGTAATTAAACATTGACTTATCAACAGAGAAGTATCAAAAAGTGAAAAAATTGTTATTGTTATTGTTTATTTAAACTATTATTGTCTTAAATTTTGTTTTGTTTTTGTCATAAAAAAAAAATTGTCATCTCTCTGGCATAGGTTACAGATAATTTTTCTGTGCCTCCAATATTTTACATACCAATAAACAAATCATATTTTAGCTCTCATATGGTTTGATTGTAGTTTAGATGAGACAATTTTTTATTTATTTAAACAAGAAGTATGCAAAACCATTCTCGCATATTCCTGCATAAACGTTCCAATTTCCACAACTCCACTGATGTGAGGGTTGATATTGTATACCTATACACACCATAATTTGTCAGCCTATATTACATGTTAAGCCACTGGAAGGGGCATGATGTGGAAACCCTGTGTTCTTTGTTGGTACACTATTCAAAAAGTACTAAAACATTCTGTCAATTGTCACAATGAAATATTTGTCAACTAATACAGTCACTCCGGCAGAACAATAACATTATGGATTCACACTGAATCAACTGGGAATTGAAGCCCTAATATGATTAATAACTGTTTAGTTTATATACACTAAAGAGATTATTAACCATTTTTCACTTTAATTCAGTTCTAAAAACTACACTTATGTTTACTGTACACTTCATTTTAATAATATTGTTATATTATTAGAGTCTAAGAAATTATTCAGTGGTCTGCTTTAATGTAGAAATGTATTTACATGTAGCGATAATACTGACCTTTTTAAACTAAGAATTTAACTTTTAATGAGTGTTTTTCAGCATGTCATTATTTATGCAATATTTATTTTTGATCAATGTCTATTGTTTTAGATTATTTTTTCAAACAAACAGAAGGGGATAAATTTCATCCAATATTTTAACAAAAAATGTAGCATTAAGATTTACGCCTTTTTAGTCTTTTTAAATTCTATAATTTAATTGAATTATTTGGATTTAAATTTTGGATGAATATTGCAACTGAATTTAAAGATAAATTGTCGCTGGTCATTGCAGTTCAATAACATTTTCATTTTTATGCGTTTATTTTTTGCAAGGCTTAGTTAGCTGAAAACAGTAAAGAAATTTTATATACAGGACCACAATATAGAATAACTTCAAATACTAAATAAAGTTTTTTGTTAAATTATCTTTTATTTTTGTTACATGTTTTGATTGTAAATGTTTGGCCCTAAAAACCATTCATCCACTTTTCTCTTATCTAGTAGATAAACGCTATATTTACCCCATAAAAGAAGTTCTTGGTGTCATAAGCAAGAACTTCTTCTTTAGCCATGTACCAGCTAAATATGTGACATGGCTTAGAAGTAGTTTAACTCAAAAAGCAATGAAATGTTATTTTTGATTTTATTAAATTTTATTTTTATATCCGCTATTAAATCTTAAAAACAGTAGCGGCCAACAAACTCAACACAAAGTGGACTTTGCATAGGGGCCTGGACTCACAGGGGGCCCGGAAACACCAAAAAGAGGCCTGCAACGACTGAAAAGAGGGCCCAAAAGCACACAAAACTAGTAAAAAAAAGGTCCCCAGGGTCCGGGGTTGAAAATTTTACAGGAGCCCGAAAATCCTGTCACCGGGCCTGGTAATTAAATACAACACAAATTGTATACCGTTTGAAATGTAAACACATTTATAGACTGGATTAAGGTGTAATTATACATAAAATAATTATAAAACAATTATACATATGTAATTATGTAATACATATGTAATTATACATAAAATAATTTGTTGGAGTTATTGACTTTAAAATTGAACTAGACAAGTATACTACTTTTTGCTAAAAATGACGTTCTTATAGTAAAAATGAAGGTGTTTTGTATTACTGGGTGTCAAGTCTGGTTCACTTAAAATTTTTGCAAAATTAGATGAATACGTAATCTAAAAAAATCCATCAGGTCATCAGACGAGGGAGATCGGGTGTCATCTCCTGGTATCGTAGTCGCTCAGTGTGCGGGTGTCGTAGTTTTGCTCAATGTGTTTTCTAAGTCAAGTTATCTTTATGATAAATAAATAATAAATAAATAAATAAGAATTTTATTGTCATTAAGCTTTACAGCAATAGACAAAGTCATGACTAATACTAAGTTAAACCTAAGAATCCAGTTACACTAATGCAGCTTGTGATGTGGCAAACTGTGTTTGAGGTGTGTTAATTACCAACTACTATTTACAATCATTTACAGACAAGACTAATTAAAATTTTCCCTTGCAATACAATACAAATACAATGCAATACAAATACAATTTCAATACAATAAGACTAAACATAAACTAGTTCATATATGTTTAGACAGAATGTTTTAAAGATCAAAAATTGAAAACAGACAAAAAAACAAAACATAAGATAAATACCTTATAGCTAATATATACAATTCACACTTAAACCTAACATAACACGATAAAAATGCAGAGAAAGAACCATTACTAATATTGCACTCAAATCTATGAAAATAAATTACTATTACTAACAGGTAACTTGAGAGGTCAGGGGTATCAGATTAGAAGCTCGTCACACTCAAAAAATTCCTTAACAGAGTAAAAAGGTAAATTTAACAATAGGTTGTAAAGCTTGCTTTTAAAAGTTTTTATAGGTAATCCTGAAATGTTTGATGGTAGTTTGTTGAACATTTTCAAACCAAGGACTTCATAGCTGTTGTGACATTTTGACAGTCTGTTGTACGGTATATCAATTTGTCTGTTATTCCTGGTATTATAGTTATGTATATCTTGTCTAAGTTGATGTTCCGATAGGTGATTTTAGCGAATTTCCCCTATAGGGAAGAAGCTATTACCGTAGGTCTCATGGTAAGACCTAAGCCCGAGACCATGATAACTTTTCGTTTCAGGGCCACCAGAAGCAAAAAACACCATTCGTTCGAACTTTTATCTATCTATCTATCTATCTATCTATCTATATATATATATATATATATATATATATATATATATATGTGTCTGTCAGCACGATAGCGGCCGTAAATATGGTCCGATCTTAATGAAATTTGGAACAGACATGTAAAGTGGTAATCGAATGGACGAGTTCGTGAACCAGCCCGATCGGACCACCGGAAGGGGGGGTAAAGGGGGATAAACACCCCCAAAAATGGGTTTTTTGAGTTTTTTACATATAAAAATAAAATTTAACGAATCTTTGTTGGCACCATTGAATTCAGCTCAAAAAAACAAACAATTTAGTGTTTTGAATCATTGCTCTATGTCCATTGGTTACTGAGATATTGAAAGTGGTAAACACAGTACGTTGTCCCAATGTTAACCTTATGGGGAATAAGTAAAATTCTATATCTCGCTTATTTCTCAACATATCTGGATAAAACTTGGTTTGTGGCTTCATCTAGATGAGATCTAATGTATTTTAGTCTAAAATCCCCGAAATTTCAATTTTTGTGGCAGCGGTATCATACGGTAATCATTCCCCATATTATCCTTATGGGAAATAAAAAATTCTATATCTTACTTATTTTTTAACATTTCTTGACAAAACTTGGTATATGGCTTCTTCTAGTTAAGATCTACTAAATAATGAATTAAAACCAACCAGTTTTAACATACCTGTTGCAGCAAACCTGCATAATCATTCCCCATGTTATTCTTATGGAGATTACAAAACATGTAAAATCTCGCTAAGTTGGATTGAAATACCGTTTGTTGTGTTGCATCTGAAATTCGCTGAGTATGCAGGTCTGCTGCATCGGGGGTATTTTTTTCTATACACCAACACATTAAAAATATACAGGTTTATGACTGTTAAACATTGCAATTTTACAAATAGTGGCTTACAATGATCTGGTTTCTGAGCATCGGTTAGTGTTAGTAATCAGACAACTTTTTTTTTAAGAACTAATATATCACTAATATGACTACTGTTACCCCAGAGTAAGATACTATATGAAATTATACTCTGAAAGAATGCAAAATAAGCAGATCTAACATAATTAGAGGGTACATGATTTTTTTTTAACTTCTAATTAAAAATATAATGCATGAAAGTTTGGCGGAGATATATGTAATGTGGGGTACCCATGATAATTTTTTATCGATATGGCCACCTAAGAACTTAATACTGCCTACATTATCAGTTTCTGGCATATCTCTTAGACTAAAATATATTTCCTGAGTTTTACTTTCATTCATTGAAAAACCATTTTCCCTAAACCATTTGGATGCAACTGAAAGGGTGTCTTGTGTTAAATTTTGAAGATCTTTAAAATCCGAGCTTTCATTCAGAAAAGTAGTGTCATCTGCATAAAGTATCGTGTGACCATTCAAGTTTGAGGGTAGATCATTTATCATCAGGGTAAATAATAGAGGACCTAACACAGAGCCTTGAGGGACCCCATGACTAATACTGGCTATATCTGGCTATACTGGCTATATGGTCTATCTTAAAAATGGTCTATTTTTGGTGATCCATTGAACGCTTTGTGCGAAATTTGAAAATAATCAGTGGACCTGTTCTTGAGTTATCACATTACGTACACACCCAAAATCACAAACAGTGACAGGCCATGAATATTTGACTCCACTAATACATAGATTCACTTCGCTTCATTCGTTCATTCGATATTATTATTCAAGTCACAAATGGCTGGATTAAAATGGCAGAGTTTTGATTGAAGTACAGTACAACGAATTTGCCTGGTGAAACTTCACCAGCAAAACATTTTTTCATACATGAGAGGAGGAGAAATATACAGTCTACTTCTAGGCTCTGCTCTCTGCATTCTGCTACCGCAAATATAGAAAAGCAAACTTATCTTCAATTCAAGCCCAAAACTTTTGGTTGTCAAATCATATTTTGGTGTTGTTGTTTGACTTTAATATGTGTTTTGACTTTACAAATATAGTGACTTGGTTAAAACTTTACCTGTGCTTAAATGTATTCAAGAATTTTTATAATTCTTACTTATTCTTTGCCACATGAGGTCTGACCTTTGGGTGATTTTTTATACTTTATAAACATCTAGTTACAATTTTTCCCTTATTTAGATTAAACTCTAAGGACTAAACAAAAGTAATTACAGGAATCTAATTATTTGATTAGTTAGTACTTTTAAGACTATATGACAGTTCAAAAGCAAGGATTCAAAATCTTGTGAAACCTAGGGATTTTAATAGATTGGTTACTTTTCATCAGCTTCAAACAAATAAGGTATTCATGAACTTAATTCTTATTTAGATACAACTTTTATTTCTACAGAAATTTTAGATAAATATGATTATTTTAATTAGCCTTAAAGATTTTATAAGTGAATTCCATCCAGAAATGTAGCATCGGCTTGGTAAAGGCCAAACAAATTTGAACAAATTTAAAAGAGCTACCTTGAAAATTCTCAATTTATGAAATAATTCATAGCAATCCCAAGTCCAAAAAAATCCAAATATTTTTCATGTAAGAACATTTTGTTTGTCTTTCTATATTTAACTTGACCTGAAAAGCAAATCTACATAAGATCTTCAAAGAGTATAGAAACCACTTGGATAGAAAATTTAGGCAAATATTTATTAATAACATTGTAGATTTTTACTGCTACTGACAAACCCACCAAGTGTTTTTCAAGTCAGTAACTAATCACTTTGCTCTATTTATATATGGTTCAAGATCTTATCAACAAGAGAAAGGAATTTAAAGTAAGGTATTTCAGTGGATCAGTGGCAAAGGTAAGTGTGTTACAGTAATTCCATCTCTTGGCCGGTACAAAGGCGTTGGTCGGGATTGGATTACTCGAGAGCCGCTGCTTGTCACTCCCGGCCCGTAATCTGCCTTGAGCAGAGCCCCGCCTTGCACCGAGCGGCTGCCTTTGAGCAACTGCCACGACACACTGAGCGACAAAGTGACACACTGAGCAACACTATGACACACTGAGCAACTCTATGACACTGCGATATCACAACACACTGAGCAACACTATGACACACTGAGCAATCCTATGACATTCTGAGCCAAGGCCTTAACACACTGAGTGACACCAGGACACTTTGAGCAAGACCATGACACACAGAGCGACACCATGATACACTGAGCAAGACCACGAAACACTGAGTGACACCAGGACACTTTGAGCAAAACCACAACACACTGAGCAAGACCATGATACACAGAGTGACACGGTGATACGCTGAGCGAGACCACGACATAATGAGCAAAACCATGACACACTTGGTAAAGTCACTATTCATGACACTTTCTTTGCTTTTCCTTTTCCACTAGTAACAATGTTATTTTTTTAAATAGTTGAAGTATCGTTAACTAAACTATATGCACTGTTTTTGGAAAATATATTTGTCGCATATTTAATTAGTAGTTTCTTTTCTATTTGAAATTATCTTTATTTGTTCTATAGTTTTGTAAAAGCATTTTTTCTCAATGATGATTTTATGACAGTAGAATCGGGATGTTATTGTTTGTGAGTTCATCCAGTTATGCAATAGAAGAGCATACACCTAGTAAATAAATAAACGGGCCGTTTCAGCATCAGCAACTACTCTAAACATTTCATTTTCCTATTTATTTTCAACTTTAAAGTTTACAAAATCCATTGTTATTTTCTTACAAAAATGTCTAAATATAAGTAGTGTTCAAACAGTTCTTAACCCTCGAGGGGGCGCACACGGAGTTTTCCTCCGCACGTGTTTTTTATGTTAAAATAATCGGACATAATGGGTGTCGGCGGTCGTGTCTGGCTCCATACTTTACGCCCCTCATTCCAGGAATCTCCTAAAGCTATTTATACCCCCCACCCTGCTCCCTTTGTACCTCGTTTTTTGCAATTGAGAGATGCCGTCTCAGTTTACGGAGCACCCTCGCCCGTTACACAGACAGTGATACATATTTTTAAAATTAATAATAGCGAAGGATTTGTAATTATTCCTTTTTTTTTGACTTTTCCTTTCACTTTCGGAAAAAAGAAGTGGAAGGAAAAGTCCAAAAATGTAAATAATAATAAATACATATTTTACACTAGAAAATTACTTACTATGTTTAATTGAAATATTACACCTATTAAGTTGAACAATTAATTGCATCGAAGATGTAATATGATTCCTTATGAAGTTTGTCAACATTTAAATACAATATTTCGTTACAAAACAAGTAAAATGGGTTAAATTTGTGCAATATAGTGTTGCGGAGTAAAACTCCGCATGCGCCCTCTCGCGTTTTGCCGGTGAAGCGCCCGTTCAAGGGTTAATAAATAAATGTTGTATTATTTCATAGGTTTTTAGTCCACAATTCAGTAAATATAAAAACCTGATTAACTTACAAAGCAACTAGAGTACAGGTTTTACATATACCTTATTCAAATGATGGAACAAAAAACCCAATGACCTTGGTAATCTACATTATTTGATAATGTGACAAGTTCCTGGTTCTGAATGTGTTAGATTACCTGAAATTACCATAAACAACAAATCATAAATTATGTTTTCCAAAATTACGAAGAACTGATGCAGTATTAATTTATCTTCGATTCATATATTCCCTAGGGCTTGAAACCTGATTCAGTTGCAAAACCTATGGCCTACCAACTATATCCTACATATGTCTAAATATACTGACCATATACGCACCCAACAATATAATGTTTTGTCAGATTATTTAACATTCTTCAAGAAAACAATTTTTTTCAGTATGAAAAGGCAAAGAAGCTTACAGTAGATGCTAAATTTGGTAAGTTGAACATGGGTTTTAGATAAATATGATTATTTTTTTTAATAAATATGATAAATATGATTATTTATGATTTATAAATGAAACTGTTATGGAACAGTTTCATTTCAAGTGTCATCAGTTATTATGGGCTTTCGCATGCTTTCGCGTACTTTTTCATTTTCGACCTGTGAATGATATTGCATATTGAAAACAAATAGTTGACTTTATAGATTTCTAATGTCCCAACTCCAATAACAATAATAAATTGTTATTTAAGAACTTGATGATTGATTAAGCTATGACTTTTATAAAAAAATAAGTAAAAATAATATTTGTGGGAAAAATCTTTTTTGTTCATGTGATGAATATATACTTTTTTTTTTTTTTAGATGTACATAAAAAACCAATCAACATCAACCTTACAATTGTGTAGCTTACTGTAATCGATGGTCATAGCAAGATTTTGGGAGGAGAAAATACCCTCTTAAGAATGCAATAGATCTCCAATTATCTAAAATCCAATTACACTAATCGTTTTTCAGAGTGATAGTGGGAGACACATCCAAGCGGAAAAGCTTATATGTTGTGAAGTTCGGCTTATATTTTTATTTTTTCAATAATATATTGATTACTTCAAATAACTGAGATTTTTTCCAGTGTTAAATTTTTCTGTTTGTGTAAGTCATGTACATTGAAGTATCTGAATTCTGCACTCGACCTTCATCCCAATTTACTCAAATAATCAGAGTTCTACTTTTATTTTTTTTTGTACATCTGTGTCAGCATAAAATAAATTTTAACAAGTCTTCATCCGATTTTCACCGAATTGAGTGATACAAAATATCTGATCTTGTAAACCAATATGTTTTATGGTTGCTCTTTTGCTTTTGTACATTCCCTAATTAAAGGATCTGACGTTTAGCCCCTCCTAAAAGGCTATCTCCATCAATTTAAAAGTATTAAGGGACCCTTTGGAGTACTTTGCGATCAAACATTGCCTCGTGTCTGCTTTATTGTGAAATTTACTGCTTCTATATTTTACTAATGGATTACCGTTTTAACTTTGTATTTCAATAAATTCATCGCCACAAGTGACAATTATTGCTACCGTACATATATGTGATAAAGGTGATGGTGGTGATTGATGTATATAGGAAATAGGCATTGATGACTATGCAAGATCCCTGAGTAATGTAAATCGCTTTCTCGTTTTCATGTTTGTATTATAGTTATATTACATACGAATTCATAATTTAAAAAATATATATAATGCAGAAATATATGATGTGGAAGAGTTATGTAAAAACGAATACATTTTATGATTTGAACTTAATGTTTTAAGTTTTAAAGTAATTTTTGGTTTGAAAAAAAAGTTTTATTGATGACAGATGAGGAGGAGATGAAGGCCACAGTGTCAGCGTTGACATTCATCCTGACCAGCGCTGCCAAGTACGGAGTGCCCGAGACCACCTTGGCCAACGAACTTCAGCAGGTCTTTGTTCTCATTTATTTTTTAACTTATTCAAAACTAATATTATTCTTTCTTAAGATATGCTAAACTGCTGTATCATAGTTTTGTACTACGGTCTGATTCAGCTGATGTGAATCATGTAGAATCCAGATTGTGTTCCGTATAGAAGTGAGTTTCCTTGGTAAAAAAATTACTAATTGCTCAAAGATTAAGTCATCAATGATTTCCCCTCAAAAATAGTATGTCGATAGTGTCAATCGCAACTGTGTTTCATGTGTGGTACATGTGTGTTTCTGCAGGCACTATTTTTTTCTTTTGATCTAGATACGAATTACGATATAACACTGTGAATTTATAAAAACTTAATCAAAATGAGTCAAGATTTTCAGGAGTTATCTCATATAGGACATTGTCACATTAATTAAACTGATAATTGATAGTTAAATTGTAATTGATCACCATAAATTGGAATTATTTAAAAAAAGACCATAAATGCTGGAAATTATTTTCTTAAATATATTCCCAATGATTTAAATAATGAAAAAAGACTTTATATTTTTAAGAAAAAGTTAAAAGAATACTTGACAGGCCTCTCCTTGTACTCAATAAATGATTTTTAAAACAATAAGACAATCTTTTAAGATGACCAACCTTTTTTAATCTAAAACTGTATTTTTTACTTATTTAATAGTTATAGTGTGTTGGGATTAATTTTTATAACGCTATTCATGTGCAAAATGTATATAAATGAATAAAGAGTTGTTGACTTGACTTGACTTAAATTAATCTGGGGCAATTAGTTAGGATTAATCTGGACTTTTAGTACCTATTCTTTTCTCTCTCAAGATCATCAGTAATAAGACTACTAATTCCAGATTAGAATCATAAAAAAGGTTCTGAATCATTAAGAATAACTGTTGAAAAGAATCATTATTTTATTCTGAAATGACAAGACCACTAATGATTATTATTCTTTATTGATATAATTTCCCCGCTGCCAGATCGGGTTCCCGCGGGAGCACGGGCAGGCGCTGTGTCGCGTGTACAGCGAGCGCGCGGCCGCGCTGACGGCTCAGCTGGTGCGTCGCAGCCTGCGCACGTCGCGACTGGTGGACGTGACGTCACAGCGCGGCCGCGTCACGGTCACGTACTGGAGCGCCGAGACCGACCGGCAGCACGAGCGCACCCTCACTGCCTCCGACCCTCTCCTCGCCACCCTGCTGCACGGTACTGCACACACGTCTCAGATATTACATGATATGACCTAAAACTTAAGTAGATGCTCATCTGATTTAAAATATTCTGGAATAGTCTAGATTCTTAGACAGTTTCCTTTCTGCGACAAAGTAATAATATCAAGAGACATTTTTTTATGAAGGCATATGTATTAAATAGGGTGGTTAAAAAAAACTTGGTCTAAAACTTTTTGGAAATCAGTAAGTTCACAGTAAATTAGAGTCAAAATATATCTCTATGTATAAAACTGCATTTTTCTCATTTTTTTAATTATTTTTTTAATGAACCATACATTGATCCATGAGTAAATGTACAAAAATCGACAGAAAAACTTTCATAATGTTCTTGTGACACATTTTTTATTGGGAACAGTCCAAATCCAGGTCTTCTTACTGTTAAAACCAATCATTTATTAGTTTGTCAGAATCAAGTAAACTAACTGGATCCAGTTTCATAATCTCCCAGCATGTTCAAGACTTTCTTCAGGCTTCAGCAGAAATCAGAGTATGAACCTGACACGTCATCACGTGATTTTTTCTTTTACAATATAACAAATTGCCTATTTTTCAGATCTCAAGTTATGCAGTGAAAGACTTCAAAGTTTAGAAAATGAACTCTAAGATTTTTAAACAACCATGAAGAAATATCCAAACAATCTAACTCTTCATATTGAAATATTATTAAAACAGAATTCTTCTTTTACTATGTTACATTCCTTACTTTAACTCTGACTGTATTGTATAGTAAAAATATTTTTGCCAACATTTTTTACTATTTATTATACCCTTTCATTGAAATATCAACTAATCCATATCGGATATATTGGTAATTTGAACGAAGTGAGTTATACTCGACTTGAAAATCACTCTTTGTGAACTAACTCCTCTTTTATTATTTGATGAAAATTCGTGAAATTTGAACTACATCATATTTATACCCCGAAGATTGTTTTAATCTGTAAATGAGTAGTTAATTGTATGTTTAAATATTTATTTTTTAGTTAATAGCCTTCCTTTAATTTTACTGCTCTTCGTTCGACCTATACGCGACATAGGAGCGTACTCCTAGTCAATTTTATCTACAAAATGTTATTTTAAAGGCATTTCTATATGAATTTGTCAAAATTTCTTAGAATTTGTAAAAGAACATAGGCCTAACCTCAGTGCAGTAGAAGGTTGCAGTTTTGGAACAGTGGTGCTCCATCGACATTAGACCAAGCTCAGTTTACTTTGATGATGACTGAACTTATATGGTCATGCCTTGAAATGGTTTGACAGGTAAACCACAGATTGTAGTGTTTGCAAGGAAAGCAAACTAACCTATTAGTTAATTAATTTTTAAAGCAATAAAACTCATCATCTGTACTGTTAAATGAAGGGGTCCCCCGCAAAACGTTCTAAGCGACAAAATTTCAAAATCGGAGATATTTAGTGAAAAAGGTTCTCTAGGACACGAGCTACACCGTGGCATATTTTGTTTTGAAGATTTTTGAGTTGGTAGCCCTGATTTCGTCTGTCAAAGTTTGCGTGATTCGCGGGACTACACAGACTTTTTGGGGAAAAACGTTCTATTCGCCGAAAGATGGACTATCCGCCGGTCGTTGCGTTGTCGCCCAGCGACCAAAATCGCGTAAATAAAAATAAAAGACGTGAAGTAAATATTGGAAAGTGGAAGGATAAGACCAGAAATGAGTTTAGAAAAGCTTGATTACCCTTATTTCAAAAACTAAATAGCCGAGGCCTGAAAAATTGCCCCCTGTAGAAGTGAGTAGAATAACGTTTTAAGCACCACATTTTGATAATTTTTAGCAAAATGACGTCTTACTTTATGTGACAAAATTACATTTTTATACTTTTATATCAATAAAATTGATTTATTTTGAGTTTTATTTTAGTTTATGTTGGTATTCCTACACTCCCATGATGTTTTATTCCAAAGCAGAAGAGCAGTCCGTCAGAAAACGTTTCATGCGCCAGTCGTTTAGAACGTTATAACCCCAAATAAACCTCGTAAAATGTTTTAAAATGATTAATGGCAAGTAAAAATTGAATATAAGGCTACATTATGATGTTATAAATAGGGTATCAACAAATTATACATGATTTTAAGTTCTAACATTGAAAAACCCGTAAATTTTAGAATTCAACTTTCAACGCTTGATTACTCGAAACTAGGGTTTTGTCGCTTAGAACGTTTTACCTTCAAATATCACAATAGGTGATATTCTTCATGGATGTTTTTTCAATGCATGGGTCTTGTGAGATTTTGCTCAAACAACAATTATATTTAGAATATTAAATGTAATATGCCATTACTGTTCACCTGTATGCTGAAACCATTTTAGATATTATTAAATCCATCCAAGGGTTGAAGCAGTGTAGTCAATTTTATATAACACATGATTTAATAACGATTCTAAAATATACAAAAACAAAATGTATAAATAACAGAGAAGTTGTCATATAATATACGTAAAATTGTGCTCATTTATAAAAATCAATAGTTAACATGGTTTTGATATGAGGTTTAACCAAATGATACAGCTGTACATTCAAACGAGAATACTGAATACCACACTATTGAATGACTTGGTTGTGGGAATCAAATCTACAGATTGACAGGCACTAGAAGATGGTAAGGCTGAAAATTGCTTATTGTCCCATTGAAATTGACCTTAATTATTAAACTGTTTGAAGACAGAGCTTAGTGAAACTGTCCAATACTGCTTTTACAATACTATTTGCCTAAAATTTGACAAAACATCACCTGAAGAAAAACCTAATAAGAAAAAGTAAAACTTTCTGAGCATCTTGATCTTAACACTGAATTATTCCTTTCCCCCTTTTTCTAAGGTCTATTAGCTATAAAGATAATAATTCTAAAATATCTTTCATTCTACACCTCTACTCAACTCCAAATTCCCCTCATTATGAAATTGTCCACAAGCCATTTGTTTCAAATAGAATTTTCAGGGTAAGTAGCCACATTTTACAATAATAACATTATTATTTCATGTTAAAAATACTTGGTGTCACAAAATTGCAACCCTCAAAAACTAATCAGTAAGTCATTTAACCATGACTCTATTGGAAAATACAGGCTGTTTTGAAGGTTTTTTTTGATATTTTACATAACACATGATTTGATAATGATTCTAAAATTTACAAAACCAAATGTAGGAATAACAAAGAAGTTGTCATATGTAAAATTGTGCTCAGTTATGACGCCTAATTGAAGGTTGCAGTTTTGTGACACCTAGTATAGTTATATTACTTGTTGATAATAATATGATTTAATTGACTTGTGATATTCATACAATAATCAGATCTCTGCAAAAGAGATAGTACAATTGAAAATCTCTCACAAGGCCGATACTGCAGGGAGAAAATGAATCAGATTATAGATTTGCTGGTTTTCATAAAACCATATAAAATTAAAATTAAGACCTCTGATATAATATAAGATAAAAGCAAAACAAAACTAGAATTAGCTTTAATCCGGGTAACTAAAGACTAAAAATATAAAACAAACATAATAAAACATTTTATTTTTAAATTTTTAAGAAATTCCACTTATACAACTACTGTGTGTAAAATACTTCAAGCTACATTCTTTCATGAACTGACAAACCTACAGCTTGTGTGTTATATCTCTGGCTATGGCTACTACACTACTAACCGTATCATATGATATTTTAAACATATGATTTTGCTAAACATAGCATTAGACAAACAGCGGGACTGAAGAATAATATTTTCACAAAAGTACCCCCTCTCCCCCCCCCCGCGCCTTGCAACCAGCTGGCTCTGCCATAGCCAGAGATATAATGCACGAACTGTACTTACTTGTTATTATTGTACCAGCCACACCACCAAATTTAATTTACCAATGCTTTTATGAAAAAAATAATAATTTCTAGTCACCAATATAAATTAAGAAAGTTAAAAATTGCAATACAAATATTGTACAAAATAACTACATCTGACTAGAAAGTTTCAACTTAATTGGCACCTAAACTGTCTATAATGCACCATTCATATATCTGAGGATTTTGAACTAGTCTAAATCTTTTAATTTTGTGACTTAAACTTACTCATTACATGTCAAATTTACCTTTGAAGTTGAAGTTAAATTGCAAACACAAACTTTCTTTTTACTATGAGGGTCATCCAGAAAGTAAAGCAGGTTTTGTCACTATATCTAGTTCTGTTGCACCACATTCGTGTCTAAGTGTGTGGTCTAAATGTCCACTCCTGGTCTCAAATGAAGGGGTCCCTCCAGTAACGTTGTAAACGACAACTTTTTCAAAATTGAGATTTCTATGCAGTAAGGTTGTTAACGACATCCTGCATCAGTGCAGGGCATTTTTTCGTTGTTTCGGCATCTCTTGTGTTGGCAGCACTACCACAGGTTGAAAACCAAGTGCTGTTGGTCCCACAGTTGCAACAACGTTGTAACCGCCAAAAATTGCATTACCACCGCGCACCGTTCTGTCGCCGTCCCGATGTTAATCGGCTAAATCGTAGTAAAAAACGCCCTGTTAAGTTCGGAAGTTGGACCAGAAATGTAAGTAAGCAGAGAAGAAATGCTGGGGAACTGTACATAAATGAAAATAAGAAACCAAAAGAAACATTGTTGCATAGGCCAAGCCGGCAACAACGTTGCAAACGACTGTCATTTACAACGTTATAGCAATTTTAAAATCACTTTTTTTGTAATAACTTTTTTATTACATGCGATAATATTGTAATACTTCATAGTTTGGCTAGATTTATGATATTACAATTATATATAACAAATAAAACATATTTAAATCATTACATTCCCAATTATATGTTTTTTCCATTTCATGAAAAATTTACTTTATGTCGCTTACAACGTTACTGGAGGGACCCCTTCAAATCTGAGTCAAGTCTCGTTGCCAACCGACCACAAATTTCATTCTGACAGCGTTTCAAAATGGCAATGTCCACTGAAATTCCTGCCAAGTGAATTGGCCTGTAAACTTTGCTTTTTATTGTTCCTAATCATTTGAAAACACTTTCTTTCCAAAAAATTCCCTTCATCTTCAAAAATTAGTGAATCACTTAGGGCCTAGACAAGAGTGTTATAGGATTTGCCAGAAAATGCCCCACTAAAGGCGGCAAAGTTCTGTGACATTGCTGCTGCAACTGTAGGCAGGCATCGCATCAACAAGGATCAGCAACACCTTGTCTGGGATGGGGTTTTTCCACATATGGCATGTCAACAAGTTATCGTAGAGTCAACTAAAAAGTTGCTCTGAATCACTTTTTTCTTCTATAGGCAAAAATTCAACATGGAGTAAACTTTTTAAGCTGAAAAACACAAATGAGTTCGGCTCATTCGCATTTGACAGATTTAGCAATGGGCACCACCAGTTTGAAAAGTTTAAAGAATATGTGATCGTTCAACGAGACTTGGCCCAAATTGAAACAAAGAGTGGAACTTTAGAGCATACCCAGTCACAGTGTTGGGGCAACTGAGCTGGATGTAGAGATAAAACCTTTACTTTCTGAACGACCCTCAAGAAAATCTCAAGATACCTCGAGCTAAGTTGAAGGTAAGTTAAAAAAATATACATGTAACCCTTTTTTAGTTTCATTTTATAAACTATACCAAAGAAAATTACAACATCAGCAATAATAGGGTAATGTTATCAGTCTACTTAATTGTGCTATTGATATAAATATATAGGATATATTTAAAATTCCAATATATTCTGCACTAGCAGTTGCCCGTGGCTTTGCTCACGATAAAAATTTACAGCTGATCTTATTTCTGCTCTTTGAACTGTCAAAAGCTGTATTTCAGTATTTTAATGTTTACATCCTTATAAAATGTAAACAGTGAAGCTAAGGACGTTTACGGGGTTTAGCCCGAGGGGATGTTAAGGAAGTGAATAGGCCTATATCCTTTTCTGATACAGTGGAACCTGGATAATTCGAACCTCAAGGGACCAGCTAATAACTTCGAATTATCCATAAATTCGAATTAAAGAAGTTCTAAGGAATTGGGCCAAAACGTTAACTTCACACTTTATTAAATTGACACTCTAAAAGAATAAATTCATCAACAAACGCTAATTATAAGGGTTCAAAAACAGTAATCATAAAACAGAAATAACTACGTTAAAGTATAAACTACGTATGACGCGACGTACGATAATACAAAGGAACATTTCTGCTAGGAAAAGTACAGTTTGTTCTTCTGAACTTGATACAGGCTACCAACTTAATTTCGTGTTTCGTGTAACATTGACAATTGCACGCTCATTGACTTTCTGCTAAAGTGAGTGTTTTATAGATCCGAGATTTTGTTACACACAGACATGGTCACTATACTTATTTAATGTTACGTAAAAACTTTTAAATACTTAAAAACAAGACACTGCACAAATAAAAAAAAACACTTTGTTTGAAGGATGATCGAAAACAATGGAATGCTGCACTGGAATTCGGAAGTTAGTTTGGCAGGGGGGGGGAGGGAAGGGGGTCGCAGTGTTGAGTAGCCTTTGTGTCGACACATAAAACTGTGCATTAGGTCTGGCGCATGGCTCGTCTGCCGGGAGCCGTTCTACACAGAATCAAGCGCGAAAAGACTAGTGGCGCAACCCTTCCCGAACCCAGTCAGCGTTCTGTACTGTTTTAGTTTACATTATTGGTGTCGAGTTACAAGCGATGTTGGGGCAGGGTGGGAGATGGAAGGGATGAGTCATTTGACCATAACCTGACACGCCATAGGTCTGGCGTTAATTTTTTATTGAGCGTTGTAGTAAAACGTGTTTTCCAATGAATTTGTAACTATTTCCAGTCGTGGGATGAAATTAATGTATTTTAATTTGGCACTTAAAAAATTCAAATCATCCAAAATAAAATTCGAATTATCCACGATTTTTTAGCATTGTTTAGATACAAAATGCTAGGGACCAAGAAAAATATTTGAATTAAAAAAGATTTCGAATTATACAAGTTCGAATTATCCAGATTCCACTGTATAGTGGCTATATATATTCCTGCAAAATTTCAGCTCAGTTGGTCCAGTAGTTTTCACAATCATAAAGGACAGATATTCACACAAACATCCACACTTTCACATTTATAATATTAGTAGGATAACCAAAATTACAATTTTTTTCTGAGTTAAAATATAAATTTCTTATAATTTAATTCTGGCCCTCCAAGAAACCCATTTTACATTAAAAATTACAAAAATCCAAACAATAGTTCACATCATGTATGATTAGCTGCTAAAATATTTAACTAGTTTCTTTCAATAAAACTCCTGCAGATGTCCATCAAAGAAAATTACTGTTATTATAAAGGATCACATGATGGTTAGGGGTGGGTGGGCAGAATCCGAATTCTGCATTTTCTGAATTGGCCTATCAATGAAGTAAAAATATTAAAATAATGGTAAAAACGAGTTTTACACGTGATGCGAGATGGAATTGCAATACAACACTGTGTGCATTTGATATTACAAAAATTGCAATCACCGTTTAAGAATGGAAATATGTCTATTTGTTGCTCGAGGGTGTTATCTACCTTCCAAATTTCAGGTCAACCGGTTCAGTAGTTTAGGCGTAATAAGAGCCCCCCCCCCCCCAAAAAAAAAAAACAAAATGACAAATTTCAGACTTCTTATATTAGTGGGGCTGATGGGAGGAAGATTTTAATTGTAATTCAAAGACATTATTCTAACTATTAAAAAATCATATTTTTACTTTTTGCAATCACTTGATTCAACTCAAATTAAAAATCCACAACCCACTCACCCCTAATAATAGTTCAATTATTATATAAAAGTTTGTGCAACAAGTTGACTTATTTTACTCAGACTGGGATTCATGTGTCTAAATTTGTTATAAAGAATTTAACACTGATGTTAGTAATAAATTTATAATTCCTTATTATTTAACCATACTCTTTATATATTTCAACAGCTGAAATACTACATTACATTACCAATTAGTACTTTTTTGGCAGGTGAGCTTTATAGTAGCAGGGGTTTTGGAGGTTTTCCAATTATTTCTCCTTTTTTAAGAGTAAAAAGGTTTGTAAAAGCATATTTCCATGGCACGAATAGAATCTGAGGTAGACAAACATGATGGACCTACAACATATCTCTCAAATCCTTGGATTTGATTTTTTTTTAATAGTACTGAGACATATTGTGATATTATTTTAAAGTAGCATGTATACAATTACCTCCTGTTTTGTGGTGCATTTCAAATAAGCTGATATATTGATGATTATCAACTGATGCCAACTCCTTGGCGGAAAACTGTATGTCACAAAACTTTACCAAATGTCTCCATAACGAAGTCGTAAGTTGCGAAGCTGGTTCCCACTGCAATAGGGCCCTTGATCCAGTTCATGCTCAATCCCTTGAAGAACCCTCCTTTGATTCCTTCGTCCCTAAAGGTAACAAAATTTTAATATTTACATTTTTTTCATGTTGAAGCCTTACGGAATTGGTATCAATATAATGTCATAATAATATGTTCTTGTTGTTTTAAAAAATTGACGAAATCAATGGATTAATTTAACGTTTTGTTAGTGACTACGTGCTAATCAACAGATAAAGTTGTACTTAAGGAATTGTGGGCATCAACATGTTATATTGAAATTTTGCAAATACTATTTATTTCATAGGGTTTAGCATTTATTAGATAATGTTAACTAAACAAATAAAAACATTCTAACAGAACTTTTCTTCTTTTATGAACTGGAGACATATTGATGTAGGTCATCATGAACCTTGTTTCAACTTTTATATTTTTCAGTTATAAGAGGAGAAGACAAAAATGGCAATTCAGTATCGCCAATTTAAAAGAGCAACTAGCCCCTACTCCTCGCTGATGCACAAAAAGAAGCATGATGCGGTTGATAAACGGTCTTTATGCATCGTGGACGTAATGGCAATATTACTAGGAGGATAGTACATGTATGCAAGTATTTTTAGAAAGATTCTCTCTGTATGAGCAAAGTTTTTCAATAAATTGCACGATAAAGGAAGTTAGAATACCTATATCCTATTACTTTAAATGAGCAATTCTTGTATATAAATTTATAAACCCTATCTCGAAAACGGCTCTAATAATTTTGATAAAATTTTGCATGTAGGTGTAGTTTTTATTTTTAAGTTCACCTACGTGGTTGAATTTGGTGTAGAAACGCAAATTTTTTAGAAAAATTCAATTTAAAATTGATAATTTTTAACATGGGGTCATATGAGTTGCCAATAACAACAAAAACGTAAACAAAAGAATCATCCCGCTATTCATGACAAAGCCACTTAAAACTTTTATAGCACGTTGCCAGTACAGTAGAATAGAACGGAGATAATACAATTGAGTATAGATCGCTCATGGAGTATTATCTCCATCTAAAAATCCCAAACAGGTAAACAGCTGTGTTTTAGGTTAATTAGAAATAATTAATATCAAAGCAACAACGTGTATTTGTTTACAAAAAGGTGATTTTATGATTTAGATTTAATAAATTTAAATCATCAGTTTAATGTTTCTTAAAGTTGGCAAATACAATTTATGAAATAGAGATAAGCAAATTCTCAAAAATCTACAAAGAACAAGTTTATTTCATGAGGACAAGGTTCATATCAGAAAAAACGTGATATTATTCAACTCAATACACCTCAAACTTCAGTTTGTACTTCAAAATTTAGATGCTCAGAAAATTTATCATAATTTATGAAATTTATTATCACTAGAGGCTTGAAGGGGCTAATAGCCACTAAGCATAATCCTTCTTTACTATACTACAAAATAACTTCTTAGAAAATAGGCTTTTGGATCCACAAAATATGATAATTTCTAACATTTGGTTTTAATTAAACAAAGCAGACCTTTTTATATCCTAATGGTTTTTAAGTGACAGCTATTTTACGTTATTTCTCATTTTATCGTAAGCTTAGAGCAATTTCTGTATTTTCCCCAAGTCCCTGAGATGGAGACCTTCAGTTTCAGCCCCCCCCCCCCCCCCCATTATCCTACGACCTTCCAAACACCCACAATTTCGGCGCAAAAATTTCGCTTACGTAATTATATATATATATATATATATATATATATATATATATATATATATATATATAGATAATCTGGTATTAAATCTGCATCGTTATAACATAAACTAAACAAACGTACTTAACTTTTAATAATTTTAAATTATGAAAAACTCAAACCCTTAATTATTATAAAATCAGAAAATCTTAAATTTAAAATATTTTTTGTTATAGTACATTGAACATGCATAGTTAGCTGCATTTTGAAAAAAATCCCAAATGTCAACATCTACCATATATGGCTTTGAATCAAGCATTAGCACCACATATTTAATGTAAACAAAGCAGACGTTTTTCAATCTTTTCAATCCCAATATATTTTATATGGAAGATATTTTTAATTATTTCTCATTTTCTGGTATATTTGGATATAGTTTGCTATTTTTCCCGACCCGGCTCCTGTCATCCTGCGAGCTGTCAAACTCTCACAATTTTGACTTTAAAAAATCGCTTACAGATTAATAATATAGAAGATAGATTATTTGTGAAGTAAGATAATATAATTTGCATTTTCTGTGATATTGTAATCTGTTAACAAATGGCAGTGTCGAGCAATTCATGAAGACACCGTTGGGATATACAACATTCGTCACAGCGCTTGGCCACTGAAACGAGCAATGAGAGCATCGATTAGGAAACAAAGACCGAATAAATTCAATGAACAAAACTTAAAACCCTCAGTAAATCAAATTACAAAGCTAATTAATTGTCATCGTGGGGAGCAATATGAGCATGTATATTTGAAAATGTCACCGCTTTCCCCCGAGCGAAGCTTGGTCCCCAGATATTATTATTAATAAGATACATGGAAACTTTGCCAAAACAATCAATAAGGATCAATCAATCGCTTTTTTGTTTTAAGATTTGTCTCCAAATATATTATAAATTAAACACGTGTCTGTGTCTGTGTGCGCAGATGTGCAAACTGACTTTACATTTTTAATTTAAGCCAAATAACTTGAAAAAAGCACAAAAACTTATAAGGCTATTTGGTTTAAAAATAAGTTTATTTTGACAGATGCGAAAATTCAAATAAAAGAACATCTAATCAGCTGTGAGGGATTCCACACTTTTCCTCAAATACTAGTACATTTTTGTGCCTCCTTCACATTATAACAGTTGCTGTTTGTAATTTAATAAACATTAAAATTCATATTTCAGTGAAATGCAAGCACCAAAGGCGTTATCATGACTTCCTTTCCACTAAAATGTGATCAATTACATAGATAGATAGATAGATAGATAGATAGATAGATAGATAGATTTATTTAGATCATTGAACCTAATACAGGTAATAGATCGTGTCATACATTTACAACCCTAAATATATAATGTGGATGTGATACAATTCACACATAATATTCTTAGCTAAAATCAATAAACAAGCACTAAACTAGACATAAAGCCATTCACAAATTTCATAGAATAGTAAATACATAAATTTGTTATTTTGTCATAAATTAAAACAAAATTCTGTGAACATCAGTCCGAAAAAACTCTTCCAAACAGTAAAATGGTCTCACAGATAGCCATTCAGACACTCTTTTCTTAAAAATAGTTTCAGGTACATTACGTGATCTGATGGGCAGTTTGTTAAATAATTTAATACCAACTGATTTAAATGAAGACTGTGTTACATTTAATCTACAATATTGCTCATGAATAGAATTACAATTTCTTGTATTGTAGGAGTGAATCTGATTATTTTGTACTGTGGCTTCAATGTTGCGCTTGGTATGCATGAGGCATTCCAGAATGTATACATTTATTACAGGTGGAATTTTTTCATTGGCAAAATATGGTTTACAATGTGCATTGTACTGTGCACCGGAAATAAGCCGTACAGCTTTTTTCTGAAGAATTAAAACCCTGTTAACACCTGTGGCATTTCCCCAAAACAAAATCCCATATGAAATCAAACTGTGAAACAAAGCAAAGTATGCTGATCTTAAAAAGCTTTTTGGCAAAAGGTTTCTCAAATGTCAAAGGTTTCTCATAGTATAATTGTAAGAAATGTGAAGATACTCTCAACATTTTAGGCTTTGTGTGGCATTTGAAATAAAATGGTTTAGGGTCAATAAGTTAGCTGAACGTAACAGCTAGGTTATCGAGGCATTAAGTTTTCCTAGAATAGCTGCTACATCATGGAAACCTAATTATAAAACCATTGATTTTTTTATGATCAAATGGGAGCCCCTCCCTCTCCAATAAAATTAAATCTATTGGTCTTTTTTTCTGATAAATGCTGAAAATCATGTCCTAATAACTTAAAAGAACTTAAACCGAGCAAACTTGGCTTTGTAGATCAGGTGGATCATGTACCAATGTTTCACTGAACTTTAATTAAATTACCATCAAACTAGTACAGTAGATTGTCGATAATTCGGACGTCAAAAATCCGGACCGCCAATAATCTGGATTTGTATCTAGCAAAAATTAAAACATCGTACCATCTGCCCTTGCACTATGTTCCGTAGCGTAAAGCAGGCGATGGCGAAAAGGCGCATAGCGAGGAGACGGGGAGTGGCCGTGGAAGGGGGAGGGGGCATGGTCAAGGTCACACACCTGCTACTGTACGTGGCAACATCCCGTCCCGCCACCCGCCAGTCGCTTCAGTCCACTCTCCCTGAGCGGTACTGTTGTGTGTGCATTAGTTGACAGTTACGTCTCAGTTACTACGTCAGGTTTTAGGTTAGTTAATTAGTGTAGTTAGGTTTATTTACGTTGTAGTTGTTGTAGTTTTCGAGTGTTCTGTTTATGATATATACAGGGTACATTCTTTAATTTACTGTTTTACATCCGTGATTGCATCGAGTTAGAAGAAAAAAATATGTTTGATACATCATGGAAAACAAAAATATGTTTTTGATTAATTTCACCTCGAAACCCTTTACTGTATAAGAGAAAACATAAAATTTTAAAATGTTTGTGTACTTAAATAGTGTATACTGGCCTTTTTAAGATAATTTCAATAATCCGGATAATTTGATAATCCGGATGGGTTCCGATGCCAATTAATCCTGATTATTGACATTCTACTGTACTTGCTAAAATTATTAAGCAAAAGCTACTTCATCATTTTGCCTCTTGTGTACCACCTAAAAGACTCATGCGTGCCACTGTTAGGGGAACACAGATCTAGAGAAAAATAAAAGGATCTACTTTCAGGTCACATCAAATTATGAAGTCATGAACTTGGTCGGTAAACTCAACTTATAAATTCAGGAGATGATTACACCAATGTACCTGAATATAATGGTGCAGGTGCCGACGATAGACTTGTACTTGTGTTCGGTGCCTGTGACCGCCGCGGTCTGCATCCTCCGCCGCACGATATCCAGTGGGTACGACGTCGTCTGTGCCACCATCCCCGAGACTCCCCCGGCACACAGGTTAAACAGCGAACTTTCCTCATAGTTTTTATCTGTAACATCCAAGTAAATCATCAAAATTCAATAGTGATCTTGGCCATTGCTGTTCTTTGCAACTTCACAGAAAGTCACCAAAATTCGTAACCTTGCCCCATATTTGTTCTCTCCTAGAACATCCTAGAAAATCATCAAAATTCAAAAGTGAATTTTTGCTATAATTGTTCCCTGAAACATCCCAGTAAATCATCAAAATTTAGAGCACTAGTGATTACATTACACAGTAAGGGTGGGTAAGAAGTGGTTTTTGATTTCAGGTCGAGTCAAGTAATGGAACAGGAGCTACCCCGAGCTGGGGTTGAACCATACTGGGCCAGCACTTTACCTTACCTACTTCAAGGCAAAACTAAACTATACCTAATGTTTAACTTAACTATATGAGGGAAAGTATGCAATTTTCATCTTTTCACCAACAGAAAATTGCTATTAAATGTATAACAATTATTTTCCAAAATACTTATTATAGAGACTTTTATTGTAATTTGTGCTAATTTTGTAAGAGTGTTGAATTCAACTTGAACTTTATCCAAAACACTTTTAGCCCCCCTCTACAACTATTTTCCGCAATGTAGTAAGGTGACTTTATGCTTTAGAAATATTAGAAGTTTTCAATATAGGCCTAAATAATTAACTTCATCTACGTTACATATGGACGTGATTTCTATCAACTTTATATCTGAACTTTATAAATATGTTAATCTATAAATAATTTTACATGGTACATATTAAATTCAATCATTCTAAACTTCTGCAAAATGATTTGTCATTTTAATGGAATATTTATTCATCAATTTTTGCCGAGGAAACAATAATGGAGCCTATTAGAAGCGTGAGGCCTTCCCAGGCTCGAGACTGTACGGCCACACCTGTAGCCCTAAGGCCGGTCTACTACTGCAACTGGAAACGCCAATAACTTTGAGTTTTTTGCATATTTTTTATGATCATATTTTTTGTGATTTTTTTTCTCTATGTTGACTTGATTATTACTGGTCTCTAATGGTGTACATAACAAGAGTAGATAACCTAAATTAAATATGTAAAAACAAACCTCTGTACCATCTTTTTAAAGTTCCATAGGTAAAAAAACTGGTTCCTGCATAAGGTATAACTCCCAGGATAGTGGGAACAAACCCTCTATATAGCGCTTTAGGTCCTTCATTTTTCCACATCACTACAAAAACCTGAAACAAAAATTAACATAAAATCCAGGCAGCCCAATTTGAATTTGATGTAGTAGACTTACAACTAGCCTAGTGAAAGTCTGAACCAGACTAGAAACTTTCATACTGAATATCCAAATACGTAATTAATGTTTGAGATGACTTGCTACACTTTTTCTACCATTCGTTATTGAGAGTTTCAAATGTTATTAAATTTAATATCAATTAAGATATAAAATAAAGTGTAGTTTTCAGTTTTTTAGGTTCATTGTTTAAATCTGATACTTCCCCACGTATCAGATAGACCTGAGAACATTTATTTAATAGATTATCTTTTGGGTACAGTGGGCTCTTACATCCAACTTATCATGGCAGATGGCAAAGCTGGGTAGCAAAAGAGTCAGAAGTGCTTGGCCCATGCTAACATTTTCATTGATTCTGATATTTCTTAGGCAGCATTATCATAACTTGATAATTGATAATAATACTGTAAGTTTGAGTGTAAAGAGTAATTGTTTAATCATGTCACTTGTGTCTTTTCCAGATTCAAATATATTAAAAAACAGGCCTAATTCAAGAAGCAACAGATGAAAATTCAAGTAACCATTAATTCATGGTTCAAAACCACTTAGTGAGTTGGCACTTAGCTTAGCCACTTAGCACTTTGTGGTTGGTTCATGGTTCATGGTTCTCTGGGTAATAGGAAAATTCAGAGTTAAACTAATTTTAGTAGTGAATTTAGTGGTTCAAGACAACAAAAGAAATCAACTGAAGTGCTAATAGGATATTAACCTCTTTGAGGGAGGAATACTGATGCTTCTGGGTTATGGCCATCCTGGCTCGAGCCAGGTCCAGAGGATACGTGAGCGACTGAGACGTGACTCCCGCCAGCGAGCCTGCCAAGTACCTCTTCTTGGGGTCATTCCTAAAACATTACACCGTCATACAATGTTGACGTATATTTAATCTAAATGGAAAACAAACAAACCCTTGCAGAAACTCAAGTAACCAACAAATTACCAATAAAGATATCTATGCCTCCTTCCCTACAAATTTGATTTAAAAAATGAGTCATTTCAAATGTTTTTATATAAAACCTCATTGAGTATTCACTTAACTCAAAAAGCTCACTGAGAGAAAGCAAATACTGCAAACTTGAGAATGACATCATGTTCTTTCTAAAATGGAAAGCATTAACAAATTTGATTTGCTTATTGTTTTCATAATTGTTATAAAAATTTTGTATGGTTCTTATCTATTTTTGTTCCTAAATCAAATGAAGGGAGTTCAAGGGGGCCAACTGACTAAAATATAAAGCCTATCAATTTTATTGACCGTTATATTATAACTCATCAACAATACAGAAAACAGATTATCTTTAGATAATCATTTGCCAAATAACAATTTTATTTTGTACCATAGCTTAGAAAAAAAGGAGGAAAGTGTTAAAATTAAAACGTACTCTAGAGGATCAAGATCAACTCCAAGGACTCTTTTCCACTGTTCATGAGCAGTGAACTGGATCGCTGCGTAAGGAATAATCCTGGCCAGTGTTGCACTGTTACCCCTCCACAAGCTTAAGATGCCTTCATTCTTGTATGAATTAATAAGAAACTGAACAGCTCCAATCATTGTATAGGGACTGTTTGAAATCTGAAAGATGAAAACATCATTAGAACCATGAGTTTTAACTTAAAAGTAGCAAAGAAGCAAATTAAAGTTAGCATTGATAATAGTTAATAGTATTAGTGTGGGGTATTAACAGTTATTAAGCTCCCACACAAGGTAGCAGCAATGCTAATTTTTTCATAGCCATTATTTTTACAGTTTTTAATTTATTACTTGTATGCATCTCTGGCATGTAACTTAGGGATTTATATAAACACGTTTAAAAAGAAAAAATTATATATATACACATATACATATAAGGCTAATTTTTTGAATAATAATATTCTAATTTTTCAAATTAAAATATTAACACTTATATTAGTCGGATCCAGTTTAATGGAGTTTCCTACAGAATTCAGTGACCATGGCCAAGCTAAGCAAACTAGGAAAACATCACATTTAACTACTTAATGTTGCTACTCACTTGGAAGTTGATCTTCGTCCTGTCAAGAGGTGCGATCGTAGTCTTGGCTACTGCCCCGGCCGTGGCCCCCCGCGACAAGAGACACCCAAAAAGGTTTCACCTACAATTAACCGTTCTGTCATTGGGCTATTTTCCTTTTTTTTTGCTTTCTACAAAACTTTTGACATGGCCTAAGCATTTACACATCACAGATTCTTCATTGCCATCATTTTAGAAGGGAATTTAACTGAGCTAAATATTGACTTAAATGAACACAAAAATAAACTGAGTCATCATCCAAGTGATGCTAATTATTAATACGCTCACAGGAGGAAATTTGATATCTCATATAGCCATCATTATTTGAGTATCAATTGCATTCTGGGTTGAAGGCTATGCTTAAAGTGCTTAACGGCACAGTTCTTAATAACTGACACAAGCACTCTGAATAAGCAAAGCAGATTAGTCTAATTTAAATTTTGATTTGTAAAGAAAGAGATTAAGCTGGGCCATATAATTGGAAAATTTATACTGTTCAAAGTGAATTTGTTATTGTGACTGCAATTAGAGGTTGGATGGTACCAAGTGTTAAAAAAGCTACTGATGTAAAAGTGTTCAATAGAAAACAAATAACATATCCAATTAACTTAATTTCTTTAATTGTTCAGCTGCTTTTATTTGGTTGCCATTGAGGACTAGCTTATGAACTGGTTGGTGATCATGGAAATCAATTTACATAGTCTTATATACAATTTTTAACACAATAATGTCCCTCTATTCAGAACTAATCAAGACTGAGCCCTGTTCTGATTAGGGGGACATTCAGAATAAGCAGCCAATGAATAAATCAATGGATACCAAGGATACCGAAGTGCAATCATTATGTAAAATTGTGATAAAGTGATTGCCATTTCCAGCCGAAATCTTGCTTAGCAATTACTGTTTCTGCTGTTTTCCAGACAAGCATTGTGATTGTAATTTTCAAAGGGATACAAAGGTGGGACCGTCATAAAAAGCTGATAAAGCTTGGCAATCGATGATCAAGGCCAATAGATAGCATACCTGACATATTTTCTGTAACTTTAACAAAGCTTTATCCTAATTTGTATACTGATGGTCTTATTTGATAAACGTTGGTACAGTAGAGTCCCGCAAACCCAAACTTCGATAACCCAACATTCCAGATAGGCTAACTTGAAAAGCCTGCAAGAGCAATAAAGTGCACTCTAAGTTTTTAGAGTGTGGCTTTCAAAACAGTGATGGCCTTTCTGAAAATACACCCTTCTTACATCTTGAGTTATACCGTTATGTCTTTTGAGGCATATCTGGACTTGGTATTTGAATTTACGTGGTCTTTTCAATAAAACTTGCATTTTCCTGACTGCAATGAACAATACTTCAGCTACATTTTGGTTATTCAATTGAGACTTACAGTATAAATTCTATTGGAATGAATCGAATGAAGTAGAACCCACCATGGGACCGATCCTAGTTCAGATATCGATTTGGCTGGATAATCCAGCCTATCATGAAAATGATAATCTATACCTAATTAATAATACATAGCTAATGGATTGAGTCTAACATAGAGTTTAAGGTTAAAAAAATACATAGGCCTATATTAATAAAACCAATACAGCATATCACTTGATCTCAGCAACAATAAGCTAACTGATCTCGTTTCACCCATGATAATGAAAGATTTTTAAGGTATCAAGTATTACACTAAATCAGTTCCCATTCAGTGGTGTATTCACTACTTCCACAGCTTTCATCGATGTTTGCCTACCTTACCAAGGCACTTGACAAAACAAAATAATTAATAACCAAACTGGACACAAAATAAACAACAGTTTAGAGGTTGCTAGTTTAACTGAGAAATAGTGCAATTCATTAGTTTAAGTTAACTGTCACCGAATCAGGGCAAATCTGACTTGCCCTAACCTTCGGCAAGCAATCTGCCGCGTGGGGCCTTGTGAGAGTGATGCAGAACGAGCGGAATGCACCAGTACAAGCTAGCATTCATCAGGATCCGTCTTGATTGTTGGTAGTAAACTGGAGCCATAAACAAATAGAGAGAAAATACAACATAGGCCTAAAACGTTAAGAGAGATGCCCCAGAGAATATCACGTGTATTGTAGTCACGTGTCTGTAAGCCATGGGAAATATGTTTTGATATTGGCTTCCAGGAAGCGGCCGAATGAAATGAGACCGGATATGAGGGGAAAATGTAACCAACACAAAACTTATATGTAGGACAATTAACTGTGATTCAAGCTAAGTATAAAATTTTACCTTTACATTCTGATTGTTCTTGACCTTATCTTCCTCCATTTTTCTCCATTGGTTAAAGCTTCAATTGGGTTAGAAGCCAATATTGTGACTGATAAGTGACCTGTAGCAAGAGTAACTTACCTAAATAATTTAGTATTTAAAGCAATAAAATGTCTTTAGCCTTAAAATTTTGATTGGACCTATATCTTTCTTACCCACATAGACTTATTGCACCAACTTAATCAAAAACATTTTTTTAAATAAGCCTCCAATGTTTATAAACCTGTAGCAGCAAACCTGTAAAGGCTACCTACTCTTCTCCCACGTTTTTTATGGAGAACTCAATTGTCATTTCAGATGATTAAAATGTGTTATTTGGCATTTGAAATTTACTGAATATGGAGATCTGCTGTGACAGGGTTCATAGTTTAGCTTATAGTATCCTTGACTTAACCTTCATTGCTTGATAGCGTGGATGGTAACTATGCAATTTTGAGTGCTCCTCTCGAATTATGAAATTTGTTTCTAAATGTAGGGACACTTTTAACTGCAGTCTTTCTAAATAGGCTAGCCGTATGCCTAAACACGGACAATAGATCTTCAAAATGTTTCTCTAGTTCAAGTTGCCTGCATAAACACATTTTTAGTTAATATGTATTATTCTATTGCACTGTAAAGTAGCATAAGTATTTTTATGGAATAAACAATGTTTTTTATTCATTCATTTAATAAATAGCATAGGGCCTAGGCCTAAGCTAAATAAAGCATCCACTAGGATTGGCTAACCTCTTGCTCACCTTGAGACATTTCATAGATGCATTATTGTGGTTGGCATAACAGTAACTAACTGATATCTAAAAACCAGTTATTTTAAGCAATTCCTCAGTTCAAAAATACATTCACAAAATTTTAGAGTTTCAATGATTTGTTTGTTATTTGTTTTCATTCCAATTTACAGAAGAGACAGAAGAGACCAAACAAACAAGAAATCAGCTGACTCAGAGATGTAGAGATGATAAAGTAAAGCAAAATAGTAACAGAAAGCGGCAGAATAGAAGACTGTCAGACTGTCAGATGATTGAGGACAGAGGACTGAGGACTGAGGACCAGTGTTACCAAATTAGACTTTCCGCATTGCTCGCAAATCTTGTTTTAGATCCCCACTTCTTTAAGACGACAATAATACTCGCACAACCTTAAATTACTTGCATAATTTGCAAAATACCAAAAGAGGAACTAGTTGTCTATAATAGCTCGATAAATCGGGATATTTTCTGTTACTTAATTTCACAATTTTAAGCCAAAAAAGTTTATTTAAACTTATTATTCAGTTAGTTATTTATCTTCTTGAGTGGGCGTTAGATTTAAATATATTAAGAAAAACTGTGTGAAATCCCCGCCTCTACCCGGTTTTTTATTTATCAGGATCTCGGGTCAGTCCCCCGGTTTTATCCCGAACTGTTAACAAACGTTTGCTCACGCAGAATGCTCATTTAATTTGTTAAAGATTGAGTTGTCTGAGTTGTCTATTTTAGACCCAAAACCAATAATGTTGTCTTTTATGACCCACAAATTAAGGATAAGACCTCTGATTTTTTATTCCAATATCTATGCTCCAATGAACGGCCAAATCATATTATATAAAATAATAATCCGACCAAATTTAAAGGAAATCGAATGGGAATTGTAGCCGCTGAAGTTCAAAATTCACTTGAGACAATTTCTTGTGTTCAAAATTCACATTTCCTGCCACAAATCTTTTTTGCTATTACCCCAATGAATAAAACATTAGACACTATAGGCCTACTGGAATATCAAAATTATTACCCAAGTCCATGCATGGCTACTGCAATCAAGGCAAAGATTGTCTGTAAAATCTATATAAAGATGTACGTAATCAATGATGTTATCTCATTGGGAATTTTCTCTTGGCTGTGTCCTAACAGCTGTATTTTGGTTTTCCGACTGTCCGTCCGACAACAACCAATCAACGCAACACACCAACACAGACAAACAGACAACAGAGAGATAAACAGAAACTAACCAATTACCAAGTCAACCAAGGAACCAAGGGGAAAGGAAACGAACGACCAACCACCAACCAGAGAGCTGGGCCCCGAGGCGGTCATCTAAAATTGTTTTGATCCACTTTGTTGGTTAGGTCGACAGAACTGGTTAAAATGAGCTGTAAGTAATGTAAATTTACATCAAAGCATTTTGGAATTGTATCATTCTTTAGTGGTTTTATTATTTTAATATTAAAGCCGCCTCTAACTTTACCTAATGTATTTTGCAACCTGGACGATAATCAGCTTCGTGGTGTACGTGCGTTTTACACTTTTGGCAATGTCTCCAACCCCCACCTTTCTAGCTTAATTAATTTAAATAATTCTTAGTAGCATGAGGTCGTAGAAACTGTTAAAATTTTTAATTTTGAAACCGGTCAGGAATGGATCATTTCCTAATTACGTGCAGACGAAACTTTGTAGATAATTGTCAAATTTTATTCCTTTGGTAAAATGTTATTTAGGTTACTAACTAACTAGTTAGTTAATTAGTCCAACCCTTTAGTTAGAAGTTAAACCATCCCTTTAGTTGGAATTCACATAAAAATCTGCCTTGTAAGATTCTGAACATTTTTAAATTGCCTACTAAAGGAATGATTGAGTTTAAATTAAAGCAACACGATAGCCTACAACTTAGCTTTAGTGCAACCCAGTGAAGTTAAAAAAAATTCAAGTTTTATTGCAGGATCTTATTCAATACACATGTACAACTCAGCAAACATGACCTTGTAGGTCAAGCCAAGAATATTGGATCATAGCCTAAGTCTTCATTTCTAAGTTCTCATTTACGGTAGGCCTATATATCTGAATATGCCTAAGCTCATAGGTATACGTATTTCTCATCGGCTCAAAATAACTAGGTACCGTGCACGGTACACATGATGCATATTTTTTAATCATTTAAGTAAATACGATAGGTGAGAGACATGCACTTATATGTCCACCCTAAGATTTGTTGCAGGCCATAGATAGGCCTAGATTATGACTCCAAATTTCTAGTAAAATAAATAAATTTCCTTTAATATCCTGAGAACATTTTGCAAAGGTTCTAATCTGGTCTGTCATTGATTATTGGGTTATTAAATCATGGTCCTGACAAAATGAACCAGCTGGTCTTTGGTTATTACCACAAGGCCAACCCACACTCATGGGATGAAGTGTTCCATCTTATTCATTCCTCTCTTGACCTTCATTTACATTCCAGTTGAAATACAAAACCATCCCGGTCTTAACCATGTATACAAACCATAAGTTTTATTAGAACCAAATTTCCATTTTATGATTTTGCCTAAAACCTCTCCTGAAACCAAAAATTTACGTTAAATAACAACTTTTGTTATTTAACGTAAATTAAAGGCTAAATAAACAACAGTTTTATTTAGCCTTTACGGATTAAACTACTACCGTAATGACCATTTCTAATTTTAGTAATGTTAGAGTTAAGAGTGTTTGAAATGGCATCACAGATTTGCAAAGATTGCTAATAAAGAACATAGCCTAATTCATGGAGCCTTATTTCAAATAGCCAGCTAATGGTTCTGTCAAAGGGTAAACTTAAACACCTGTCACATCTAGGTGATGTTTCTGTTTAAAATCTCTGAAGCCTTAAATTTAACTCTGAATTATACACCTAACTACCTTCAGAGTGTGCTAGGACCTTGTTCGACCTTCCCGTTCTACCTTCTAGGTCCGTAACTACCTTCAGAGTGTGCTAGGACCTTGTTCGACCTTCCCGTTCTACCTTCTAGGTCGTAACTACCTTCAGAGTGTGCTAGGACCTTGTTCGACCTTCCCGTTCTACCTTCTAGGTCCGTAACTACCTTCAGAGTGTGTGCTCCTATCCACCTCTTAAAAAGGAAAGTTTGGAAACAATATCTGAGTAAATGTCAAAACTCTGTCCATCAGTATGAGTCATCTCAACAAAACTTATCAGATTACTACTCAGTTAACGAAATGTCAACTTCAAAGCAATCCAAATTTCATTTGGTGGATAATGTCACCCCATCTCTACACAACACTCTCAACACTTCAGCTTTGTCTGTATAAGGCTGAACATTAGTTTTGTTTAACAATGCTTAGTATTTCTACTCGTTTTTCACTCATGTTGGCAATATTTTAAAATGAAATTAGTGACAAAACTGCATATATTAGTTCTTGAGCCTTGAAACCATGTTGTCCACTAAAAAAAAATTGCTTTTGACGTTTTGCTTTGATGATAATTTCTTAGCAGGCCTAATATAATAGGTACCGTAGCTAAGAATTCTTACCACCATTTGCACTACTTAGCCTACTAGCCTACTTTTTGTCTATTTGTCTATTTATATGTAATAGTGGTCAACTTACAGAGTACGGTACAAGACGACCAGTAGATACTGAGCGCAGCCAAAGTCGGGAACAACAGGGAGAATCCGCGCGCCGTGCGTACTGTACCTGTATATATTACGCGGAAGCGAAGGCAGGCCTTCCGGCAATGCCAATTAAACGTCTCGTAAGTTGCAGTATACCTCAGATTAGGTATCCGGATTAATGTGGCGGGACACCGATCCGGATAACGAAAAATCTGAATAATCTGAGGTCATTTCAATATCGCCTAAATAACGATCACGTACCTTAGCCCCTGCAAAATTAACCCTTGAGCGGGTGCTTCACCGGCAAAACGCGAGCGGGCGCATGCGGAGTTTTACTCTGCAACACTAGATTGCACAAAATTTAACCTATTTTACTTGTTTTATAACAAAATATTGTATTTAAATGCTGACAAACTTCATTAGGAATCACATTTCATCGTCGATTCAATTAATTGTTCAACTTAATTGGTGTAATATTTCAATTGAACATAGTAAGTAATTTACTAGTATCAAATATGTATTAATTATTATTTACATTTTTGGACTTTTCCTTTCCCTTCTTTTTTACAAAAGCAAAAGGAAAAGTAAAAAAATTAATAATAATTACAAATCCATTGCTATTATGAATTTTTAAAATACTGAGCTTTAGGAAATTTTAAAAATAATAGCTTTAGGAAATTCCTGGAATGAGGGGCATAAAGTACGGAGCCGGACACGACCGCCGACACTCATTATGTCTGTTTATTTTAACATAAAAAACACGTGCGGAGGAAAACTCCGCGTGCGCCTGCTCGAGGGTTAGTGCTGCAAATGACGTAAAAAGACTATCTATACAAAACATGTTATTCTTTAAAGCTTGTTCCGCATACCATTTTTCTAACTGCACTCATTATTCTTTCAGTCATTTCCTTAGTCTCAACACCCAAATCCATCCCTAATTTTTTTTTGATCCTCCCTCTTTTGAGAGCTTTCAGTTGAGCATTTCACTCGTGAATTCGCTAAAATCATGTTTTTGCTGTGATTTTAACTTCTTAATTTCTTGTATGGACCGGTCCGGATAGTCGGGGATTCGATTAATGTGGGGTCCAGGTCCAGAGAATCAGAGGTGTACTATACTATCTGCGATAACCAATCAGGTGCTGGGTTTACCTTATATCCAATGTGATTGGTTCCTTGCCTATGACCGGCTTTTCCCGTACACCCCTTCTTAATTCCGCAAAGGGGCCATGATGTCAATTTGCAGAGGTGAATTACGAATCGTTTGTAAAAATAAGTTGCGAAAGTTAAATAAAAGTTGATTGTCTATTCAGAGACTTGATTTGGAAAGAACCTTAGGTTGTCAAATCACGGAAATAATGCTAAGGAGTGAAACACATTTTACTTTATTATTTTTATAAAGAATATAAAATAATAATTTTTTTATTCTTAATTTATTTTGTTGCAGCCAATCCCTACGACCGGCTTCTCAAAAATATTGAAGTTGGAGGAAAGGAATTTAAATATTATGATCTTCCATCCCTAGGACCTGTATACAGTAAGTGAAACATTTAAGCAGCAGTATAGTAGGCTTACATTTGTGCTTATTTCCTTTGGCCATGTAATAAATTTATAGATCCAATAAAGATGTAGATTTTCACTAAATCTAGTAAAAACGTTAAAAACACGTTTTAATGTTAAGCAAAAAAAGAAACAACAAGTCTAAGTTAATTGCCCTTTTGGATTGTAATACAGTATCTTAAAAATGTTTTTCATTCCATTTTTTTATCAGAAATTTCAATACAAAAAATTAATTTTTAAGTAATAACAGAGACTTAAAAATTTACATAAGTTGTTGTAGAGCTTATACTACAGTTTTTAAATGTTACTACTGTATGACTTAGAAATAACTCTTGAATGTTAAAAAAATTACTTGTAAGATTTTAATTGATAAGTTAGTTTATCCTCAGTATATTACCTAAACAATATTTTTATTCATTGATATTTTTCAGACAAGTTACCCTTCTCAATCCGTGTGTTGTTGGAGTCAGCTGTGCGTAACTGTGACAACTTCCAAGTTCGAGAACATGATGTCAACAACATCCTTAACTGGTGTGAGAATCAAAAAGTTGAAGGAGGCGTGGAAGTGGCATTCAAACCTGCAAGAGTTATTCTTCAGGTAAATTCATAAAAAAGATGGTTGGCAACAATAGCTAGTGAAATTTTTTATTTGATAACTATAGTTGTTTATTGTTTAAAGAGATGTTAAAGTTAAACATTAATTTGAAAGATCTGTAACTAAAATAAAGGGAAAGGGTATTTGAAGAAGTAATAAATGTTTACACCACCATCAACTAATTTACTCACATGGTTTACATAATTTACTTAGGCATAATAATTCAGGTCATATGTATTTTAGGTATGTGAGTTTTTCAGGGTATTCTTTAAATATATTTTTAGAGTTTATTTATGAATCAAGAAAATGCAATTTTTCAAAGGATTTATAGCCACTGTGAGATTCTCTAAAAGGGAACTACCTAATCACATAAATAGCTCCATTTATTATCTGCCTGCTCAATGTAATTACTGTTGATAAAGTGTCAGGGTTATCTGTATAAAGAAGCTCTGCTATATTTTGTAGTTGTCATCTGAGTCTATAAAAATCTGATTATTTAAACGAGCATGTTTTTAGAACTAAGCTTTTCCATAATTTAAAATACTAGATTACTCTGTTGCAGCTTTGCTTGCACTCGCTTATGTGATTTTTTTGTAAAAGTGCTGCAATCTGTGGTTATTAACTATCTCAAGTCATGTCCATGTTTAGCTGTAGACAAAGTAGATTAGATGGGTAGATTTAGGGGAAAAATCACCCAAGATAGAACAAAGTCTAACAAAAGGTTTTTCAACTGAATTCGGTTGGAATATGTGCAAATAATTATCGGAAAAAGTCTACCAAAATTAGACAACTGGAAGTTTTTTTTTCAAGATAGCTGCCACCAACCCCTAAAATATAATGTTAAAGACAAGAAAGTAATTCCCCAGATGATGACAAAGTAATTTCCATGTTATTTAACCATCACCTACAGTTGATGGGTAGTTAATAGTGAGTACTTAATTTTTAGTGGGCATTTTCGGCCACCACCTTGGTTCCGTTGTATTTTATTCAAAATGTTTTTTTTTTCAAAAGGCGGTTTGGTGACCCATCATTTTCAACAAACCTTTCATAGCAAACTGAATACCATAATCTGTTTGGTAATATAATTTTTTGTTTTCAAGATATCACAATTTCAGCGAATTTTCCCAATAGGGTAGAAACTGTTACCGTAGGTCTCATGGTAAGACCTAACCCTGAGACCATCATAACTTTTTGTTTTGAGGCCCAGATACCAAAAACACCATTCGTTCATTTTCATACATAAATATATGTGTGTGTGCGTGTGCGTGTGCGTCTGCGTCTTTAAGCACGATAACTCATGTAAAAATGGTCCGATCTGAATGAAATTTGACTCAGACATGTAAAGTAGTAATTATTCGGACGAGTTCGAAAACCAGCCCGATCGGGCTATCGAAAGGGGGGGCTAGGGGAGATGAACCCCCCCAAAAATTTGCTTTTGGGATTGTTTATATAACTTATAAAAAATAAAATCATGAAATTCCAGTTTCGACCATTGAATTCAGCTCGAAAAAACAAATAATTTAGTAGGTTGAATTATCGCTCTATGTACACTGGTTACCAAGGTATCGCTAGTGGTAAACACCAGCGCCCATTTGTGCCATGGGCCACCGGCGCCATTTTTGTGCTTGCGTTGTCCCAATGTCGGCGCCATTTTTGTGCTTGCGTTGTCCCAATGTCAACCTTGAGGGAAATAAATAAAATTCTAAATCTCGCTTATTTCTCAATATATGTGAATAAAACTCAAATCAAATCAAAATCACTTTATTGGCAAAACAGTAAACAATAAATAAGAAAAACAATTTATAGCTACTCTTTTTTGAGTAACCTATTGCAGCTTTTTGAGCTTTATACCTAGTGCAGTATAAACTTTGTATATGGTATCATCTAGTTGATATCTACTGGATTATGACAAAAATTCTCTCAATTTCACATTTGCATGGCGCAAACTTGCATACTCATTTCCCATTTTATTCTTATGGAGAAAATTGCTACATAATATGCTCATTTTGGTATTTAAGTAGATTTTACTTATTCGTGGCTCTGTCTAAATGATTTATTTAAGCATTTGAAATTCGCTGAGTATGCAGGTCTACTGCAACAGGGTTTTTTATATGCACCGTGATTTAAAAAAAAGGTGTTATTTCAAAAACAAAATTTTATATCACAAATCAGATTTTGGCATTCAATTCGCCATGAAAAATTAGTTGAAAATGAAAGGTCATACCCATCCATTGTGGCGGAACCAAGATGGCTGCCAAAAATGGCCAACCACTCAAAATGAAGTACTTACTACTCATCAACTATTGATGATGGTAAAATAACACCCAAATTACTTAGTAATCATCTGGGGCATTAATTTATTATACCTCTATCATTATATAATGGGGGTTGGTTGCGGCCATACTAAAAAAAAAAAATCCGGTTGTCCAAGTTTGGTAGACTTTTTTTCTATGCACTATTAATATATATCCCGACTAAAAACTGTTGAAAAACCTTTTATTAGAATTTGTTCTATCTTTAATGTTATATCTATTTGACTAGATCGAGTTTCATCTACTGTCGACGGATAGCGACACTGTTCTGAAAACTTAGCCATTTCCTAAGACAATTCTGAGACCGATTAACAAATCTGTGTAGAAATCTCTTTGAATTTTCATCCCAAATGTTAAAAATCTGCCTAGCCAATATTTAATTGTGACACGAGAAGAAAATCCCTCACATATTAATATGTAGACGTTAAAAAAATCTTGCTTAATAGGTAGGGTCTACCAGTTGGATGAACTTGTAGTAGCCTATTTGAAGTTGTTAACATTAAGTGTAACTTAAGTAGGCATAGTGAAAAGTTCAAATAAGTAAATGTGATGGAAAAAAATTTTATCTTATGAATGGAATATGTTTGTTTCAATAAGATAAAAATATGACCTTAATAGAGTTGTTTTTTCTATCAGTCACATAAATCAGACTCAAAAATATTAAATTATTATTGACAAGGTTTTGTTTCAAAAGTTGTGTTAGTTTATGTTTAATTTAACTGAATAGTTTATTCTTTTCTATGAATTTAATTTGACAGCTTGGCTTCTAGTTTTATATTTGTAAATGCTTAACTTAGGTCCAGACCAGGTTAATCAGGTTCCTGAGGTTTCTTGCAATATAGAGTTTTTAAATAAAAAAATTAATGTTAGTGCAAAACAGATCAATAAAAAAAATAATCAATTTTACGAAAGGATTGGAAAAAATTTTATTTTTATGAAGCTTGACACATCAGTATTCGTGGTAGGATTTCACTGGAGTACCGGCGGTGGTTGATTTTGCTGCCATGAGAGATGCGGTCAAGGACCTTGGAGGAGACCCTGACAAAATCAACCCCATCTGCCCTTCCGACTTGGTTATTGACCACTCTGTCCAAGTTGACTTTGCACGTTCGTAAGTCTATACTAATTTTCATACATTTCTAAATTAGCTTCAAAGTTGTTTAAGGAAAATATTTAAAAGACTTTATATTTTCTTTAATTAGTCAAACTTTTTAGTGCATTATGAGTCAGTTAACTGAATAGGCTCCTTGACAAGTGTGCCAACTTCTATGAGTGTGCATCCAAGTGTGCAAGACGGTTTGTGGGTAGTTTTCAATAAAAAAATTCTGTAAACATAACTTTTTATGAATTAGCAACAGACTATTGACGTATCATATTGTTGGTCTTTCAACTCATTGCCAATATAGAAGTATTCCGATAATCAATTGCTATGTAAAAAATGTTATAGAACTAAATTCTTTTGATCGATGGCTTAGCATTATTATTTTATTTTAGGTCTGATGCTTTGCAAAAGAATGAGCAGTTGGAGTTTGAACGGAATAAGGAGAGGTTTATGTTCCTCAAGGTATGTTTTCAAAGAATAAAAAAAAATACTGTCGGATAAAGTATATATTTATTTATTTATTTAACATGCTAGGAGTTCTACTATAAAGACTTCTCCTACACCTCTGGAGGAACCAGTTTTAATCATTTATATAATATTTCATTGATATTTGTACATATGATTAAATTTTTGAGTAAAAATTTAAAGGAAAAGCTTTAATTATCAGCAGACTAAATCATCTGTGTGTTCTCAATTTGTACATATATCAACTTGTCATGGTGGAAAGACAATAAATAAAAAAAATAGGTGTATACTCTGATTCTTTGCTGATGTCACTTAGACTGCAAACAGAGATATGTCAGCAAATAATCTGAGAAGCACACCTATTAATTTTTTGTTTAGTGTGGTTCCACCATGCTAACTAACTTGTATTTAAAAAATTGTTATAATTTATTTGCATGTTCGTATTTCTGTATTTGTGTTTATTTATTTGTACGTATGTAAATTGATTTGATGGATCAATAAACATTTCATTCATTCATTCTGTGATTCATTAAAATAATTAAACTAAATCTCAACATCCGCTGAGTAGCACTTGTTCTCTACACTGATAAAAATAAGTTAGCTATAAAAGTTAAAAGTATTAAACAGGTAGGCTTTAATTTTCATCTTCTTACTACACTCCTACAGTCTACGGTCACTTTGATCGTCTAATGAAAACCTTAAAGTTATGTAGGTTCACTTTTAAAAGTAGGCCTAACAAATATAAATTTTGGAAATTTATGAATGTTAGAAAAGTTTAAATGATTCTCAAGGAATAAATTAACAAATGATACAAATCCACATGCTACAATGAAACGTTGCTTACAACATACATTCAAATATGTTACTTAACACAGTTGAGCTATTAATTAACAGTCCTGTCTAAGGAACATGCCGGCTGTAGTCACTAAAACTATTAACAAGACTTCAGGATCGCTCCACTATCATCCTACAATCATCTCATTCATACTTGGCTTAAAATACCTACCAAACCACCATTTCATAAAAAGTATTAAACATACATGCTACTTTGGTCCCAGAGCTACCTTTTAAACAGCTTTTGGCAGTGGGGAGCCAAGGCGTTCCGCAACATGCTGATAGTGCCGCCGGGCTCGGGGATCGTCCACCAGGTCAACCTGGGGCGCGTCGTGTTCACTGACTCCGACATCCTGTACCACGTGTTGAAGTGTTGTGTCGCAGTGGGGAGCCAAGGCGTTCCGCAACATGCTGATAGTACCGCCGGGCTCGGGGATCGTCCACCAGGTCAACCTGGGGCGTGACGTGTTCACTGATTCCAACATCCTGTACCCCGTGTTGGAGTGTTGTGTCGCAGTGGGGAGCTAAGGCATTCCGCAACATGCTGATAGTGCCGCCGGGCTCGGGGATCGTCCACCAGGTCAACCTGGGGCGCGTCGTGTTCACTGATTCCGACATCCTGTACCCCGTGTTGAAGTGTTGTCGCAGTGGGGAGCCAAGGCGTTCCGCAACATGCTGATAGTACCGCCGAGCTCGGGGATCGTCCACCAGGTCAACCTGGGGCGCGACGTGTTCACTGATTCCGACATCCTGTACCCCGTGTTGAAGTGTTGTGTCGCAGTGGGGAGCTAAGGCGTTCCGCAACATGCTGATAGTACCGCCGGGCTCGGGGATCGTCCACCAGGTCAACCTGGGGCGCGACGTTTTCACTGACTCCGACATCCTGTACCACGTGTTGAAGTGTTGTGTCGCAGTGGGGAGCCAAGGCGTTGCGCACCATGCTGATAGTACCGCCGGGCTCGGGGATCGT
This sequence comes from Flexamia atlantica, assembly GCA_035578135.1. Lineage (NCBI taxonomy): Eukaryota > Metazoa > Arthropoda > Insecta > Hemiptera > Cicadellidae > Flexamia > Flexamia atlantica. The sequence continues at coordinate 20,233,409 of JAQJVK010000001.1, read as the reverse complement.
CCACCAGGTCAACCAGGGGCGCGTCGTGTTCACTGACTCCGACATCCTGTACCCCGTGTTGAAGTGTTGTGTCGCAGTGGGGAGCTAAGGCATTCCGCAACATGCTGATAGTGCCGCCGGGCTCGGGGATCGTCCACCAGGTCAACCAGGGGCGCGTCGTGTTCACTGACTCCGACATCCTGTACCCCGTGTTGATGAAGTGTTGTGTCGCAGTGGGGAGCCAAGGCGTTCCGCAACATGCTGATAGTGCCGCCGGGCTCGGGGATCGTCCACCAGGTCAACCTGGAGTACCTGGGGCGCGTCGTGTTCACCGACTCTGACGTCCTATACCCCGACTCCGTGGTCGGCACCGACTCCCACACTACCATGATCAACGGCCTGGGAGTTGTCGGCTGGGGTGTTGGAGGTACTGAACAACTTTTCAAAGTTACTAATGATGCAAATTGAACTCATCACATAGAATTTTAGGAAATATAGAATAACGGCCTTAAGGTTCAGGTGTGCAGTCGCCTTTAGGGATAAACTGCCCCTTTAAGTGGCAGGGCAGCCTCATGATTTTTCTTTTCCTATTTATTCATCATTTTATCCATACATGTAACTGTGATGTGTGGTATAAAGATTTCAGCAGCATTACTTTGTTGAATGCAGGTTGCCTAATTAAATTATGCAGGTGCAAAGCTATATAACTGTGCATTTTCCAGCAATACCTATTAAAGATTAAAATTTAATATTGCAGAAAATAATATTGTACAAGGTGAACCCGTGCGAATTTGCACGATTATTAAATTATAAATGATCGTCTGCCTTCTATGCGCACATAATGTGTCGACAATCTATTGTAAAAATAGGTTGAATCTATAACAAATTTAAATTATTTTTAGTTATCCTATGGTAATACCTATTTTTAAGCCAATGTTGTTGAAAACTAAGATTAAGTAATTTTTTACATTGTTATCCAAATTAATTTGGACATGCCCTTTCTATCTAAATGCCCCTGCCGGGAAAAATACTTTTTTTCTGTTTAACAGAATCATATCCTAAAGGAAACCAATACAAAAGCTCACAAACACAAGAAATTCACTTTATTACCTAATACAATAGTTATAAAGTTTGATTTGTTTTCAGGAATAGAAGCCGAGGCTGTGATGCTGGGACAGGCCATTTCCATGTTGTTGCCTGAAGTTATCGGCTACAAACTTGTCGGCAAGTTGAACCAATACGCCACGTCCACCGATCTTGTCCTCACCATCACTAAGGTATGCCTATGCACCATCACTAAGGTATGCCTATCACAATGAACTAAAAACCTTTAGGAAAGAAACTGTGAATTTTTAAAGAAAAATATTTATATTACATCACAGTACCATTTAAGATGCCGACCACCTGTTAGGTGTATTTTAATGTGAGTGAAAGAAGTATGATACTTTTCACTTATGCTGGGAGCAGTTGTATTAGTCCTGAATTTGTATGTAAGCCATAGCATAATAGAACTATAATAAAAATGTTTTAGACTGCTTTTATATATTTTTTTGGATAAAGATATTTAATTTAAAAGATCTAAATGATTTTAATCAAACAAATTCATTTTCTTGGAATATTGTTTACAGCACTTGAGGCAAATCGGTGTAGTAGGGAAGTTTGTGGAGTTCTTCGGTCCTGGCGTGGCGGAGTTGTCTATTGCTGACAGAGCCACCATCGCCAACATGTGCCCCGAGTACGGAGCCACAGTTGGATTCTTCCCTGTCGACCAGAACAGCTTGGCTTACCTCAGACAGACAAGTGAGGCTTGACAAAAATGAGTAGGCTAATAAATTCTTGGACAGTTTTTACTAATAAAAATCTTTCTTTGATAATGATGATTTTCTTCAAACAAATTCATCTCAGATATTATTTTATTGTTTTTTCAGTTAATAATTTTTACTTTGTCATAGTAAAACTAATTCTTTTTGAAGAGGATGTGGTTTGATTGTCTTTTAAAACCACAACGGAAACCAAAGTGGACCAGTGGTTTGCTTATAGATATCAAATACTTTGGTCATGCGATAATATTGGATATTAAGTGATATTTTTATTCAGCCTACTGTTGATAAAAAATTTTAGAGTTTATTTTAAAGTTATCCAATTTTTTGTGGGAAAAACTCAAACTATCCGAATCAGACTAACCTTGACTTGATTTTGTGAGGTTTTAACTGAATAGGTTTGGGATTGAAAATAAAACTATAAATTTCAACCTTATGAAATCCATGCAATATAGGTTTAATAAATAGCAACCAGTTAGTTTTAGTAGGGTCTGCTGCACATTATTTATGTACTAACTGCTTAAAAATAATGCATAAAATGTGTCTTGCATTGTTGGTATCGATAATGATTAAATACTGTAATCTCTATGATTTTTAAATTTTTTTACTGGCCTTCTCATTAAAAATATGATAATACTCTGATTTTCTCTTTATTCAAAAAAATATATAATTTATTAGTAAATTAGCCCTGTAGTGAAGAAGCTATTGTAGATCTCATGTCAAGACCTAGCCCAAGACCATCATAACTTTTTGCTTTGAGGACCCCAGGTGCTAAAAACACATTTCACCCATTTTCATACATATATCCTAATAAAACTTGGTATGTGGCCTCATCTTCATCAAAATTGTGATGATGTGTTCTATCCATTTTAATATTTATCTGTGTTAGCACACCTGGATCATAATATGGAGCTTTACTTTAATCATTTATAAAGAAATTATAAATAAGCTGAGTTTACAAGTCTCCTGCAATGGTTTTCTTTAGATCATTATTTCCAAAGTTGTTACCAGTTAGATCGTTGTGAGAATAGTTATCTACACACGAGTTGCCGAGCCTGTATTAACTGGTTTATCCGCGCAGACCGGGAGGAGGCGAAGGTGCAGGCCATGGAGGCGTACCTGCACGCGACGCAGATGCTGCGGGACTTTGCGGATGCGGCGCAGGACCCGGTGTTCTCGCAGGAGGTGACGCTGGACCTGGCGACCGTCGTGTCGTGCGTCAGCGGACCCAAGCGGCCCCACGACCGTGTCTCCGTCTGCGACATGAAGACCGACTTCCTCCAGTCACTCACCAACAAGGTCAGTCACTTTTGGACAGCTTGAAGTAGGATTGTAACTGGTTTATGATTTGTTATCAGTCAGTTGTAATATAATACAGTACAGTGTCCCTTCAAACTAGTTTAAATTCAAATATCTTCATTAACTCTTTGTTTGAAATTCATTGTTGGTGATGGTGATTTTATATTTTGATTAGGATTTTTGCGGACATTTGCCATCACTGATTAGTAAAAAACAAGTTTCACGACGTTTCGGGATCTGGAATCTGATCCCGTCTTCAGGTGGAAGAAAACCTAGAACATAACAAGATTAGTAAAACATAGCCAGGAAAACCTGGAGAAAAACACAGCTAAAACAGAGAACTGTAAAAGCAGACACGAAAACAATAAGCTGAAAAGAAAAACAATACACAAAATAACACAGGAATCACAAGTATCAAGAATCACCAGGCAGGAGAGAGCACGTCCACACCCAATCAGAGCTGAGCTGAGACTGGTGGGAGGAGAGCAAATGGCGGCGGCAACGGAAATGGCGGCGCCCACAGCCAACCAAATCACGGCGCGCTACCGGTGGCGAAAACCTGAAACAGAGACATGTGATATGCAAATTCCGTGTGTCTGTTTGTGTTTTGTTAGTTAATTTTTAACCTGATTTTGCCCCTTGGCCTTGCTACGGGTTAACATGTTATGAGAATTTTGAACAGAATTGTTAGTAATTACCCTATTTTCTGACACTTTATATTCCCTGTCTTTCAATTCTTTGTTTAATATTGGTAGCCATACTGGCCTTATTTCAAGTGAAGATTGACTGATTGGTTGGTCTGCTAGTTTTATGTATGAAGCTTCAATTAGTTTTCTTTTGAAAAAATGAGGTTCGCGGTGTACTATTTTTGCTTCGTCAAAATTCATCTGGTGATTTTCAGACCAGCAGTGTTGAGCAATTTTTGATTTATCAACTAAGCCCTTCCTCGTGTTATCTTTGTGTTCTTTGATTCTAACATTTAAAGGTCTTTTTGTCTCGCCATAATACGGCCTAGAGCAACTATTGCAGTTTATTCTGTAAACACAGTTTTTTGATCCCTGAGTGCCATTTTTTGGTTTGGTTTTTACGAGACATTGCCTAAGAGTGTTTTGTGTCCTAAACGCGGTTCTAACTTTGAACTTCCTAGCAACTCTTCTAATTTTTTCCGATAATCCCGGCACATAAGGGATTGACATAGGAACGAATTTTTCAGTGTTTTCTGACTCTTTCTGTTTAGCCCTACGGGTTTTGCACTTTCTTATTACAGATTGAGGGTATCCATTCTTAGCCAAATCTTGCTCTACTTTTTTGATTTCCTGATTTAATCCATCTTGATTTGAGCAAATGCTCTTTGCTCTGTCAAATAGTGAGTAAGCCACCCCTTCTTTGACAGATTTTTGATGGTTCGATTGAAAATTTAAGTACTGCCCTGTGTGTGTCTTTTTTCTGAAAACAGTTGTCCTAAGCGTGTCCCTATCCTTTTCTACGCACACATCCAAAAATGCTAGTTTGTTTTGGACTTCCTCTTCCATTGTTAGGTGGATGGAAGGAGAAATACTGTTAAGATGCCCTAAAAAGTCTTTTAGTTCATCGTCTCCATGCGGAAATACCACGAAGGTGTCATCGACGTACCTCCACCAAATCTTCGGTTTGAGTTGAGCCAAAGACAAAGCCTTTTGCTCAAACTCCTCCATAAAGATATTAGCAAAGATAGGCGACAACGGCGACCCCATGGCCATCCCCTCATCTTGACGGTATAATTTACCCTCTAGTTCAAAATAGTTACATTGAGTGCATAATTCAAGCAGTTCCATAATGACGTTAACAGGAAGTTTAGTACGTTCAGTTAGACTTTCATCTTTTTCGAGCCGAGACTCGATTATTTTTAAGGTTTCAGGAACTGGGACATTCGTGAACAGACTTTCAACATCAAAACTAACCAGCTTATCCGTCTCAGCCAGCACTATGTCCTTTGACTTTTCAACGAAGTCTTTAGAATTTTTTATGTACGAGTCAGTTTTTCCTACCAATGGTTTTAGGATGTCCAGGAGGACTTTAGACAGTTCCCTACACGGTGAGTCGCGAGAGCTAATTATAGGCCTAAGAGGTACATCAGTTTTATGAATTTTAGGTAACCCATACATGTGTGGGATTTTCGAGTGATGCGGTGTTAAACGAGTTCTTTGTTTATCAGAAAAAAACTGTTTATGCTTCCTAAGAGTGCTTGCAACTTTACGCTCGAAACTTTCTGTAGGATCTTTGTTTAGTTCAGTATATTTACCAGCTTGGAGAGTTTCCAATATTTTCTCTTTATATGTTACTGTGTCCAAGACAACAGTAGCGTTTCCTTTATCCGCGGGCAATATTTTGATAGTATCATCTTTCCCAAGGATAGATACTGCCTTGATTTCCTCTTTCTTTAGGTTGGGCTTTGGGGCAGGAATTTTATTCAGTAAGATGCTGGCCTCACACCGAAACTGATCCCCCTGAGTCTCAGGGAGCTGAGACACAGCGGACTCAATCCCCGTAACAAAGTCAAGCGCCCTCACTGATTTAGGCACAACAGAAAAGTTCAGCCCTTTAGACAAAACGGAAATTTCATTTGAATTTAAATTTCGTGAAGAAAGATTCACAACCTGATTATTTGCATCATTAATCTGTTCATCATTTTTAGAGTTATTACTAATTTCGACAGGTCTTAATTTTTCTAGCTTTGATTGTTGTCTGGATTTAATATCAACCGATTCTTTGTCAAACCTATTTTGGATGCTTTGAAAAATGTTCTGAAACTCAGAACCAATTAAAGTTGCCAATTCAGATTTCTTATTTTCAATTCTGATTTTGAGGGTTCTCTTTTCCGTACGATGAAAGTTTATTCTTTCAATTAGGAGAGATTTTGAAGCTGCAGACATTATTTTGCTGGCTTTAAAACTACTAAAAGGAGGTTTAATTCTGAAACTCTGCGGTATTAGATTTTCGAGTTTGCACTTAGTGAGAAAAGTTAAATGGTTGGTGTGCCTAGCCAACTTTAGGTGCATTTGTTCAAGTTCACTTAATTGATTACTTACTCCGGGTCCGTACCGAGAATCAATTCTTTGTTTGAAATTCATTGTTGGTGATGGTGATTTTATATTTTGATTAGGATTTTTGCGGACATTTGCCATCACTGATTAGTAAAAAACAAGTTTCACGACGTTTCGGGATCTGGAATCTGATCCCGTCTTCAGGTGGAAGAAAACCTAGAACATAACAAGATTAGTAAAACATAGCCAGGAAAACCTGGAGAAAAACACAGCTAAAACAGAGAACTGTAAAAGCAGTCACGAAAACAATAAGCTGAAAAGAAAAACAATACACAAAATAACACAGGAATCACAAGTATTAAGAATCACCAGGCAGGAGAGAGCACGTCCACACCCAATCAGAGCTGAGCTGAGACTGGTGGGAGGAGAGCAAATGGCGGCGGCAACGGAAATGGCGGCGCCCACAGCCAACCAAATCACGGCGCGCTACCGGTGGCGAAAACCTGAAACAGAGACATGTGATATGCAAATTCCGTGTGTCTGTTTGTGTTTTGTTAGTTAATTTTTAACCTGATTTTGCCCCTTGGCCTTGCTACGGGTTAACATGTTATGAGAATTTTGAACAGAATTGTTAGTAATTACCCTATTTTCTGACACTTTATATTCCCTGTCTTTCAATTCTTTGTTTAATATTGGTAGCCATACTGGCCTTATTTCAAGTGAAGATTGACTGATTGGTTGGTCTGCTAGTTTTATGTATGAAGCTTCAATTAGTTTTCTTTTGAAAAAATGAGGTTCGCGGTGTACTATTTTTGCTTCGTCAAAATTCATCTGGTGATTTTCAGACCAGCAGTGTTGAGCAATTTTTGATTTATCAACTAAGCCCTTCCTCGTGTTATCTTTGTGTTCTTTGATTCTAACATTTAAAGGTCTTTTTGTCTCGCCATAATATTTTAAATTTTTTAATATTTTAAATCAGTGATGGCAAATGTCCGCAAAAATCCTAATCAAAATATCTTCATTAACGTTGTATGTAATGTATAAAAAAAAGTGTCAGTTTTACAAAAAAGAGATCAAAATCCTTAATTACTTAGCAGCAGTTTGGAAAACCTTGCACAGGGTTCCCACTCAACCGTGAAACCTTAAAAACCGTGAATTTGACAAACCATGAAAAAACCTGGAAAGAGCCGTGAATTTCGTCATCAGACCTTTAAAATCAGCCAATTTTAAAATAGCCAATATTTTTATTAAATTATAGAGAAATATTTGTATCAATTTATTAGAGACATTAAAAATGATTTACAGTCCCAAGATGAAGACAGCAATTGTGTACTTTTAAGACGTAGATTGTACGTACAGGGCTAGACGGTAGGGCCTGCTAAACTGAGATTGAGGTTCCACCGTGGCTGTGGAAGGAGGGGTGGAGACTGGGGAGGTAATGGCGGAACGCGATCGGTTGCCTTGGAGGGGGGAGGGAAGGATAGGAAGGTGAAGAGAGAGAAGACTAGATAGCTGAAGACGCACGCCCATTGGTTTACGTTTGCACGGCAAATAAATACGTGAATTTTTTTCTTTCTTAATTAATTTGTTTTCTTATTCTTTACATTCCTCCTATTGTACGATTCATCGGATTTCAACTACCGATTAATGCATCGATGTCTCCGCTGCTTGTCTCTAATCATTTTCTGTTTTTTGTATCATCGTTCAAGATGTTTGTGACAATAAATAAACTCTTTAAAAATGACGCCAGAACGAACGTCTTTGTTGCATATTTTGTTTTCTATATGCGAAAATCCAAACGACTTGTCCTACAACAACATTTGACGGCTAATATTTTTTGTCTAATTTTTAGTATAAATCGATTGAGTCAAAAATGAAATTTTTATCTCTTGCCGTTCAAGAGAAATTCTATGATCAAACTATAGACTGGTGTATATTTTGTCGTTCTCCAAGGTCAACTAAATATAGCAGAAACTCCGAATTCCATCTAATTGGAGATAATATTTTTTCACCTGTCAACCTCCTTTCCTTATCACTCAGGATTATTGTTTGTGTACGTTTTTCGTGGGAAGGACACGCTCTTCCGGTTTAACGTGACCAAAAATAGATCACAAAAATTATCTTCTCGATAAGACTCCTCGTATCATAAGCTCGGCAGGAAATTCAACTTTATTCAAAGCTGTTTAGTGTTTTTACGACTATATCATTGCGTCAAAAGGAGCAACGGTCCTTTTAAGTTGTTATACGAGGATACGATATTAAGCAGTAAGCGTACGATAATTTTGAGTCGGCAAGGGGACGGCTGGTTGTCTTACTGAGACGTATAGTGAAGATCGCTTGATCGCTTCGAAGTTTGACATCACGATCGCGACCATCCTTGTTCGTATCGTTATAATATTGCGTGGACGCCGTAAGACAGAAGCTTGGCGCGAATCATTTATTGTTGAACATTTTTAAAGTTTCGGGTTTCTTTCGGGTAGTGTGTCGGTTATCGCCAACCCGATTTGATTTCTTTCGGGTAGTAGGTACCCGCCCGACCCGACGTGTAATAAAAACCCGCCGAATTAAGCCCGAGACGTGTCGAACCCGCCCGACCACTCGGGTTCACGTAATTACCCGAAGCTACCCGAATTTTCGGGTACCCGCAGACCTCTACTTATCACTCACTACCCAATGCACTGTTTGAATGACAACAAGGCCCTAACTTCGGCCGCTGGAAAACATGCCTGCAGGCGACCTACGTTGTACCATTAACTAACATTTACGGACAGTAGAACAACGATTTATCCAGAGGCGTATTAACCAGGCGGCGCGCCTAACCGGTGTCCAAAACTGGCAACAAGAATTATTTTTAATCACGTTTTTACTTTCAACTTTTCGCAAAAAACTATTTAAAAAAAATGTAATTGAAGTGTATTTACTAACATGCAATTATTTTTTAAACAAACACGACATTATTTTAATACGTGTTATATAGATCATATTTCGAGTTTTTGATGATTAGAGAGTTGATAATCACGAACTTCAACTCGGTCAAGACGCAATAAATGAACGATCGAATATTCATCGAAAGGTTGGCAACATACGCAAGCGCAGACTATCATATTGTCTTTCATTACACGGCTGTTTGTTGTCTTAAAACGCAGTGCGTGATTGGCTCGTTGCTATGACGACACACGGTTGTCATGGCAACATACAGTGCGACAGTGCGCACTGGACTCTGCGCATTGTGTGGGCGGATAGAAAGCAGAAAGACAGGAAGAAAGGATCGAAGGAAGGAAGGAAGAGAGGATGGCATTAAAAATTAAAAAATATTTAAGTTGCGTGCGTGTTCCGCAATTGCCAGTATAATGTTTTCTGTTTTCTTAAGTAATCAATAATGTTAAAATCACATCGTATTTTGTGAAATAGTTGTAATTTATTTAATTGCATTGTATTTAAAATTATTTTTCTGTCAAGTATAGTTTGTTTTACCTAAAATATTACACAATTTAATTTTATTGGTACAGAAATTATTACTTCTCCGTTGTGCTGGCGCCGCCGCCGCCGGCGCTATGCGTCTGCCGAGTTTTCCCTCGCTACCCCCCCCTGTTATTCTCTGTGAAACTGTGCGGGCGGCAAAATGTTTTCCTATGTTTAGACCGTAATTTTCGGACCTTAAAAACCGTGAAAGAGCCGTGAATTTTAAAATTCAGTTTGAGTGGGAACCCTGTTGCAACCGTGATGGTGAAAATGTAAGTGAAGTAAATGTGGTCATCTCCATGACCAAGGACAAAGTGCAGTTATGATTTGTTATTTGATTAAAAATAAATTCTTAAATTGCAATATAGTACAGTATTAGGTTAAAATCATTATATTCTACGAACTTAATGAAGATGTTGAGTGCTTCCAATATATACATCTCACTTTCATCCCTTATTTTTGATATTATGCTACATAACAAATTACATTCTTTCAGTTTTAGTCTCTATCACTAAGCTTGCCGAACTCTAATACATCAGTTCGAAATTGAGATGAATCAACATAAAAGGGGGTACTTGAGATTTTGTGCCTGTGAAATTCCATCTTGTATGACAAGTTTTTAAAACTATGATTACTTTTATTTATTTTATTTGTTATTATTATTTTATTTATTCTTTTCTTATTTTTTTACATTTCTGTCCGAATTCTCAATAATTAGTAATTGCAAGATACATTCATATTCTAAACTTACCCGAAAACTCCATTCAGTATATGCTGGATTATTAAGCCCCGCCTTAAAAGAGCAGTTAAGAATGGCAAAAATACCGCTAAAACAGAAAGTCAAAAAGAATATATTGTAATGGGTCACTATTTTGTAATTTTGTCTAATCTGATATCGGCAGTGATGGAAAATGTTGACAACAACAAAAAAAACATTCTATGCCAGCTATACGCTGTTCCAACGGCCATGGCACCTGACGGATTAGTGGACCCTCGGTCCTGAAAGTGCGGTTTCTTGATCCCTTTGGTGCCATGGCTGTTGGAACAGTGTGTATGACTGAATTCAACTGATCGTGCACATGCTCTCCCAGGTATCCCAGGGAAAAACCCTTGAACATATAATGTTAGGTTATTGAGCATGTCGAACCATCGGATTCTGGATTAGCGGGCTTATACTGTATGGTTTTGTCTTCTAGGTTGGGTTTAAGGGTTATGGACTGAACCCAGAGGCCGTGAAGAAGACGGTAGACTTTGTGTATGAAGGCAAGAACTACCAGCTGAAGCACGGGTCGGTGGTCATCGCTGCCATCACCTCCTGTACCAACACCAGCAACCCAAGTGTCATGTTAGGGGCGGGTATGTCGTAATATTAATTAGACCTTTCTATAAGTTACTATTATGTTAAAAAAAGAAAAGGCAAAGTTTTCTTTTTTACCTTTTTTGTTTACTAGTCTGTTATGATTAAAAGAGGGCTTAGTTAATATACTAGTTGTCAACTAAACCTGATAAAAATTCAGGAGGATTTAATATATCTATTTGTGGGTCGAGAACTCATTATTCAATGTTTCTCCCTTGCATTCTAGTGTGCAGTTTAAAAAAGTCAAGAAAAACAATAGCATGGTTTTTCATACTCCATCTACTTTAAATTCAGGATCAGAAGCTCAAGAGCTGGCCCCTCTTTTAGGCCAAGCTCCTTTATTTTCCTTTAGTTAACATTGTTAATAATTAATTGTTCTTTGGGGAAAAAAATGAAGAGAAAGTTTGTGGTATTTTTCTTAAAGCTAATGCAAATTTTCCTCATTCAAAAAAAGCAATTTTCAACTTAAAAAAAGAGAAATTTTCAAATAAAACAACTGTGTGTTAATAATTTGGTTCCTAGCCACAATTATTTCACCAGAAACAGAAATGAAATTGTAATTCTCTCCCATAAACTTGAATTTTTTAACAGAAAAACTTCTTTTGCAGGCATTACTTTTTTTTCAACGTTATCTGTGAAATTAGGAACAGAGAGATGACGAACTTCGCTGATTTCAAAGTGTAAATTCAAAAGCCTTTGGATGATTCAGCTAAACATTTGCCAGTATTGGCTCAAGGAGAACCTGTGTTATTCTAAGTGGATGATAAATGGAAACATCATCCACATCATCAGAAACAAAGTCATGTGTTGGCAAATGAAAATATGCCACGAAGTTATGGGTTAAAGGGAAAGATAGGAGTGAGCTGAGAAGAAATAGAAGACATTTAAAAATCAAACCTTGCAGCCCTCGAGAACAAAATGAAAGTGGATTAGCTCTAGTTATGAGAAATTTGTATTTTTCAGATTTTTTTTATAAATTGTCAGTACAATTTATAACAAAAACAACCATAAAAAATACATACATATTTACATTAAAACAATTTTTAATTTAGTTTAAGGATGATGCCGTTCAACGTATATCTCATTGTATACTTTACGAATAAAGATATTTTCAATTCAAGTACGAGTGCATATACTAGAATTAATTTTTAGTTAGGAGGTATTGATGTGAAAAAGTAGTTTTGCCAATTGGAAGAGTGTGTATCGAGATCAGTAACACTCGTTCCGGTGTGTCGGCAGGACTGCTGGCGCGCAAGGCGGTGCAGGCGGGTCTGTCAGTGGCGCCGTACATCAAGACGAGTCTGTCGCCCGGGTCTGGCGTGGTCACGTACTACCTGCGCGAGAGCGGCGTCGTCGACTACCTCAACACCCTCGGCTTCGAGACGGTCGGCTTCGGCTGCATGACCTGCATCGGGAACAGCGGCCCGCTGGACGACACCGTCGCCGACACCATCGAGAAGGTGAGTTCTGATGATACGAGGTTTGTCCAGAAAATAAACGACGTTTTCTCATTACATTTGGTTACATTACATTTCTTGCCCCAACTCCATGACTGGGTGTGCGGCCTAAACCTCCACACCCAGTCTATATTGAGCCAAGTCTCGCTGCTGACTGATCATGCATTTCATTCTCGCATCGTTTCAAAACTGCAGTGATCATTTAAGATCCCATCTAGCGAATTTGACCTGATAAAGTTGTTTCTTTCAGTTCCCAACCACTTGTAAAAACTTTCCTGACTGAAAATTCCCATATCCTTGATAAAAAATGTAATCACTTAGGGTCAAGATAAGGATTTTTTACTTGTCTGAAAATGTCACACTCAAGGCGGCAAAGTGCAGTGAAGTCACTACCTCTGCATAGGGGTGGGCGTCTCGTCATCATGAATCAAGACCATCCATGTCTACAAGGGGATTTTCCACGCCACTTATTTTTAATATCATCTCAACGATCACAATAGCATGTTTAAATCTCAACGATCTCTGTTCGTCTCTCAGTAGACCCAGAACTACCTTTTTCTCCCATAAATTAACAACCTAAGGGTTTAAGGGTTATGGACTGAAACGAAATTCCATCTGGTCTGTGGCCAGCCCAGAAATTGCTGGTCTGCGGCCAGCTCTACCCCTGGGATGACTCCTCCACCTACATCAAGAAGCCGCCCTTCTTCACCGGCATGCAGAGGGTGATTGTCCTTGACTGCTGTTTAGATTTTTGGTTTAACTGTTATCATTGCTTATACATTGTATTGTAGGTCTGCGGTGTTCAGTTAACTTTGTAGGACACAAAATACTTTGGCCTACAGGTTATTCATATTTAATGAGTTTCAATGAACACCGCCGTTTTGAAACGCTGTACGAATGAAATGCATGATCGGTTGGCGGCGAGACTTCATGTTGAAACCTGGAGTGGAGGTTTAGGCCGTACACTCAGTCACAGAGCAGATGGAGCAACAGGGCTAAATAACAAAATATTCTATATTTTTTTGGACGACCCCTGTCATTCCTTTTTCAATAAACAGAGATGTGCTGTCAAAAAATATTAATTTGAAATACCAAATTTTAAAACTAATTGTTAAGAAAGTCCTTTAAAATGTTGTACAACTATTAATGTTGTTTTGTTGTATGGTTTTAATTTATTAACAACTCTTTGTGTTACTTATACAGAATGACCTGGTGTGCTGTGGCGTGCTTTCGGGCAACAGGAATTTCGAGGGACGCATCCATCCCAACACGAGAGCAAACTACCTGGCCTCCCCACTGCTGGTCATAGCTTATGCCATAGCTGGCAGAGTGGACATTGACTTTGAAACAGAACCGTTAGGTATATATTTGAGAAATTAGATTCAACAAGTCTAACTTGACATCAGTTAGTTAGGATTGTTATTATTAGTATTATTTAAGAGTTGTTAATTTTCACTATTAATTAACAAAACTTAAGATACAATTGGTTCAAGAAGGAAACTCATTGTGCCATTATTAATATTTAAAGGTGTACCTTCTGGATTATTTTAAGTTGTCAACTTCATTTCCAATGTATTTTATTACATGAATCAATGACAACAAGTAGAAAAGTTCTTTCAATTAGTACGAAAGTTTCAGCTCTAAATTAAATTTTCATAACAGGAATTCACAAATAATTGTGGAACTGAATAGTCCACCACACTGCACTACTACACTGAATGTAGGAATCCACATCTTTCCCAGAGTCCTGTTCATCAGACATATTATATTTGTTTAAATATGCAAAACAACATAGATTTTTGTGTTTTTAAATATTCATATCAATGTAAATCACTGATAGAAAGTGTAATTGGTGATATTTTATTGTATTTTGTTGTTGTATATAAAAGGAAGAAAGAAAGAAACAAGTGCTTTATTTTTGATTAAAGTACACAATACATTGATATGAAAAAAACACGCAAAACAATGGTCATAAAAGACCGTCTGTTTGGTTGGCACTAAAGATATATGTAATACTTACAATAAATGTACAATATCTCTGCAGAACTAGGACAGAAATCAAGACAATGCACATAAATCAATACTAAACATACTTCCAAAACAAACCGTATTTCTTTTTTTTTTTTTTCCTAACAAAATCATCTGATTGTATATGATGTAAAGTTGCTCTGTGTAAAACTAAGTCTTTGATCGAACTCAGGGTTTTAAATTTTGTTTATTAATATACATACATAATACCATTGTTTTATTAACTTTAATTAAATTTTTATTCTGATATGACACTCTTCACATACATATCCTGAAATCAGACGAAGAACAATTAGTGTTGGAGTACTAAGAAATTTAGAGTAAGGTTTTTCAATTCCCTAACTGAACAAAATTGTGTCTTTACTAAATTCAAAAGTTAAACTCCTGAATCAGCTCCCATCTTTGAAACCAAGCTGCTCTCATATAATTACCCAACCTGAACCAATCCCCCCCATTTAATAAGGCAATATACTCAGATTCATCAAACGAGCTTTTTCCCAGCCAATACTTTCTAATATTTGCTAAAATCGGACATACTGCCACGAAGTGATAAGTAGTTTCATTTGATTGCAGGTTGCAAAGTGAGCAATTATAATTTCTCTCTAGCCAGGGCTTGTAATTTAGGTCTAGGATCTGCGAACGAGCTTTTATAAACCACGAAACTAGCCTAATATCAATGTTATCGGACTGGAGCAGCCTAGCGCCGAGGTCAAGGTCAAGGACAAGGTACTGATTGTGATAACATGAAGTTAGGGCTTGTCCAACGCACCAACTCCGCCACCGCTCTCGCTCCCGCTCCACCACCGCCGCCAGCTGCGCAGCGACACGCTCACCATCCCTATCATCTGTGCGCAAAACCACCTCTACGTCGTTTTCCCTCCCTAACATTTTCCACCTTTTACACCAACTTACATTTTTTCCTATGATTTCAGTGGCAAGAATTTTTGGCAATCGATCAACTGGTAATGATAACACTTTTTTAATGTACTGTAGGTTTTGAGTCAGGGTGTGTAGATGTAATTTATCAAATCCAGTTTCAATGTATATAACATAATTGGGGGTGTTGAAAGGCAGTCCCAGTAACATTTTTAGGAACAATTTCTGTGCTGATTCTAAAATGTCGCTTTCAGTCAAGCCCCATACCCCAGCACCGTAACACAACACTGACTTAAGCACAGAATTGAAAAAGGTGTACTTGGCACTCAAAGGAACGGTACTTGACTTTATTAGCTTGTCCCACACTGAATTGATGGCCAATTTTGCCAACCTGGATTTCTCAGAAAAATGCGTTTCCCATGATAATTTAGTTGTAAACGTTACTCCTAAATATTTATATTGATTAACTACTTCTATCTGTTGCCCTTTGAACCACCATCTATCATTCGCACTAAGCTTCCCACCTTTTCGAAAAACCATAATTTTAGATTTATTTAAATTAACCTTTAGATTCCAATTGTCACAATATGTTTCTAATTTATTTATCATGAGCTGTAAACTAGTGGCCGTTGGTGCTAAAAATACTACGTCGTCTGCATACATCAAAATGTTAATCTTCTTCCCTCCAAACTGGCAACCTCCCTCTACGCAGTCTGGCATGTCATTTATAAACAAACTAAACCCCAAAGGCGAGAAATTACAACCCTGTTTTAATCCTACATTTGTGGAAAAACTGCTAGTCACGCCCTCCTTACACCACACACCAGCAGTCGTTCCATCATATAAATTCCTTATCACATCTAACATTTTAGTTGAGATTCCTAAACATGACATTTTAAATATTAGAGTTTGCCTGTCGATAGTATCAAACGCCGAAGAAAAATCAACAAAAAAACAATACATTTTCCCTTTTTGCATGTTTAATATTAAATCAATCATTGAAAATAAACTGAATATATTATCGTTGGTGGAATAACCTTTTCTAAAACCCGCTTGCAGTTCCGTTATAATCTTCTTATCATCTACCCATTGGACCAACCTGTTATTAATCAGGCTTGTAAATATTTTACTAATACAATCAATAAATGATAACCCTCTGTAGTTGTCCACTAAATTAACATCCCCTTTTTTGTGCAGTGGAAAGACAATAGCCCTTTTGAAACTATCCGGCACTTTTCTCTCAAAAAATATTTTATTGTAAATAATTAATAACTGATTTAGCATGCTATCAGGTGCATATTTAAAAAATTCGTAAGGAATTCTGTCATATCCCGGTGCTTTACTATTTTTGGCCTTAGACAAAACTAATTTTAGCTCAGACAAAGTAAAATCTCTATCTAAGCTTTCGTCTTTTATTAGAGGTGGCGCATAACTGACACTAGCGGACAGCAGAGGTGGATTTAGAAGCCGCCTGAAGTGATGGACCCATTCACCTGGCGATATACTACCGATAACGTTATCGGGCCTTTTCTTCATACTTCTTATCACATTCCAAAAACTCTTTGTATCTCTAGCGTCACTTAAATTATCAATTAATTTGTCAATGTACTGCTTCTTTTTACGCTTACACAATTTTTTTAATTCCTTTTGTTTCTCCAGATATTCTAACCTTACAAAATTTGAATTTGTTTTACGAAATAAATTATGGAGCCTTAAAACACGCCTTCTTAATGATAAACATTCAAAATCAAACCATACCTGTTTATTTTTTATACCACTTGAATTTTGAGCCTTTTGTTTACCTGACACACAATCATTAATTATTTGGGCAATTTTATCAACATTACTCTGGTTGTCTAACTCTATTTCAAAACTAACCATGCAGTTATTTATTTTATTATTATAGTCTGCTTCGCCCTCGTTAGACCACCTCAGTTTAGGCAAAAGCTGCAAAGTGTTGTTCGCCTCCTGACCTTGACCATCACCTCCGGCAACCAGGGTAGGCACATAAACACTAAGCTCAATTGGCAGGTGATCTGATCCAATTTGTGGCACCACCTTAAAATCACTGACCATATGCAAACAATTAATTGGCACAACCGCCAAATCTATTACCGAACTTCCCATTGCACCAATGAACGTATACTCCCCATTCCCATCACTGTTTGTTCTCCCATTTAAGACAATCAAACCATTGTCATCAAAAAAACTTAGAATTCTACGCCCTTTTGAATTTAACTCTTTATCTTTTGAACTTCGACTGCTACTAATGTTTTTATTTGAAACTTCTAACAAATTATCCACAAATCTCTGTTCCAATCCGATGCGCCCATTAAAATCACCCATAATGATTATCTTTCCCCTGTCATCAATATTTTCTATATTCATTAACCGCGTGAAATCAACCTCCCAAGTGTTGTAATTCAGATAGAGAGGCAAAAATAATAAACGGTTAGGCCCTGGTTCACAATCAACTTGTATAAAAAACAAGCCGTTAATTTCAACAAAAGATAATCTTTGCAAAAACCTGGTCTGCCTATTAATCATTAATATCATACCACCACTGTTCCTGCCAAACCTATTTACTCTACTTGCAGAAATAATATGTATTTTGAAATTTACCAGATTACTCTCTATCCAGTTTCTATCCACTTCAGTGACAAATGTTTCAATCAGAGCAACTATATCATACTTATTAACTAAGCCTAAAAACCTATCATCATTAATTTTACGTTTCAGTCCACAAACGTTATAAGACAATAACTTCAGTAAACCTGTATTCTCAATAGTCCGTATGTCCGCCCTCGCCGGTCCTCTTCTCCCTGGGGGATTGGCGTCACCTCCTCAGTTGCCGTCGACAGCCGTTGTTGCGGTTTCCGTCATCTCGAGCGTCGCCGCCGCCGTGTTCGCACCTCCGTCGCCTGTGTCCGTGTGAGAGGTCACCTCCCTCGCCGATCCTGCACGCTGTCTCGCCTTTAAGTGTCGCTGAGACAAGGTGTTGATATATGTTGTTGTATATAGGTTGTATGTAAAGTAAATTTAAATGTTTCTGTATAAAATAATGTCAAACCCTTTTGATGGGTTTGTAAGGCACATTATTTATTCCTGGCAGGCAAGAGAGCGGACGGGTCGCCAGTGTACCTGCGGGAGATCTGGCCGAGCCGGGAAGAGATCCGCGTGGTGGAGACGAAGCATGTGATCCCCGCCATGTTCCGCGAGGTCTACGCACGGATAGAGAATGGCTCCAACACCTGGCAGGCCCTCACGGCCCCCAGCGGCCAGCTCTACCCCTGGGACGACTCCTCCACCTACATCAAGAAGCCGCCCTTCTTCACCGGCATGCAGAGGGTGATTGTTCTTGACTGCTATTTGCACTTTTAGTTTAACTTTTATTAATGCATTAGTGCACATTGAGTTAGTTTTCTCCGCAACCCAAAAGACAGTGCTTTGTTCAAGCATTTACTGATGAGGGTTTTCATCAACTTAAAACTTACTTTAAACAAAAAATCTTGTACCTTCTTAACCAAAAATATTAGAGGACATTCTTAAATGAGGTTTTCATATTTATGTTATTTTTTGGAAACCCCTAAGGAAGGATTAGGCCTCAGGTACAATATGAGCGACAAGCGGCAAGTGACAATGCTCAGTTTTCGGATAGCATTTACTTGCCAGCTAATAATTTTGAAGGCAGTGGCTACGATAGTCCTAAGTGTCGAGTGGAATTCAGTGGTGTCACTCGTCACATAGTGTCGTTTGTCGGTCAGGTCCAAAAATAGTTTTCGTGTCGCTCACCATCGCATTGTTGCATTGTTTGAGGCTAGAATCTGTACTGGAGACACCGCGACAATAGTTTTGTTGATGAAAAAGCGTATTTAATTTTATCAAGTGGGAAATATGATGGGGATTAATTAGTAATTTAGTTTTTTGAACAGCAGTTTTAAATGATCTGAATCTTGACCGAAAGTGAGTCATCACTTGCCACTCATCACTCATATAGTACCAGAGGCCTAAGGGCAAGTGAAAAATAGTTTAATGAATGATTAGGTGATCTGTGAGCTACTTCATTCAACTCATATTTAAGTTCAGAAATAAGTAACAACAAATATGTTTTGGTTGCAGGAGTTGCCACAACGAGGGAGTATTACCAACGCTTATGTGCTGCTGCTGCTGGGAGATTCGGTAACTACTGACCACATCAGCCCAGCTGGCAGTATCGCGAGGAACAGTCCGGCTGCTAGATACTTGGCCAAGAGAGGGTAAATCATCTACATTCTCTTTTCCCATTCTTTAAGTCATTGAGAACCAAGGAAAAAACCTATATATTTTTCAAACTCATTAGTGTAACCACTAATTGACGCATCAGCAATTGAAACTGATCAAGCATGTGTATCTTGTAAAAAAAAACTTAAGAGTTTTTTTACATTTCAACTTGTCATATTAGCCTGAAAATCCCCCAGGTCCTGGAACTATTAAACTGTCAATAATTATAGCACATTCTTTGGAAATTGTTTAAATATGCTTTTATAAGTTGAAATCTTTGTTTCTAGACTGACGCCAAGAGAATTCAACTCGTACGGGTCACGACGAGGGAACGACGACGTGATGGCTCGAGGAACATTCGCCAACATCCGACTGGTGAACAAGCTGATCACCCAGACCGGCCCTCGCACTCTCCACATACCCTCGGGGGAGGAGGTTGGTGTCACATTGTGGTGTACTGTGTCTTGGTGTCCACATGTTGGCAGTGTTGATGTTAACATTAGGAGTAGGTACAGACTAGTGTTGATGTTAACATTAGGAATAGGTACAGACTATGAGTTATAAAAATATGATATTTCAACTAAGGTGTAACTCATTTAGAAATTGAAAGCAAAGAAAATATTTCATGCTATTGCAGGAAACTACATAGCTTTATGATTATTTATATCTTTTTTACCTTTCAACTCAGTAATGATAAATATTAGCTACAAAACTTTTTAAAATATCTCTCATAAATGAAGAGTGATCTTTTGGTAAGTCTTATGCCACTGAGGAAAGATATTTTAATCATTAATTAATGTTTAACTGTTTTAATTGATAGAAAAAGCAAAATTTTACATTTAATCTCTGACTTGCAGTAATAATTTTTGACTTATGTTATTACAGCTAGATGTGTTTGATGCTGCTGAGCGTTATGCTCAAACCAACACCCCTGTCATCGCCATTGCAGGCAAGGAATATGGCTGCGGCTCTTCCAGGGACTGGGCTGCCAAGGGACCCTTCTTGCTGGTGAGCAGCCTATGTCTTCTTGGTTACAAAGCGATGCCTTTTAAAAAAATTAAGAATAATGGGCCACAAAGTTTTGGGAAACAGTAGCTTATTTCTAATTGCACATAATTACCTGACAAGTTTTAATGATTTTTATAAGAATCATCATCAAGGTTGTATTCTTAATATCCACAGTTAGTGTTTAAAAAACACATTACATCTGCTGAAAAGTATTTGGGTGTAAGTATAGTTTTAAAATTACTTAATACCCTATTGCTTGTCCTACGCAGCCCTATATGCAGCTTTTGCAGTTTCTATCCAGATGAAATAATCATCAGGCTTTAAATTTAATTGTTCTTGTTAAATTCATAAAATACTCTTAAAATCCACAGCCATGAATAAAACTAACACAGGCAACCCATGAACACTTCTCTCTGGATTGCTAGTAATACTTTTTGGTTTCTAATGATAGCTATATATTTGTAGGGTATCAAAGCGGTGATAGCGGAGTCGTTTGAGAGGATCCACCGCTCCAACCTGGTGGGCATGGGCATCATTCCACTGCAGTTCCTGCCCGGCCAGAGCGCCGACACTCTCGGACTGACTGGCAAGGAGACGTACACCATCGACATTCCCAGCGACATCAAACCTCTGCAGCACCTCACTGTGCAGGTGACGCCTCTCACTGCATCACTCCTCCTAGGGCTTTTACTTGCCTGCAGTAGCAGCGTGACTGGTGGGAGGGGTTTTCAGTCTGCCTGGGCCGAATAATTTTTGGTTTGGTTGATGTACCGGGTGGTCCATAATAACCGCTAACATTTTAAACAGTTCTTTCTCAGCTATTAGTTCACTTAGACAGTTGATTTTTGCAACAATTAAAAGCCCAGCTGATAGCATTTTAGCTGAAATGAAGCAATGGATTGTTCAACAACGGGCTTTCGCTGTCGAAGCTTTTTTTTAACATAACAAGTCCATAATTACTACATAACGGTTATTTCGCAATAACTTCCACATTCATCGCAATGATCACAGTTAGTTTCTCATGCAACAACCATTAAAAGGTGGGTAAAAACTTTTAGAAACAGTGCATCTGCTTTGAAAATAAAACCAACTGGTAGGCCTAAATCAATTCGTACTCCAGAAAATATTGAAAATGTGCATGCATCTGTATTGCAAACCCAAAGCGATCATTGCATAGATTTCACATATTATTTATTTTTTATACCACCTCCATTAGGAAAGTTGAATGATTTGAACAACTTATAATTGCAAAAAGTGCTATTAATTAAGGAACCATTTAACGCAAAAATCATCTGTCTAACCCATGAATTAGCTGAGCTGTCACAAAACAAAATGTTGGCGGTTATTATGGACCACCCAGTGTTAGTGAAAAAAATGCTTCACTACAATCACATAATCAACAATAATTGTTGATTAATTATTTAAGTACGATAATTATTTTAGTTTGACACTTGATGCTCTAACAATCTATGTTCTGAAATGCAGACTGCAGAAAGGCTGCATGTCTACCTTGTGTGTACACAGTGGAAGTAATTTTTCAAAAAAATAGGAAGGGTAGCTTTGTCAAAGGAATTGTTATCTTTTTGCCATATCAACATTACACCTACAAATCTGGATGTCAATACCAATTCCATAAAAACTGCTTATTACTGAGAATCTACTCATTCTCAATATTCTCTCTGCAATCTTCACACGTTTTACACCTGAAGGCTACTATTTTCAACTATTGAGGTTCTCCTGTACTGTAACTTTGATTGTTAAGGTGTTTTAGATATATGGAGCAATCCTTGACATATTTATTAGTCTTATGCAATTTTTAACTTTGGGCACTAAAATGTGCTTCAAATTCCCGTAAATAGTGTTGATACATTTCTTTGCTCGGTGTTTCAGGTGAGCACTGGCTTGACTTTCGAAGTAGTCCTGAGGTTTGACACAGAGGTGGACATCCTGTACTACAGGCACGGAGGGATACTTAACTACATGGTGCGCAAGATGCTCAACTGATCCTGCCGCACATGCTATAAGCCATCACACGCTTCCCATCAGTTTAGTCTTGCTATCTGAATAATTTTGTTTACCTTAGTCACTTTTTTAGTGGAAATGGGGTTAAAGAGACTTAATGTAAAGTTTAATCTATAATTTTCTACAAGAATCTATGTTTTCAGTACAAATTTTCTTGTTTTCTAGTTGTTGATAGATTTTTTTTTTTACTTTGTTCTTATGTGATTTGAGTGTTGAAAATTAGAGCACATTTAATTGAGGGAAGGAAAAAAGTTAAAATTCTTCCAAAAAGTTTTAAATTCTACATTAACCCCATTTTCATTTGCCTTGTTTGGTGCTGGTGGGAGGGGGTCATTAACATATCGATTTAGTTATACGAGTGCCAAATTGTCAAAAGAGTTCTTTCACAAGAAATCAAATTGATGTCAAAACATAATTTCTTTTGTCTTGTGGGTTATAACTCTTACCCCTTCCTTACTGGGTAGTTATTACTAGTCTGTAAACAAGATCAAATGTAAACTGATGTACAAATGTTTGAAAAACATTCAAGGGGTTTAGGTAGGGTTTCCTGAACTGTTAAAAGATTCAAGCCCCTGATTGCAATTGGACTTGAAATATATTGAATATAATTTTAAATATAAATCAATTTGATAACTCTAAGGGTTTAATCAACCCCGTCTGATAGCTAATCATAATAGAAATGCCCATCATCAGAAATATTCATTTAGGTACCATTTTTACTTATTACTTACTGTTTATGTACTTTATCAAAGCACATTAATTAATGTTATTTTAGGATTATAATTTTATACAATCTCTTAGCTCTTAAATATGTACTGTATTGTTTTTAAAATTTATTTTATTATTTTATCTATGTCTGATACCAAGTTACCTTCATATATGTTTATTTTCATCAAATCAGTTCCCTGGTCTTACATTAGATGATATTTTTTTCTGTGGAAAAAATATATTTTATACTAATATAATCAAGACTTTATTACCTGACATTGACTTTTCTTTACGTTTTGACATTTTCATCACCCGTCTTTGTTTATGTGATTGAGCCAGCTCTCTTTATTTTTGTATTTAATAAATAATTAATTTGTGGCATAATAATGTGATCACAATGTTGTTAAAGTTTTCTTAATTTATTAGCTCTAAAACTATCTGGCTTTAAAAATTACTTCTAAATTAATTCAGGGGTCATAAAGTCACAATTGACAAATTAAGTAGCTAGATCAGAGCCCTCTTGAAAATAGTTTGATGGTGAGTCACACATTAGGAAGTACTTTTCAACCTAACAAATTTTAAATAATGCCAGCATATTATTGAAACAGTTTCTCTGTGCAGTATCACAAGTTTGTCTGTCTTTGGTTAGGCCCATTGGTTTAGATTTAAAAAAAATTTTTAATTGATAATTTTGCACAAGTCAGCTTATAATTTTCTAGTTGGGGTTCTTAAAAGAATGTTTACCCTTACTATTAAATTTTTGAAAACTGTTTAAATATCTTAGAAAATGTTTACCTTTTTAAAATTGATTTTTATTTCACTGACCAATGTATTTCTTAAGACTGAAGAACTTATCAGTTCTCATGTGCCACTGTGAGTGTGTATTTGTTTAAACGTATTTTTAAATTATTGTTTTATATTGTTGAATTGTTCAAAACAAATTATATATTCTACAAACATGTTATAGCTGGGAATGGGGAATCAATAAAAGTATGAAGTACATGGTCGTTTGCTTTTTTTTCCACTTTCCACTAATAACCTGTTTGCAACATCCTTATTAACTCAATAAAAATCAGTTTAGAATAATTTTGATGCAAATTTACGGAGTACCTAAGCTGGTTTCCATGCAGGTATTTGATATATAATCGTGAAATGAAAGTTGATGAGGCACTCTATCCTTTAAAACCAGCAGAGGAATATAAAACCCCTGCTGCAGCAGTTCTGCATGCTCAGCACATTAGAAATGCATAAAAATATATTTCATCGAATGTACATGATATGACTTGTTTTTGTAATTCCCAATTATAACATATAGAATGAGTGTGCAGGTTTGCTGCAATGGTTTGTAAAAATTAAGTGGTTTTAATACACTATTTAGTTGATCTGATCCTGAAAAAGCCATACGCCAAGTTTTATTAAGATGTGTGTAGAAATAAGGAAGATACAGAATTTTTGTATTTGCCTTGAATATGGGGAATGAGTATGCAGGTTTCCTGCCACGGAAATATAAATATCAGGGATCAAAGGGTAATATTTAAAAGATCTTACCTAGATGAGGCCACAATCAAGTTTTAATACGATATTTCGAGGAAAAGGCGAGATATAGAAATTGATTTATTTTCCATAAGGATAACATAGGGACAATGCTTGAGTTTACCACTTTCAATATTTCAGTAACTAATAATGGCAATGTATACTAATCCCTCGAAGTAGGGACATCCAATGTTTTTTTCTCAAATGTCAAAATGAGAATGTTTGTAAACAAAAACATGATTAATATAAAATGATAACATACATGTGTCAAAATGTTACAACCAACTGCTTGTCTTCGGAGAGTCAGCTTGATCCGGCTAAAACTAAAAACATCTTATATTGTACGGTACATTGTACAGCCCCCTCCGTCCACGTCCATGGGATCAGAGGTCTATCTGGCCTATTAGGAAATCCGACACTGTTTAGCTAAGGTATTTTTGTAGAAAAAACTTAAATAGACAGAAAAATTTGAGTACATGTAATATAAAGAGGCTGCACTATTTAATACTTTTTTAAACTTATTGTGGTGCAATCTTGTAGTTTTGATACTGACTAGAGTCAACATGTACTTAAGACAGGACTGTTAATTAACACACTGGCTGCGGGAAAATAAGTGCTTGGGTCTTCAAAAATGCGGACATACTTTTTTGCAAACACTTATCAAAAAAGGTTGCCAAAACACTAATAACAGCTAAAAAGTCACCAAACCCGCTATTTCCGGTTTTGCGATGACGTCAT
This sequence comes from Flexamia atlantica, assembly GCA_035578135.1. Taxonomy (NCBI): domain Eukaryota; kingdom Metazoa; phylum Arthropoda; class Insecta; order Hemiptera; family Cicadellidae; genus Flexamia; species Flexamia atlantica. Next base: position 20,207,839 of record JAQJVK010000001.1, on the reverse strand, counting down.
TTCCGTGATGCGACGTCTGCGTCATCCGCTCCTGGGACTAGGTCGCTTACCCCTCTAACGTAATACACTTGAATAATCACTATGAAATCATTGGTTTACTCAATAATAACCCACAAAAGTTGTTTACAAACTTTTATTTAGGAGAAAAACTAATATTACAATAAAAATACAAAAATAAAAAATTTTGCTCAACATTTTCAAGATCGCATATAGTTATTACTAAACTTCTCAAATGCAAAATAGTTATATTTTTAGAAACTGAGAAGGTATAAAATAAGAAAGTAAAAACTTGTTATTTATATAAAAAATTATACTTATATATTATATATATGAGTAATTTATAATATATATATAACTTATATATATATGTATAAAACGCACGGCCCGGGAAACTGATGCCACCCGACTAACACGTGGTATGTATGCGAGGAGCGGACAGCGTACAGTCCACCTCCGTCAAGAGCTGAGCTCACACTAAACCAATAAGCCGAGCGCTGCATGGTGACGCGACGTCTGCGTCATCCGCTCTGCGCATTGCGATCGCATGACGCATACACTGTGTCATGCCGCACACAACGTGTTAATAACCTATCAGCCAAAACAACTAGGGGACCTGCAGTTTAATGTGGGATACGAACCACAATTTCGCCATCAATTGAGAACTGGTTAAGTTATGAGGATGGCCTGATGTACGAACGTAGTATTCTATATAGGGACATTCTACATATTCTACTATAGTGCGGACGTTAGTCTCCACTTTGGAACACCGCATCCACAAGCCATTGCTTACAACTAATCGTGATTTGACCTCAAAATAGATGGATTACAGGACACGCCAGTCATCATTATTACAGGACACCAATTATCATAATATAATTAGTTCACCAACTTGTGCACTGTTGGGAGGCCTACCTCACCCAGGTCATTGGGGGAAAGTGAAATTGAAAAATCTCCAAATTATTACTCAGATTTATAACTGAAGGGGTCAAATAGGAAGAAATAATGAAAAATGCTGATACTTAAGGTAAAACTTTATTATACAATAAAAAAATTTATTTTTATAAAGTCTATGTAGATTTATTTTATAATTGATTAAAATAATTTCTGTACAAAAACAATTGATTTACTAGATCATTAACTGTACAATTCATAGAATTGTACTGCTTACGAGCTTACACTAAATCACTATCCCAAAGTAAGACATATCTTCACAATATATCAAGTTAGTATTAACTAACCGTAATACATTACACTTAGACACAGCCAGTCGTTGGATATTTACAAACCATCACATTACAACACTTCATGGCTTAAGATTAAGTGTTAGTCTTGCAATCAAAAAATTAAGTTAAAACGTGTAGTATTAAGTTTAATATTTGTGATTCAAAGCACAATATTGCTTGAAATTAATCTAAGACATTGAATAGAATTAAAACAGTGATTAACGGCTTCAAATACACCTATATTTCATGGGAAAACTAGGTGTATGTCTTTAACTAGACTTGCTTTATAATGCTAGCAACATCACATTTTTTAACATTCACATTGATCACTGAAGAATCAATTTACAAACTAATTGAGATGAATATTTGAGACCATTTTGGTTTAAAGTAATACTAAATGAAATACCATACCATTAATTGAATGAGATCTATTATGAACAAAACTTTAGTGCTTAAATTACTGGGTAACTACTTATTAATGTACTTAATGGTGTCCTACTTTAATGTACTTACAATAACCAAATAATGTGACATCACAGTTTGAAAGTAGTACTTAAAAAGTAACCTTCCAACTGGACCCGTTCAATGTTGAAAAAGCTTGTAACTTTGTGCAGTGGCATATTGTAATTGGGAGACTTGTATATTTTTACATACAAACGTGTTAATAAGTAAAAAATAAGCTCTTTCAATCTGTTTCCAAATTATCAATACAACTTAGTTGCTTAATTGTATACGGTAATTAAAATGGCAACGTAAAAGAAAACTGTTTTTCAGAATTTGAAAGCCTACAGATTTGCTAAAGAAAAAGTATCTGCTCTCCTGCTATTAAAACTACACTTCACCAGTTTGCTTTGCAAAGCAGATCCACTATACATTTATTGAAATAATCACAGAATTTTATGGATTGGGCAAAATTAAATTAACTGAAAGAGAAGATGAGGAAAATAAAGACGGTGTATTTTCCTTTTTTAGATTGGTAGTCTAAAAAATAATTAATTTTTGTAGATTCAACCGTGGCTTTTGTTAGCGCACAATATTACTCTGGTGCCCAATTTTTTTCTTTTTTGCTTTGAGTATACAGTAAAACCCCGCTTAACCGGACCCGGATCAACCGGAACCCAGGTTGACCGGAAGGGCCGATGGACGGAAGATGACTGTAAATAAGACTAATTGTGACTGTTTTAAAGATAAATTATTGAAACAAATTCAAAATTATTACAGTAAATGAGATTTTTTGCTATTTGTAAATCGGTGGATGTTATAAACATAATAACGTTAAATAACTATTAAGATGGATTTGTATTTTGGCGTATTTTTTGTATTCTTGCATCGAAAATACCAACCGTAGATTATCCGGAAAATCGATTATCCGGAACGGTCTCACCCCCATTGATCCGGTTAAGCGGGGTTTTACTGTTGTATATTTTGTTTGAAATAGTATTTTGAAGCACAAATACAATATATTTTAACCCTCGAGCGGGCGCACGCGGAGTTTTCCTCCGCACGTGTTTTTTATGTTAAAATAATCAGACATTATGGGTGTCGGCGGTCGTGTCCGGCTCCGTACTTTACGCCCCTCATTCCAAGAATCTCCTAAAGCTATTTAATACCCCCCACCCCCTTCCCTTGGTACCTCGTTTTTTGCAATTCAGAGATGCCGTCTCAGTTTACGGAGCACCCTCGCCCGTTACACAGACAGGATTTGTAATTATTACATTTTTTGGACTTTTCCTTTCGCTTTCGAAAAAAAGAAGCGGAAGGAAAAGTCAAAAATGTAAATAGTAATTAATACATATTTTATACTAGAAAATTACTTACTATGTTTAATTGAAATATTACACCTATTAAGTTGAACAATTAATTGCATCGAAGATGAAATATGATTCTTAATTAAGTTTGTCAACATTTAAATACAATATTTCGTTACAAAACAAGTAAAATGGGTTAAATTTGTGCAATATAGTGTTGCGGGGTAAACTCCGCATGCGTCCTCTCGCGTTTTGCCGGTGAAGCGCCCGCTCAAGGGTTAATGCATGGTACTTTAAGATTATGTGTTACTATATGCGTTATTGTGAAGAAAAAATTTGCAGACAATTTGCATTGTACTTTTAATTGGTTCAATTAAATTAATTGATGCTGCACTAAATTTAATTGATTGATTTGCATTTAAATTGCTTGATGAACAATAAAGGAAAAGACAGCTCTTTTTCAAGTACTTTAAATGTACAGAACAGCATTAGTACACTTGATTCCCCGTTTTCTGTCTAATGCAAGCCTTCGTTTGACTATGCCACCTCTTTATGTTTTTGAGTTTGCATACAAACAACGGGTATACAAAAATATTCATCTGGAGTTAATGTCAAATCTTTCATTGGCTTTTTGTGTATGTTTCATTGGTCAGTAAACTATTTAAAGATATACAAATAATTAATTCAGATAAAAAGAATCAGTAATGTTATATTTTACAAGGTGGGTGGGGTTTACATATTTGAACATATTACAGGCAAAACCATAATTAATTATTAAACATATGTCATTAAACTAAAACAAAATTAAAATTATTATCACTCATCACATTTGAAGGTCTCATATTTAAATTCTTGTACAAGATCATAAGTTATTTAACAAACAAATAAGAAGTAAAATACCATCTGGAACTTGAGGCTTTGGCTGGTGAAGCATTCAAGCAGCTTAAAGGAGTTGGAGTCAAAAGCAGAATATTCAACCAGCATGGACTTCCAGAGGAAAGACTTGAGTAATTTTTCCAATGCCCTTTGTGGTGCCTTCCCTATAATGAAAAATATGGTTTTTAAAGTGAGTTTATAATGAAATTCGTAGATGATATCAGTACATAGATCAACATGAAGCTAATGAAATAACTATCATTACATTTTAAATAGAAACACATACTTATGGTATTTTTTTATTTACTGCTATACAAAATTTATAACTGCCATTGTTATAAATAGAGTTGATTTCATATAAAAATAAATAGAGACAAGCTGATGATGAAATCCCTAAAATTACAAACCAAGACTAAAAACTAAGAGGAACTTTCCAGCTTATAAGTGGTTTAGTGTCTGTAACATAATATGTCCTTTTTTTATTAGTAAATTTAAAAAAAACATATTCCACATATTCCAACATATTAAACATATTCCATCTGTTCAATGGCAGCAATACACTGGTTGAAGAATTAATTACTATAAAGTGTCTGACATTGAAAGACAGATTGATGACATAGCTCAAAGATCGATTTCCACTCATTAGCATGGATTTTTTTTCAGGAAAGAGAAGACTAAATGATAGCATAAAATCATAAGAGGAAACAATTACATAACATTCGATCACATAATGCTGCAGAAAAAACGATCACACGTAATTGGCAGGTGCAATGTTGCTGTGAAAAATTAAGTCTATAACTGTAAGGAAACTATGGCTATGCAGGGGATTCGTGGGCGAAAGGTTGCTGAATAAACAATCGTGCAAAAACGGCAGTAATAATGACGTAAACATAACAAGAACTGTGCAAAATTGGAAGGAGTAGGCCTAAATTTGTCCTAAAAGATGGTTATGTGTAAAGGGGAGAGTGGGGAAACACCCTGAGGTTTGGCTTTAGCATCAAGCTTTTGTTAAGCACAGTGCCCAGCAAAATATTGTACAGCTCGATGGCTCAAATGTTTGCCCAGTCATAAGGATAAATTATTATTAGTTTAATCCTCCAAAAATGTTGTTCCAATTTAAAATGAACCATGGAAATGTAAGTTTTGAGCAAATTTGAACAAAATTAGTAGAGATGTGCGAGTACAGGTTTTTCAGGTCGAGTCGAGTTCGAGTCGAGTAATTGTCAAAAGATTCGAATCTCGAGTTCGAGTCGAGTAAAAACTAAAAAAAACAGCCTAAGTTATAGTAATATGTTAGAACATGTAAAATTTTACTTGATAAAGTGACAATAAATAATGTTTCAATTATAAATTGAGAAGTATCAAAATATGCGCTTATATTAAATATTATTAATTTAAATAACAACAGTAAGGGACAGAACATTAATAAATATCTGCCTCTGATCAAAAAGGTAATTATTTTATGTATTGACAAGAAAAATTACACTAACCCCCATTAATTACACATATTGCATGATACTTTGCTAAAATATTTGATACTTGTACCTGTTGGATATTAAGGTTGCAATATATTGTTCAATAAACTGATTTATTTTCAAACTTGAAATTTTAATTCCTACCTTAATTTTTAGTTTATAATTTTATCATTCTTTGTGGTATGATTTGTGTAGCAGTTGATATTTTCCTCAATAATAAAATAATTCTATAACCAATATGGAAGTAAAATTGTTTAAAGATAAATTTATTTTATGACCTTTTGTAAAAACAATACATAATTAGGCCTACAGCATCACTAAAAAAGATTTAACACTAACATCTCTGAAAATTACTGAGTACTTATATATACAAGCCTAAAGTAGGCCTATTTTTCAAAAAAGAATTGAAATAAAAAGCAAACTGTTAATTGAAAATAAACATTTTAAGTGGAGATGTTTTGTTTTGAAACAATTTCACTTTCTAAAATCAATGGCAGAAAACCCATGAATACACAGATAAACCAAATATTAATGTGAAAATTAATTCTAATCAATCTAAGAATAAAAACATAAAAGCAATACAGATTATTTAAAGAAGACAAATCATCACACTAAACAACAACTGAAAAGGAACGACAAACTACTAATGTAAGCCTGGGTACTGGTGACAATTATTCAAATATAACTCATCCTCTCCAAATAAACCAGTAATAGTTATTTTCAAAAAAGCTTGGAATAAATATAAGTTTCAGAACATCAGTGAACCACTTATTTAAAACCAAATCATATATTTTTTTAGATTTGTTCCAGGAATAACTAATTAACAATCTATTAAACAAAAAAAACTTCATCTACATTTACTTTAAGTTATTTTTAAACTTTACACATAGTCCAAGATTATTATTAGTAAACAAAGGGTTTGGTTATTTTTCTTATTAGATTTATTTAAAAAAATTCCATACCTAAATAAACTAATGTTTTAAAGACATTTAATGTCTTTAACATTTATTTTGTTTCAATTCTCAGTTATTAGCATTAACACTATTTTCATTTCCACTTAGTCAAATTAAGATTATTTTTATGTATTTTAGGATAAAAACTTAAATTGTGTATGGTTGAATTATATTTTATTTACCTCCAAAGATAATAGTTATTAAAACCTTAGCCAAGGAAATGTTGACAAAAGAAATAAAGGCAAGGAGTGAGAGAGCAATGTTTGTTTATTTTTCAAGGCCACTCCACCCCCCTGCCCATCCCGTTGTGCCGAGCAACACGACACGGCCGGCCGTGATTAGATAAGAAAGAGATAACAACTCCCCAAAACAAAAATATCATAACCTAAACTACCGGTCGTATAAAAACCAATGACGTCTCATATTTTTCTTCTAATTTTTACAAATCAAATGAGACAACGATGATTAAAAAATGAGATAAGCTGAATGAGTGTGAGTTCAGTCAGAGCTAAATATAGCTGTGTTTCTAGTTTTCCCGAATCCCGAGAAATAGTTTTTTTATTGAAACCTGTCAACATCCTTTCCTTATCAGTTGAAATATTGTTGTTATCCGGTGACCCATATTAATTTTTAACACTTGTTAAGCTACCGTAGACGACCGGTGATAGTAAGTGATTAATCGACACACGAGCGTGATTTCTTTACGAAAAATTTTGGTAGTTTCGAAGGATTCGATTCTCGAATCTCACCGATCAAATCTCGAATCCGAATCTTTTCTAAAGATTTGGTGGATTCGAGTCATCCCTAGTAGACAGTCACAACCACTGCTGTGAGTACGATCTGTCGTGACAGCTGTAAGATAAGTTAGGACACATACCTTTTGCATATTTGTACAACACGACAAAATTAAACAGCATTTTGTGAAAAAAATTATATTTTGAACAAAAATTAGTTTTTGCAATTTGAAATCAAACTCGACTCGAAATTGCCGAGTTTGAAAAAAGCTCGAGTTTCAAGGCCATACTCGACTCGAACTCGAAATCTCGAGTACTCGCACATCTCTAAAAATTAGTACTTAATACCATTTGTACTGATGTTCCTGATACCAAGAACTGGTCCTGGCAAAGAAATAGTAAAGGTACCACTTGCAAAATGTTGTACCGACAAGACAACTAGATTTATGTGAACCACTATTCAGATTTCGGGCTTAAGAAGTAGCCCGAAAGAGCTAGATTTCGGGCTTGAGAAGTAGTAGTGTTTTTATTTTAGTTTGAATCCAACTAACATAAATGGGAGAGTATGGATGTTAGTGCATCAGTCTGAAGGTCTATCATGTGAAAATTACTGGAGCAATTGAGCTGAAATTTTGCAGGAATTATACAATTATACCAGAGTTGGACGAAGGTCTATTTTTATTTTGAAACTCTACAACGGTTCCGCCCCACTTATTTCCAAAGTTGCCATTTTATTTTTATGCAAATATATTGTTTATATAAAATTTAGCAAAATTTTTACTTGGAACAGGTGATCTTTGGTAAAAATTCAAAGACATGACAATGAATGCTGGGTTCAGCTAGTAAAGACAAATATTAGTTACAAACCTGAAGAGTAGTCGCATGCCGACCCTGACGTACTCGGGGTGCCTGAGGAAGCGGAACAGCACGCTGGCCTTCTCGTTGGTGTGGATACCGCCGGCGGCCATGATGCCCTCTATCCTGGCCGTCTGCCGCACGTTGCCGATGTGCACGGTCGTCTGGAACCCGGGGTGGATGGCCGTCGAGTGGAACAGAACACACACTGTCGCCTGGTCACCACACCGTGGAAACACTTGGTTATTAGCATTCAAAAATATGGCTTTTAATTACAAAGAAAGTTTATAAATTTAAAAATTCTGTTAGAACAAATATCCTAATCCGTTAAAAATTAGGTTCTTATTTTTGAGAACATCATATTACCGAGGTGGATTGGTGGTGTTAAGGTACTTTAAAAACCTTTGTAACAATATCAATATGTAAAAATCAAGTTTCCATTTCACTTTTGGTATTGCCTTAGGATCACTGATTTATACATTTGAATTTACTGTATCCGTTGAATGATCCGATTTGAAGCTGGTTGGCTAAAGCTGTTTCGAATTTACATAAAATAAGACATTTTCAAGCCTAACGTCAATGCATTGATTTCCATTGAGAAATATAGCTTACACTTAACATATTCGTACACAGGAATTGAACATTCTACTTGGCCAAAAATCAAATAACAAACTAACGTGTGAGGCACGGGTCAACCAACTAAAAATTGAATTGTTCTACGGATATAGGTAATTTAAACCTTTTTCTTTATAAAAAGCAGCCTTGGGCTGTGATTCTGTGTCCAAACATATAGCCTACAACTGTGTCCAGATGTAGAGGGTAGCTGAGGAATTTAAAAATGTTTCATCACATCACCAACATTCACTACATGGGGAATTGACTATGAAGTTAAAACTAATTTCAATATGGGTTAAATCTGAAATTACAATATTTCTTGACAGATCTTTTTTCAATCGCCCTGGCGGATCACGGACCTGGAAGAAGAGGCAGCCGGTGGGGTGCTGGTCGTTGCTGATGAGCACCATGCCGGCGCGCAGAGTGACCGGCGCGCAGTCCAGGCCCAGCGACGCGCTCTGGCTGGCGCGCACCGAGCGGCACGGCGCCTTGTTGCGGTGGATCGACTGAACCTCCACCGGGACAAACTCTCCCGAGTCCAGCGGCCCTGCAATGGCAAACGTTGGGATTGAAATGCACACCAGGAAAATATCATATTAACATCCAATCAATAATAGGCCTAGTGGAAGAAACTCTGGGTCACATTAAATGTAAAATAAGGCTCTAACAGTTATTGTAATAGTACAATAACTGTTAATTAATTGGTTCACTTTTTATTAGATATGGGAAACTTTAAATTCAATTCCTAAAATTTAAGATGATAAGACTGTGTTTCAAATGGTTTCAATAAATTAAAGGAAATTTTCACTTAAAAAATCATTATCTGACAAATTCATAAACTTTTTCACATAAAAAAATGAAAATGCTACAGTAGGGAATTCAACAAACCAATTCATTATTCTAAATTAAAATTTATTTAGGCCTCATACTTGTAAATTCCATAAGAGGACCTTAGACGGTCAGTACTACTGACAGTATTTTTCGGTGCTGACAGTGAATTTTGAAGAAAACTGAGGGTATTGACATACTAATGGAAAATACTGATGAATGTCAACAACTGAAATTAATCAAAAGTTTGTGGAGGTTTGTGGATCCAGTATTGTCAGCACATATTGTCAGAAAATATTGAACGTGTAAGGTCCGCTATACATTCTCAATAAAAGTGGAATTGTGTTTGTAACGCTTACCAAGAATCAGTTTGGTGCCCTCATTAATGGTCCCCTTGGTGAGCAGTCCCCCCACCACAGGGCCGATGTCTGGCACTCGGAAACACTCGTCTATTTGGAATTCACATGGCTCCTGCAACAAGTACAAGCTTACAGTTTAACAAATGGCAGAAAAAAATAATTTAAAAGTGACAAAAAATCCTGAAACAAATAGGAAAAGATGGCTTTTAGTGAGGATCCAAGATATTAACTATAAAACTCCATATAATTTACTGAAAATTTTTTATACAGTAGAGTCCCGCAAACCCGGACTTCGATAACCCGGAATTCTGGATAACTCGGAAAGCCTGCCAGAGCAATGAAGTGCATTGAGATTCAAGGCCAGAGCACTGTGTGACCATGGGTGTGACACATTTAAAACAGTTTTAGTTTTTCTTTAAGTTGTTTTTGTAACTAATATAGCTTTTATATTTTTTACTATGCAATAAATAAATGATTTCTTATAGAAATAACGGAAACTATTCTTATTTTTTCTTATTTTTACTCATTTCTCGATAACTCGGAATTTTCACAAACCCGGACACCGTTCGGTCCACATTAGTCCGGGTTTGTGGGACTCAACTGTAGCATTAAATTTAGGAGGGGTAAATTATTGGGGTAGGATGTAAGGAGGTAAAGTCTGGCTCTGCTTCAGATAAGAAGTAGATAATTTTTCATTAGGAAGGAAGAAACCAAACTGGTTCCTCCAAACAAAGGGTACCAAACGTGCCTATGTCTACTTCTTCTTTACACTCCTCAGACACTGCTGATAGGATAGGAATAGGGAAAGTTATCTCAGTTATCAGGTTGATGGTAGGGGGTTCTTTGGATTTTGTCACCCACACTGGTGGACCAACCCTGTTTTCATTGTTCAGAAGGTTTGCAGGAAGGAGGATGGGCTTCCAGAATTTCTGTTGTGTAGCATAATACTGTCTGAAAACTCCCCAAGACGAAAATCCATATAACCAAGAGATAGTTTCCTACCTGCTCCAGTCGCTCCTTCTCCTTGTGGTTGATGCCGGGGGGCAGCACATGCAGGAACCTGGTGAGCAGCTCCAGTCCCTTCCCACTGACACTGGACACCAGGAACACCGGCACTATGTTGTCTGCCAGCTGGTTAGACCCTGCTGTTATGGCATCGTCCTCGTTCTTCACCACAAATGGTACCTGAAAAACAAATACACGTAGATTTTTGCTCCAATGATGTCAATAATAATTAATAAAGCATATAATAAAATATTATGAATTTGGGCGTGTTCAGCCGCACTCATTATGACTAACCAGGTGACCTCTAAAGGCAAATCCACCACATCTTGATAAACAAGAATATACGGTTATTTACCTAATTCACCATAAACTATTTTTGGTGGATGCACAGCAATGATCGGTAGGTAGTAAATCCACCACAACCGTCCAGTTATTACAGATTGATGAGGTCAGCTGAACACGCCCAATGGCACATTTTTTATACATTCCCTATTTACATGTCAAAATAATCAAAGGCCAGTGTATCAACAACAGTTGACTCTAAATCTCTGTCTTAGACTAATATAAACTATTACTGATGCTAACAATCTGTTTTAGTTTAGCCTAATAAAAATATAATTCAGTTCAGTTTCTCAGGGTTATTAATTAATTTGTTTTTTTTCAAGGGGAGTCAGGAGTTTAGCTGCTGTTGCCTAAGATAGGATTTTTACTACTTGTTTGAATTTTTTTACAATAATGGAAGCGATTGTTGCAGTAGCCCTTCAAAAAAATTCCGATACTAACTACAATGGCAATCGGCAGTAAACAAATTAATAAATTTGGCAACTTTTTTCAAAGAGTTGATTAAAGTTCACCATAACTGAATAAAATTAATGTTTTCTCTTATAATAAATAGAAATACTTTCATATATATTAAAAACAAATTGGCTTAGCCCAGATCACTAATTTTCCCTTATCAATATTTCTGTTTTACAAAGTAAATGTACACAATCACTGATCCTACACTCGGATCCATTCCCTCACCCTGCGACAGCCCGGGCTCTGCAGCACGGCCTTGAGGCAGTTGAGCGTCTCGGCGGGCGAGCCCAGGTCGGTCTTGGTGACGGTGACGAACAGCGGGACGTCGAGCGCGATGGCCAGCGCCAGGTGTTCGCGGGTCATGCCCAGCACGCCGGCGCGGCCGCTCACCACCAGCATCACGTAGTGCGGCGAGTAGCCCGTCAGCCCCTGCACCGTCGTCCGCAGGTACTTCCGGTGGCCCGCCAGGTCCATGAACGTCACCAGCTTGGTCGAGTTCTCGCAGATCTCCTCCGCCGTCACTAGCTCGCTGTAGTTCATCACTTCACCCTGGAATATTGAATTTGTCGTTACCTTTGTTTTGGTTTTTAATAATAGTTGGTATATAATAATCATCAATGTCTGCCTAACTATGCACTTTTTGATACCTAACTATGCAGTTTTGTTGAGTGCAAAGTAAGTTTTAAAACGGTATTATACTGGAATTTCGGTCCTTGACCTAGGCAATCACTTCTTAACCCAAAATGAAAAATTTACAAAACGAAGTATAATGTTAACTACTAACAAACTTTATTAATAAAACTTCCATCAAAACACAAAAAGTATAAATGAGAATTTTATTGCTAAATAGGTGTGAGGGATGGACAAGTGAGCAAGTCACTAAGATAAACCTCATAAAATGTCTCATTAATAAATTGCATCTGTTACAATTTTTTTTCAAACCTCCAAAACTAAAAATAAACTACACAACAGCTTTAAGATTTCTTTTAAGTTTATAAATGAGAAAACCACACCCCCCCCCCCAACCCACGCCCCCTTGAACCGCATGCGCCCTTGCAGGTGCATTGGGAATGATGTGTAATAAATTGTATGTATTTGTTTTTTCTGAATAAAGGATTTTTTAACTTAATCTTGAACTTGAATTTGAAAACTGCAAGAACTATCCCTACTTTTCTCTCTACTCGGCAGTACAGTAGACTTTCAATAGTTCAACACTTCAGGGATGTCAAAGTAACAAAATGTCAAACTATAGGCAGTGATTGGGATTTTGCATTAGAAGCACTATAAATATCAAAAATTTGTTAAATAACAAGAAACCTAATTCATTGTCCAGTTAATTTAATAAATTTTATTTTAATACAGGCACCAAAAAAATATCACTAGACAAAATATTTGGTAGTCTTTAAATGTTAGTTGAGCGCCAGCCCAAGTAGAACTACACAGTGCCGAGGTATCGAGAGTCAAACTATCAAGATTCTACTGTAATTGACTCATTATTACTTAGTTAACAGATATCCCACCTGAGAGTTGAAACCGAGTATCTCATGGGAGATGGACGATGTGCGGCCGGACTGGACCTCGTGGAGGTGGCGGAACATGTTAAGCCGAGCGCGGCCGCGGCCGTTGTCCAGCTGTCCCTGCGTCAGCACGCCGAGCAGTGTCGACTTGCCCGCGTCCGCACTGCCCATCACCGCCACCCGCACCTCTATGTTGTGCTGGTCATCCGGCACCTGTCGACAACACTAACTGTGAGTGGCGGAACATGTTGAGCCGAGCACATCAGTTAACAAGAAGCTTTTGAACTGATTATTACAATGTGTGTGTGGGAGTCATGGCTAAGATGGCTGAGTAACTGGCCTACAACAGATAGAGACTCCTGGGTTAAAATCACAGAGGGAATATTTTTTGTTTTTTTTTGAGGGAATATTCCAGAGTCTCCAGAGAACTCTCAAAAACCTTGGTGAGGGCTTAAGTATTTTTAACAATTTATTTTAATCTCTTTTTCAAATCCAGCTATTTTAAATCTTGGATTTTGATCTTGAAAACTGAATCTCAAATCCAAAATGACCATCTTCCATTTCTTTTGCTGAAACTCACTTTAGTGAATCAGCAAACAGTTTTTTTCTGGATGTCTTTTAGTACTCAAAGCAAACAAAATAGTAGGTGGACTGTCAACCTCCCCTTCACCTTATATATGGTTTGACTCATACCACAGTATGACATTGGTTTCCAGTAAACAAAATTCACCTGTAAATACTACAGACAAATAATATTATTGTGTGATGACAGAAGGCCCTCATCGTTACTTTGTAGGAAATAAATCTCACTGTTATATCATGGCAGACAAGACTCATTATCTTTTCTTATACACTCGCGGCTACAAGTTGTTCCATGTATCTTACCGCCACCGCAACGTCCTGAATGTTAAAAATGTAAAATTAAAAAAGAAGTAAATATGAGGGTTGTAATGCCTAGGTTGTCACATGATACAATATACTAATGAGCAGAGCTATATAAAGTTTCAGATTTTTAGCTCAGATCTTGCCTTAAAAATAAATCATTTTGAAACACACTGCAGCTTGAGGGTGATCGCACCCACCAGGGTGGCATTAAGATTCCAAATAGGAACGACCACTTTCATACCTCGTGTTAACAGACGGATACATCAACGACAAATACAACCTGAATTTCCAGCCTCTGCCTTTCACTGTTACCTTTCTCACGAGGACTTCGGCCACCTGTCGCCCGGTCTCGACCTGTCGCTCCCGCAGGATCGTCGTGGTCGCCCCCAAACGTCGAGCCATCAGCTCCAGTGTCTCCAGACTGTCGGTCATCTCCTCCTCCGACAGTCCCGTCAGCAGTCCGCTGTCCTCCACACCGATCTCGTAGATGGCCTCCCCGTGCCCTTCCCTCAGTCGCCACTTCAGCTGTCCACGACAATCAGACAGTTAAACAACTATATGGTTAACCCTAACTACAGTAGAATTAATGCAACTATGAAATGAAATTAATCATTTGGTTTATTTGTTATTTTTATCTCATTCTAAAAGTTTATTGATTATATACTAGATGGTGACACTTAGACTAAAGATTTTTTGGAGATTTCAGATTCCTCGTGTTTCTGTGGGGTTGGCCTGTCGTCGGTGAATGATAAACACATTAATTACCTTCCCTCTTCCGCTTCTCAGTTGTATCAATTCTAGTGTAGCCTTCCAGTAAAATCAAAGTAAAGCGAAGAATATGACGGATATTAATATGTACAAGAAATCATGAAATTTCATCTGATGTTACTGCTAGATTTTTAACCAAAGTTCACACATTTCTTAAAATATCCTTTCGTCCTGGTTCTCTTCAACTCAATTTATTCACTCTTTCAAATCTATACCAGCCAAACTCTGGTATATCATAAAGTGTGTCATCGGCCTCATACCACTGAGGTCTTTGAGAAAAGTTACAGAGATATCGAGTAACTTACGCCTAAGTAGCCAAACAATCACAGGATAAATTCAAAATATTGCCGAAGAAAAACTTTCTAAAAGACAAGTAGGCTTTTAACAAATAATTGATAGTTGACAGCATTTCCTAAAGCTTCATGAAAGTGAACATATTTTGAGTGAATGACATACCTGTGTCACGAGGTGCTCAAACCTGAGCTTGGAGGGGTTGACGAGCTTGAGCTTGTACTCGACATTCCCGAGCTGCGGCTCCGGGGGCAGCTGACTCTCCTCGCCCGGGTCAAACAGACCCAGGAACGAATCCATCTGCAACACGACATATACGCCTGTTACAGTAATCTTTCAGCAACGTCTAAAGTAAATAAATTATTAGGTCTCTCAAGAAGTAGTAAGTAAGCTGTTGGTACTTTGGTATTATACGGAGGCCACTATTTTTATTTAGAGAGGGTTTTTTAACTGGATACCAAAAATAACTACATAATTGGAGAAGACATACTTTGATTGACTTACTGTCCAAATTTGACATAATTACGATGAGCGGTCCTTGTGTTCTGCCTCCTAGATGGCAGCGATGTCGGCAGGTAAAGCGTCAGCGCTGCTAGCAGCAACACCTGATCGCCAGCCTTATACAGCGCGCTGCGGCGGTTATGGTAGGTTAGGTTATCAATAACATGTTAGTATGACTTCCCTCGTTTCATTACAAATCAAACGATACCGGAAGAGTCATACTTTCGCCCACCAAATCCTGTAGGCAAGTGATGCACACACTCCAATCAAAAACCTGACCTAGGCCTACTTGGAGGGGATTTGGCGGGCGAAGGTGTGACTCATCTGGTATTGTTCGATTCGTAACGAAACGAGGAAAGTCCTACTAACATATTTATGATAACCTAACCTAACATAACCACCGCAGCATGCTGTACAGGGGTGGCCTCCATATAATACCAACGTACCAAGCTAATAAATTAAACTCTACATAAATTTGTATTCACATTTGTTTTCATTGATAATCCTTTAATATTCAATGAATCCCATACTTCATTACACTCTTGGTTCCCCACCAATTATATAATGCCCCTAAACCACTTATGACAATAATTGTTAAACAATATCTCAGTTATCCAGTTCACTCAGTCATGAACTATAAATGACCGAAACACCCACATCGAACTGGATGACTGAAGTGTAATAAACCCATTACTTCAACTGACTTTTATTTAAAACTGCCAAAATTCTGTGAATTAATTGAGGATGAAATTCAAATTACTCACTTCAATTTCCATTGCAAGCAAGCATGAAAGGCCAGCGAGTGTGGAAGAATCCGGTATTTAAGGGAAAATTAAATAACTTAACATGTATGTGTATATATTTCCCCAGTTTCGATGTAAGCTCCGTCCAAAGGACTTCAAAAGGAAAGGTACCTTTCGAGCAATGTGATTTTTATGTAACTGGTGCCTTTCGATAAGGAGCTGTGCGAATCAGAGTTGGACATAACCTTATGGGCACATTCTCATGACGTGGCAGTGAGCCGCACGGTAATTTCGTTTGATCCATAGGCTCAACTGAGATTTAGGCAGGTCGCATGACTCCTTGTCGCATGGCAGCAGCCGCTTCAAAACCACTTCATGTGAAAGGGGCCTTATATATTAATATGATGGTGAGTCTAATCAATAATTAACCTGTAGTATGAAGGTGTTAGCGTGTATCTTAACTTTAAGAAATATGTAAAAACACATAATATAAAAAAATATATCACTGAACAGAACACTTTAATTTAATCATCATTTATATTAATGTGATAATTAATTACGATAAACTACAAGGGGGATAGTTATATATGGTTTGAAATTTAATGAATAGCCGAATCAACGAGTTTTTTATTTATTGTATGAATAATTTTTTCAAATTTAGAAGAAAAAACACCCAATTTACTCATGTATTTACTAGTTCTTTCAAAAATAAAGTGAATTACATTTTAAAATGTATATTTAAAATCAAATAGACTTATTCCATTAACTTCATTAAAAGAACTTCTGTCATCAAAAGTAACATATGGCACTTTTATAAACTATACCTAAATTACACAGAAAACTAATCAAGCATTCACAACAGTAGGCATGATACGTTATTGTTTACTAAACATAATTCAAACTATTATCACAAAGTTTACAAACAATAGCGATTTATGTAAACAAAAGCGAACGCACGGGAGCAGTGAAGCAGGGGCCACACGGCACAACGGTACAGTGGCACGGCCAAGCCAGCGACTGGCCCAGCCATGACAGGGCAAGTGAAAGTGAACAGCTGATCGCATGGCCTACTTTCACAACATCACTTTGAACTGTAATCTTACTCAACTCACAATACAAACAGCGATGTGTACTGTGAATTTTATTTTAAAATTACTAATACCGGTAAACGAGAATTTTAAAAGTCCAGGTCCAATGTGAACTGAGTATGACTTTCGTTAAGATCAATTCTTTTCACAAATATTAACCCCTCTGGCTCCCAAACAAAATCCAAGACTTAACTTTTCAGCTGCGAAAAAAATATCGAAGAATATATTCTTGTGAAAATTTTTAACTGAATTCTCTAGGAATCTGTTTGGTTGGGTGCTGTTTACAATCAGAATCTGAATAAAAATTGTAAGGAGCCACTTTTATAAAATTAAAAATCCAATTTCAAAATTCTTATCAAATAGAATAAATAACTTTTTTAATGAAAAATCTAATTTCAATTTTAAAAACTGACAATCTATCAAAACAATATATTCAAATGATTCCAATCATGAAAAAGTATAAAGTTATTTCTGAATAAAGAAACCAACGCTTTTATCAGAGACTTCTTTTCCTCAATCCTGCCAAACAAATTTAACTGTAATTCTTTTAAACGGTCTGCAACAAATAAATCAGCAACGTAGTATAAAATAAATCAAACACGCACTTGTATTTTATAGGTACCTGAAATGTAAATATTGGAATATTAAAGTTTTCTGTAATATTGTTTAATTAAATATTAGTAAAAACTGATGAGCTGGTATGATACGTTTTAGCGAATTTCCCCTATAGGGAAGAAGCTATTACCGTGGGTCTCATGGTAGGACCTAAGCCCGAGACCATGATAACTTTTCGGTTTGGGACCACCAGAAGCAAAAAACACCATTCATTCGAATTTATATATATACTAGGTTGCCTGTTGCTCGAATCGAGCAATATTTAGGTACTGATAAGATATATTTTATTAATATTTTTATTATTTGAAATTATTACTGATATTGATTCAGGATCAGCTAGTTAGTTGTGTGTGGACAACGTGATCAGTACCATCTACTTCCTCAAATTCAGTCTTGTTCATTTATAGTTAATAAAATATGTGTTTATTATAACTCATGTTTCTAAAAATACATTGTGTATATCAGAACAATAGAATTTCCAAATAGGTGTTTTTTATGCCTGATATCAGCTCCTTTAACTTGCTGTGAAAAACTCTTGCTATTATATCAGGTCTGAAATGTGCAGACTCTCCAGGTTCCAAATTCTCAGTCTTTTTGGACCATATAGGATTACATGCCAGTGTTGTGAGTAAGGGAGATTTCCCAAACCGTTAAACGATAGCTATTGCATCAACCGTTAAACGATAGGGATTGATAACGATAGCTATTGTTTTAGTTCATGTTTTATGGAGATCCTATAAACAAAGAAGGGAGGATTACCCACTCTTCCAATACATAAGTTTTGGTGGTTAGCTCATTGATGGACAAAGGCCGTTACATTTAAATACATATTTGCACCCAGTTAGCTTTGATTCCGAATAAGTCAAGTCGAGTGCCTTCCATCCACACATACATATCAACCACCATTGTAACAGCAGTTTTTAACCTAAATGACAGCCATTATCTCCATTTGGATATAAAAAATAATAGGCCATGGGATGAAGAGAAGGTTCAAGAACTGAAATACGGCGTAAGCCTATACAGCTAGTTTTGAGCAAACTGCTAGGTTTCTCTTGCCAGGCAGAGCACAGTCAGCAGCCCGAAATGTAGCTCCTACATCCGTCGTGGTTGCTTGGGTTGTATCGTCTTTGGTCTGTATCTTTGTCATTAACAATGTACATAGTAAAATCATTGGCGGCAGTCTGTTTGAAAATCTCAGCCAATGTTTTAGAAGAGCAAACATATTGGTTCACATTATTTAAGTACTTACCGATTTCCTGCATTACATGTCTGTCACAGTTTTTATTTGCTTCAATTACAATTCTTCGGTCGGTTGCTGTATTAATTGCACATAAATATACCTGGGCGGCGTACTTAAGTTGATGATTTTCTGCAGAAAGTAGAGTTCCAATTCGATGATAAAAATTATCGTTGATTCGAAAATTAACCTCCTTCGATGGATTCATCTATATGTGCTTCAGGACTCACCATCACAAATGCGGAATTGTAGGATCTGTTGTTGTTTAGGTAGTTCATTGATTTGTTTTTTGTTTCCCTTAACAATAATTGACTCCATCAATGAGATTTTTGATACATTTTTCTGAGGCGTATTCTTCTAAAATCACTTTATGGCAACACAGATTAGATGTCCTTAACGTACCAGTTTTTTCAACCTTGACATGTTTTCCTCTGCACTGATTACCCGTTTTCACCAATTTTTTAGAAATCAATGTTGATATGCTCTTCATTTATCGGCAAACGAACGTTTCTCATATAGTTGCGATGAATAGGTTTTAAAAGGCGGATATATCCCTATTTATTCTAATTGGTGGTATATATTGTGACTTTTCTACCTGTTCCATTTTTAAAATTTGTTTGTATTTGATTAGGACAGTTTTGCAGAATCAAACATTTATTTGTGACAGGTAAATAAAAACAAACCTTAAACACCAGCTGATTACATTTGACTTAAATTGCGCATATGGTCAGTATGTAAACAAATTGTATCTCACTTAAGAATAATATGGTAACTTTGAGGGAGGGCCATTGGTGCGGAACCCTTAATGTACATTGAGCTCATTTTAAGGGACGCACAACTTCAGAGTGAGCTAAAAACACCAAAAACTTAAAAATCGGTTAAAAACTGTAGGAGGAGTTCTACTCACAAAATAACCCCTAGCAAATTAATTATGTATATGTATATATACAGGGCCGTACTCAGACCGGTTTTTTCGGACAATTTTACCAGGGCCCGGGCTCAAGGGGGGCCCGAGCCGGGCCCCGCAAAACATCTACTTCAAGAAACCGTCGGCTTAGACGGACGGTATTACTAAATCTGATATCCATAATGTTAAATTGTTAACCTCTTAAAGTCTGGGTATTTTTACTACCATATACATGCCTGGTCCGGGTTATTTTGGAGATTTTTGGAGATTGTCAATCGGTGAAAATAGCACTTCATATTTATGATCACTTTCACTACTCTCAGATTTGTCACTAAATCTATCATTAGTTAAAAATTCCGCTATTTCACAATCGTGAAGAAACCGCCGGTCATGCGAAGTCATTTTGTTTTGTTTACAAACTGAGCAACAGCGGACGACGCAACTAAAAATGTGCAGTTCATTTTGTTTCCCAGTGTTCCCATCCAGGAAAATAACAAAACCAAATATACCATTAGAAAGCTTGTTTTCTGATGAAAAAAACATATAATTGTGACCGAAAGTTTCTTAGTCTCTGAAGTCTAGGATCGCTGAAACCGAACAATGTCTGATCCCGCCTATAGGCGGGCGTGGACCAGCGGCGGGCTGGGGGTCATCCCGCATATGTGCGGGCGTGGACTTCAAGAGGTTAATAACGCTCATTGTAATTACAAATAATTTATTACGAATTATTTACTTTTACACCACTAAAAGAGTAAATTTAATGTGATTAATTGAATTTATTCCTACACTCTCTAGGTTAAAACTCGCGATAGACAAATACGCGCGATTAAATTATATGCCAGTTTGTCTACTTTGCAAAAGATGTTCACAGAGTTGCCTCGATTTGTCGTTTTTCCGGGATTGATAAAGACTACGTGCCCGGCTTTGCAACCTACTGCCGCCGCTGCCGCGCTGAATACCCGCGAGCGGTTAATTCGTGCGATCGAATTAATCGGTCATTTGCTTATTTTACAAAGTTGTTCCTATGACAATAAATTCCTTGGTTGTTCGCTATTTTTACAACTTTATTCCTACCGTTACCTGCGATCTATAAGTTTCATCTACTCTACTTACCCGCGGTTGGTATAAACACGTGGGATTGTCGTTCGCAAAATTACTCCCGCAGTTTCCGTATTTACATCCCAAGCATAGTTTCACCTATTTTTTACTCAGGATTTGGGAACATTAAATGTTCCCCTTCCCAAATTTTCCCTTCCCAATTGCATTTCGGATTAAGCGGGATTTTGGATTACCAAGTTTCGGATTTTCTGGACTCAAGAAAATAAAAAAATTAAATTAAATTAAAACAGCATAACTTGCAGAGATTTTTTTCAATAACCTAAAGATAAATATAATTTGTATAATTTGTTTAGAAAAAGAAGCTTTCCTTTTGTTTGTCCAAAAGTATTAGGTAGGCTTATTAAACAAATTGTTAAGAGTTAAAGTGATTTTGTTCTAAGCGCCTATAAATTTTAGATGTTAAATCATGATCAGGGGTGGATCTACATATGGGCTTAAAGGGCTATAGTCCAGGGCGGCAGAATTTGGGGGGCGGCAAATTAGAGAGAGAAGTCACAACCCCCCCTGAAACCGTAGAAATAGCCTTGCTTAGGGCCCGGAACAGTTAAAAACGGGGTCAAAAAGCACACGCGTGAGTAAAAAAAAAAAGTCACCACTTTTGCCGAGCCGGAAATCCCGCCGCCGCCCCTACTCCCCCTGTGTAGCCCAGGGGCGGCAAATTTTCAAATCTGCCTCTGATCATGATGATATCGATAACTTTATAACTGTACGGATTAAAATATATATTAAATGTTGTATTGTTCTCCATTTATGTTAAGTAAGCCACATATGATAATTAATTACAATCGGAATAATTAATTGTTATAATACTTCTTTACTGTCAAATTCTTTGTTTTATATTTCTATAATTTTAAGCTTTTTATGCTTTACTGTACATACAGGGTTGGGCAAAAGTCTGGAATATATAAAATAACTTTTATATTATTTTGCAGAAAGTGATGAAACTTTACAGTTGTGTATCTAGTACAAATAGGAATATTTTACCAGTTTTTCGCACGATGAGGGGACGGCCCACGCTGGAAGTCTTGAAATTCTTAAATGTAAGCATACCTCGAGTTATACCTCATTTTAAAGGACTTAATTAGTAGATCTCAACAGCGCAAACCGCGCCTAAAAAGGTTGATCCAATCAGAAGTTACAGCTCCTCAAAGAGTTTAATGTTGGCCATTAAACTCAAGGCTCAAGTCAAAGGAAAACGTCTAATTACTAATGAAGCACTCGGAACGATGTAGTTTGGTTTTAGATACATGTATTTCTCATTGATAAGGATAATGTGACGAATTAAAAAAAACTTACCCATGACCAGGGGACAACCTGTGATGGAGGTCCAAAAATTCTTAAGGGTAAGCATACCTCGAGTTATACCTCATTTTAAAGGTCTTAATTCGTAGATTATAACAGCGCAAACCGCGCCTCAAAAGGTTGATCCAATCAGAAGTTACAGCTCCTCAAAGATTTTAATTTTAGATTTGATTTTAGCCTTGAGTTTAATGGCCAACATTAAAATCTTTGAGGAGCTGTAACTTCTGATTGGATCAACCCTTTGAGGCGCGGTTTGCGCTGTTGTTATCTACTAATTAAGACCTTTAAAATGAGGTATAATTCGAGGTATGCTTACATTTAAGAATTTGAAGACATCCAGCGTGGGCCG
Source organism: Flexamia atlantica (assembly GCA_035578135.1). Taxonomy (NCBI): domain Eukaryota; kingdom Metazoa; phylum Arthropoda; class Insecta; order Hemiptera; family Cicadellidae; genus Flexamia; species Flexamia atlantica. Next base: position 20,185,048 of record JAQJVK010000001.1, on the reverse strand, counting down.
TCCCCTCATCATGCGAAAAACTGAGAAAATACGCAAAAATATTCCTATTTGTACTAGGTACACAACTGTAAAGTTTCATCACTTTCTACAAAATAATATAAAAGTTATTTTATATATTCTAAACTTTTGCTCAACCCTGTATAAATATTTCAAATGTTAAGGAGAGCACATGCTATGTCTTTCGAAGCACTATTTTTTTAAGAATGTCTAAATTTTTGAAAATATTTTACTACAGTTTAATAGTAGATAGACATCTTACTGAAAGGAATTGCAATATATTAGTACAAGAATTCATTTGTGTACATGTACAATACAGTTGACAACTTTGGGATTTCTGTTCAAATGAAAATCTTATATCTTTCTGAAGAAATAAATCGTATTATATATTCTGTAATTTGAATCGCACAATTAAGCTAACTATGTATTTGTAGAACTAATTCATGAATTTAATTTGAAACAAAGCTTAAATGGTCCGATTAAAAATAATGTTCTAATTTATCACACAATTTCAAGCAAATTGTTCTAATTGTTGCTTGTTCTAATTTATCAAGCAAATTGTAGATAAATCTTACTATCTTAACAAAATAAAAAAATGTGTCTGAGGGGATTCGCAGCAATGTGACGGTTAATGGGGAGGGGTGCATTACCGGGACATGAGGAGCCCGTTCTACAGTAGTATCTTTACCGGGGCCCGCCAAAGCTGGGTACGGTCCTGTATATATATATATAGCATACATTGATAAATGAAGATCACTGATGAGGGCTACTATTAAATAAGTAATTAAAATTAACATGAGTACTTTGAATACTTTATTAAAATTAACATAAGTGTGAATAAAATCATTTACAAAAACAGGGTACTCATGTTTATTTTAATTACTTATATATACAGTGTGTAAAAAAAGTCCGTCCCCCCTCCTTAATTTTTTTGTTTGTTAAGACAAACAATTAACCTTTGGGGAATTATACTAACTCAACCCAAATTATTTTTTGACGTTACCAAAAATTTTGAGTGTCCCCAAAAAATGGGGGATTTTGGGGGCAACTCAAAATTTTAAATATCACCAAAAGAGACTAGTTTTTCAAAATTGGCAGCTTGTCAAAGTTTTGAATAGAAATTTTGACAAGCTGCCAATTTCGATAAAAACACGTTAGTGACCTCCAAACTCCACCAATCGCCTACTTTTTAAAGCTCTTTAAAATGAGGGGTCACTCGAAAGGGGTTTGCATATGAAAATTTTGAGTTGCCCCCAAAATCCCCCATTTTTGGGGGACACTCAAAATTTTTGGTCACCAAAGGAAATGAGTTTTTCATTTAACAACATTTATTCCAGGCTTGATTCATTTTTACGTCACCAACGGTGAATTAAAACACCAAATGTCCTAGATGCCAGATTTCAAGTAATGTGTTTACTCAAAATTTTGACAAGCTGTCAATTTGGATAGAAACACTTTGGAGACTTCCAATTTTCACCATTCATCTACTTTTTGAAAGCTCTTTAAAATGAGGGGTCACTCAAAAGGGGTTTGCATTTGAAAATTTTGAGTTGCCCCCAAAATCCCCCATTTTTTGGAGACACTCAAAATTTTTGGTAACGTCAAAAAATAATTTGGGTTGAGTTAGTATAATTCCCCAAATGTTAATTGTTTGTCTTAACGAACAAAAAAATTAAGGAGGTGGGGACGGACTTTTTTTACATACTGTATATGTTTGTTAGCACGATGGCCATAAAAATGGTCCAATCTTAGTGAAAATTGGTAAGGACGGGTAAAGTGGTAATCACACGGACGAGTTTGTGAACCAGCCCGATCAGACCAGCGGAAGAGGGGGTAAAGGGGGATAAACCCCCCAAAAATAGGTTTTATGAGTTTTTTACATAGAAAAATAAAATTTATCGAATTTTTGTTGGCACCATTGAATTCAGCTAAAAAAAACAAACAATTTAGTATTTTGAATCACTACTCTAAGTCCATTGGTTACCGAGATATTGAAAGTGGTAAACGCAGTACGTTGTCCCAATGTTAACCTTAAGGGAAATAAGTAAAATTCTATATCTCGGTTATTTCTCAACATATCTAGATAAAACTTGGTAAATGGCTTCTTCTAGGTCAGATCTACTAAATATTGAATTAAAACCACCCAGTTTTAATATACCTGTAGCAGAAGACCTGCATACTCATTCCCCAAGTTATTCTTATGGCGCTTACCAAACCTTGTCAAATCTCACTATGTTGGATTGAAATATGTTGTTTTGCATTTGAAATTCGTTGAGTATGCAGGTATGTAGCAAAGGGGGTATTATTTAAATATGTTTTCCCTTAGACAAAGTTTAACTTTATTTTGGAAATAACTAAATGTCACACTGATTATAATCAAAAAACAGTATATACCCATCAAAAAAGATTAAGAGTTGGTGTATACACTTAAAACACGTAATGAAGATAAGAACTAGGTCGTTGTGCCAGAGTGTGTGTGTGTGTATTGAATGTGAGTGTGCCTGCTGAACTAAACAGCTGATTACACAGTTGTAACCTTGGCAGTACCTGCATGACGTATGGGAGCAATGATCTCATCGCCTGTTTTAAAATGTTGCCGTTTTAGCTGCTTTTATTGCTTTTATTGCTGGCTATTACTGTTTTCATATTAGACCTATGGAAGATTAAAATATTAAATATTCAGAAAGGAATATAATTTATTTAAATGTTGATGTTTTTTTTGTTTATATTGTGTAAAAAATTGGTGTTTTAGCTGCTTTTATTGTTGGTTTTTACTATTTCCATAGGCCTATATGGAAGATTGAAACGTGTGATGGAACTTTGCTCCCATGCGTCATTTTAAAAAATAACAAGAAAAAACATCAAAATTTGAAAAAATAAATTATATTACATTAATTAATGTAAAATATACTGTTATGTAAGCTGAACGTTTTATCTACAAAGGCCCCTACGTAATAGTGCTGGACACACACTCAGCAGGTTTTACTTTTTTTGTTTATTTTTTGAAAGAGGGGTTCACTGATGCTGATGAAATAATGTTTATCATAATCAGATGTTCCAAGAAATTTCTATTTGAATGAGTCTGTTAAATTAAATTAAATTAAATTTGAATGATTTGAGTCTATTAAAATTGGTTCAGGTCTGTAGGATCACAGGAAAACTGTCTAGTGTATTGAATAAATATGGATCACTAACAGTAAATAGATCTATCTAAGAAATTCAGAAATGTTATCAACCCTTTACTGCGTAGTAAATGTTTGTTCAAGAAAATGATTACAATTTTAGCCTAGTATTTTTATGAAACGCTGCCTTGTTGTAGAATTTTGTGTCATTACTTAGACTGGATGAATTTAACATTTTTTTTAAAGGCAATTAGGGCCACGTCACATTGGGCAAATAGGAGGGCGAGTTAGAATCGGCTGTCAACTCGACCAATGTAAACCGACCTTTTTCAAATAGGCGAGTCGAGTTGACTGACAATTCTAAACTATAGGAATCAGCTGATCTCATAGCAACTCGGCCGAGTTGACTCAGCAAAGTTACTCTACCAATGTGACATGCCCCTTGGTTCCGCCTTATTGTGAAACTTACCATTTTCTCCAAAATGGTAAGACATTAGCCATTTTATAACAGTGCATAACTGACGCAAATTTACGGTTGCCTATTAATTAATAATGATGTAATATTATATCTGATATCAATGAGTTAATGATAAGAATTGCTCACAAAGTTATTCCTCCTTACATCCATAAAATATTTTCCTAACTACCCTTCGACCAAAAAAAAATCAATTAGGATTAGGTAATCCTCTTATATATAAAATACACAAATGAAAAGATACTGACAAAAACATTAATTAAATTTAAAAATCTTACAACATTTTACGAGTTCTCATTTATGCAAAAAATGGCAAGGCCAATTTTAAAAATATTAATAAAATAATGAACAATACAAGTAAACTCTATAATTGAGTTATGCTTAGGCCTACCACTAATTGAAAGTGGAGGAAATTAGTTGGTTGTGATGAGAACAAAATATCCTTAACAATTCGTTGTTGATTCAAAAGTTAGTTTTAGACAGAAGTAGAAAGACTGAACAGCAGAAAACACAGTAATAAATTTTAGCAAATGGTTTTAACAAAATTTACAAAAACCGTTCAAGAAAATTATTGTAAAATGCTTACAGTGAATATTATCGGCGTAGCAGACCTGTTCTCTCCTGAGAAGCTGAAGACAACTGTTTAATTCAGGAAAAGAGCAGAACATTATTAATGCAAGCAGCTAGCAGGGTAAAAGCTGGCATGCCCTTCACAACAGATGCTGTTTATTTACATGCCCAAAATAACCTCTGCTACATCCATTTCAGATTTTTGGCACAAGCACGGAATAAACAAATTTAGCTGCCAAGTACTGGGACAGTCAGCTCTAGCGTATTTTGATCAACTACAAAGAAATACCTTCACCTCTGAATCTTAAGGTCTCCAAAATCCTGCATTCAAATTATTATCAAATGAATTGTGTGAGTTTTGGCCCTGGATTGCGTATTGAAAAACAAAATGGTTCACTTTACCTTATTCAACAATTCAAAACTTGCATTATAATTATGCGACCGCGGTTTCCTCAGTTTCCTACACTCAGTGTTGGGACGTAGCCAGAATTTTGAGAAAAGAGGGGTCGAGATGACCAGGAGGTATTCCATACTCCCCAACAAAAGGGGGATCTGGGGGTCTCCCCCAGAAATATTTGAAGCAAATTAGTTAGTTTTAGGCAATTTAGGCATTAAAATTAGGTGTCACACAGACGTCTCCTTTACTTAGAATTTTAAGTTTAACTTAACTCAAGAGTTATGACTTTTTATAGTAAAATTAAAATGAAATTATAAGACGGACTCCTTTACCGCCTACCGCTGTTTTTCGTCTTTTTTATTCCTGAGGCCCCCTTTTACGCCCGAGGCCCTGGGCGCTCGCCCCGTGCGCCCTTAGGGAAACAGGCCCTGACCTTTGTCAAAAGGAGGATATCACAACCAGCGGGCCTGGGGGGTATGAATGACCAGATGCCAATCTTTAGATGCCAGACTGTAGGGTTAAATATTCCATTCATCAAAATATTCTGTCCCAACGTACTCTCTAACATTCACTTGTCCTTGTATTGACTCAAACCTAACACCTACTTGCAAGGCACTAAAAGACTGTCATAGATAGGTCTAAGTACAGGATGTTTTTTTTTTAAACGCAACCCATTTTTAAGATTGAATAATGCACATATAAATATGAAATGATTATTGTTTTATTGATCTTTAAACTTCATACAACAAATTATTTAAGTTTGATCACATTAAGCTTACATTATGTGCTCGAACAGTCCGCCATTGGCATTTGTATAAAGTTATGCTCTTTCAATCGAATTCCCGAATACGCGTTGCAAGGTGCCTCTTTGAATTTCTTGCCATTAAATTTGTTATGTTTGTTTTGAGGTGCTGAATATCCTGTGAATTGTTTTCGTGGGCCTTTCTTTTATGTACCCCCAAATAAAATAATATAGTGGGGTCAAACCCGGGGATCTTGGGGGATTTAATCCTTCACCGATAAAATCAAGTTTTGGGTTGCGTTTTTAATGTGTGTGAATTTAAGCACTTAACTCACGTAAATTTGGTCCAATTTGAATGAAATTTGCCACAGACTTGTAAAGTAGTAATTATCCTACGAAAACAATTCACAAGATATTTAGCACCTCAAAACAAACATAACAAATTTAATGCAAGGAATTTAAAGAGGTGCCTTGCAACATGTGTTCGGAAATTTGATGGAGAGAGCATAACCTTTTACACATGCCAATGGCGGACTGTTTGAGCACATAATGTAAACTAAATGTAACCAAACTTAAATAATAGGTTATATAAAATGTAAAGATCAATAAAACAATACTCATTAAACATTCATATGTGCATTATTCAATCTTAAAAATGGGTTGCGTTAAAAAAAAACACCCTGCTTTACTGGTAGCCTACACACTCTCTTATTAGCGTTAGTACAATTTTGGCCTGGTTCCATTTTAAGTTCTCCTAGGTGAACAGTACAAAATTTACAGATATCCATTAATAAGATTACCGTATTATTTGAAGGCAAATTAAGGGTATTTATGCATTTTCAAGTACTCCTCCCAAAATTGAAAATTGTTTTCTAAAATGTAAGAAATTTTGCACTGATTCCAGAAATGATAGTTTTTTGGAGAAGGAAACGTCAGAAAACTAACAATTATCTGAAAAACAAAAAACTATTCAAATTAAGTAGAGGAGCGATCTGAACAAGAATTAACAAAAATGTTCTAAGATTTTATGGATATTAACTTAATTATGGGCGGAAAAATGGCAGAAAAGTAAAAGAAAAACTTTGTATGTTATGTGGGTATTCATATTAACAGAAATAGCAAGCAGAAAAAGTGTATGTAAGAATTTTTATCATCTTACATGTGGTATAGAGATCAGGGCCATCAAAAGGGGGGGGACTGTTGGGTACAGTTGTCCTGGGCCCGTGTATTATTTAGGAAATTAGGGCTAGTTAAGAATTGACAATGAAAAAGGGCTTATTAGAATTTACGGACCCAGTATATATGCTATATTTATCGACATCATCAGATCTCTAAACAATTGCATATCATCAACGGTGTTTTTAAATGCAATGAGTCAAAATTTACTTTTGGCAATGCTAAAATGAACGATATCGCACGGGCAACTGTACTCTAGTCAAGATCTCAAGAGGATAATAAATAGTATAAGGATGCCTCACTCCTATAAGGCGCGTGGAATCAGAGCTAGTGCCATCGTTGATAGGCCCTTTTCCGTTTCAATCATCCCAGCTCTATTAACCTGATAGCCTACATTATATTCAACCATTAAAACATGAAATAAATTATAAATGGGTTTCGTGCATGAAGAGGAGAGTAATTTGCCAATACGGTAGTGTGGGCCTGCAGACAGAATTTGGTCCTGGGCCCGGCTATGAGATGTGGCGGCCCTGATAGAGATCAAACAAAAAAAAATTGAAAAATTAAGTAAAACGAATTTGGATTGACTAATTTTTGTTATATTTACATGGTTTTAAGTGGAGTAGGTTGGATTAGTAGCTAATGGTTATGATAGTTTACATTAGGTTATGGTAAGATATGTTTTGTTCGATTAGATTACAATTGGTTTATAAGCGTTAATTTTGTTGAGAATAAGGTTTATGGGACTGTAACATGACTCATAGAACCTAACCAAACATTACCTTACTCATTTTAACACATATTACACCTAACTTAAAATAACCAAACCTAACCATACTTACCCTAATGTAACCTGTCATAGCTTTACTTTATTCATTTATATTTCAACCGAATTTGTTCTAACTTTATATAACCTATCTTTGCCTAAAGTTAACTACCAAAATATTACAGTACCTAAAATACTAAAACTTATTCTAAAAAAGCTATTATTACGGTTTTTACCCGTTTTCAAACCCTAACCTGGGCATGATTCCGTTTTATTCAATCAGATCTTAAGAATGCTTCCATATTTTTGTTCCGTTCACTCTTCTGGTTAATTTTAGTACCCACATGAACTACTTCGAAGACAAATTTTATTTTCTGTTTTCCGATTTTCTGGAGGTTTCCCCCGAGAAAAACTATCACTACAAGAATCAAGGTGTTTTTTCCTACAATAAAAAAAAATTCAAAAGGAGTAGGGTACCGGAAAATGCATTTTTATGGTTCTTGTAAATTGGCCCTAACCCAACACCGACCTGCTTGTAGTTCCTTGTAGATAATACCGTATTTAATAGATAGGTCTAGTATTATGCGTAGCCTACAACTCTCTTATTAGCCCTGGCCAAATTATGGCCTGGTTCCAGTTTAAGTTCTCCAAGGCAAACAGTACAAATAATTCCTTGGTAATATTCATGTATTACTTAATTATTTGTCGGCAATTCAAGTAATACAAGCAGTTTACCTACTTAGTCCCTACTCACAAGCAGCAAAGTTTTTACTGGCTATAGGCTACTGCAATTCATCATGTACACTTAGGTAAGTTATAAGCCTAAATTAAATTTAGTACAACTTGGTTATGGAAAAATTATAAGGGAATTACTTATTATTTACCCAGTGGCAAGAACTTTAGATCATTAACTTGTATATAGGCCTATGCCTTTGTCCTTGCAAAGTTGAATGTTGTTCTCCGATACATTTCGCAACAGTTGTGGCATTGTCGGGGAAAAAAACACTAATTACATTTTACACTATTTACATGTTACTTTTCACTACAGTACACTCTCGATTACTGGAGCCCCGGTTATCCGAGACTCCGGGTTATCTGAGGCAGCTTTAAGCTTAAATATACGTTTTTATTTTCTTACTAAGTGTTACAATTCGTAAAAAAAGTTTATATTTAAAATTCTATTATTTGCAACTCGAAAGGACGTTCATTGTCGTATTTATTGGTAAATACAATATCTAATAAAGCATTTTGAAGTGGTTTTATTACAGCTCAACCTCAAAACACACGTCAACTCCGTACTATCCGAGGTTCGTGTTATCCGAGGTAGCCTCGGTCCCGAAGACCTCGGTTAACCGGGAGTGTACTGTATTTACATTTCACTGGTATAAGTTGTTTATTATTATTGTGTTGGTCAACACGACGACGGACCGAAGGCATCACGTTCTAGGGCACGGGTGCGGGCGCATGTCCGAACTGTCTTTATACTTGTTTCGTCGTCATTCACTGCACTGCGATGGATGGTAAGTGTTGGTGCCTGGGGGCTGGGTTTTTCAGGCACCAAACCCCAGGCATGTCAGGTTTTCAGGCATGTTTTTGTTGGGGTGGGGAAGTTTTACTACTGCTATGTTGCCAGTTTTGTCTTGGTACACATAGCAGACAATGGTAACACAACAATGAACAACTTAAGTTATTATAGTGAATTGTAAATAGTGAAAAGTGGCATGTAAATAGTGTAGGCCTAATTGGTGTAATTAGTGTTTTTTTTCTCCCCAATGATGCCACAACTGTGGACTGAGGCGAAATGCACAGGAGATCAACATTCAACTTTACAAGAACGAAGGCATGTACAAGGTAACTTAATTGTAAACTAAATTATTTACAATTAACTTACTGTAGGTAATTCATACTTTAGTGTAATTCATAAGTTGCTGTAATTCATACTTGCTTGGATAGTAGGCTAACTAAAATTTGTAGGCCCATATGTTATTCAAGCTAACAAAACTAAATGAGCCTGATCAAAACCATTAAAACAATTGAAATTTCCATGCACTTGGCATGCCCATGATGCAATCCATTTCAACCTGTCATCCTAGGGTTGCAAGTATAGTTTAGGTCAGTCCCAAATAAAACTAGGGCTATAGTTACCACCAGGGCAATAGTCGACTTAGCCCAGCTGCAAATTTCCCACATTGGGAATTTGACCAGACTAAAAATTTCCTTTCTCTAAAAGCTTGGTTGCTGCTGCCAACCATGAAAAAGCTGCAGCAGTCACCCACTGGTGACGCCCACGGTGCGGGACGGCGCCGCACAGTGGTCGGAAAAGGCCGTTTTATGGAAAAAACCTCTTTTTGGCTACAAAACCTTTACGAGACGCCTGCAAATTGGCACTGTTGTTTGTTAGACTTACCTGAACCTCACACTAAAAGTTCCCGGGAGTGGGAGTTGAGCTCGACGTGAAATACAGGGTGTTCCAGAAATAGAGATCTTGGCTTTGAATTTTGACATCCCCAACGTAAAACTATACAAATTATATATCATCTGAAAGGTCTCAATAAGAGGAACATTTTGGTGAAAACAGAATTTAATTAACTCTATTCATTTCAAAATGGCGGCCATTTTTGTGATTTTTAAAAATTTACGGAAAACCCTGTATTTTGGGAACCACTTAAGATATTTTTATTCTGATTCCAAATTCTTAATTCTTGTAACAGTAGCTTTAAAATTATATGTGTCATAGCATTCCTTTAAAAACATTATATTTTCCCAAAAAATAATAAATAAAATAAAATCGCAAAATTAATAAAAATTACGTTTTGAAAGGAATGTCATGTGACTTATCATATCCTTTAAAGCTATGAATACAGGGACTGAAAACACAAACCTAGGAAAAAAGCATATTAAAAGGGTTTTTTTTTAAATAGAGGATGTTCCGAAAATACAAGAAAATTACATTAAAGGCTGCCATTTTGAAACGAATTGAGATAATTGAGTCCTATTTTCACAAAATTATCAATTTTTACAAGACCTTTAGGATGATATGAAATTTCTCATAGTTTACGAAAGAAATTTTAAGATGCAAATATGTGGCTCTTCCTACTATTGAAATCATATAGAACTCTAAATCTTGTCTCTTCACTAATAAGTGAAACTGGTTCTTCGGATGGCTTAATAGCATGTTGTGTAAGCCCTATTCTTATGGCAAGTCCAAAATCAAATAAAAGTTCCCGCAAATAACTAAATTCAAGTAAACCCGGTAATATTAATCAAACGATTTTAAAAACAAATCAGAACTACACCTAAAATGAGCAATTTCTAACATAAAATAAGCATAGATCCAGAAAAATATCTAAAAATCAGATACGAATCAATAATTTATGTCGTAGATAACGGGAAAAATTGTATACAATAGCGTGCATCCCTTCTTTATCATTAAACAGACACTGGGTGCCGCGATTGCATGAGCCATGCGCTCCGAGCACGCGGTTCTCTTGGTGGTTGTCCTGAACACCGGCGGCGGAAGGCGGCGATGAAATTTCTGTTGCGATTCCTTTAATGCATATACAACACGACGTTACCATTCTCAGAGCGACTGTGGATAACAGTTTTTTCTTCGGCTCCATCAAATTTCGATAGAACGATATTCCCACTAAAGTGAACATTGTTACGAATTTCACCCGACAAAAAATTTCAAAGTCGTAATGAACAAAGTAAAATGCATATTTTTTTAAAGATTATGAATTCCTGAACATATTCATATAAGATATGCCTAGGTTGTTCAACAAATTTTATCTCTGTTCAGCGATATAAAATACTAATTTTTATTGGGATTTTCACTTCATTTTTTTATATGTTGATTGTGTATTTTAAAATGTTATTTACAAGGTTTCTTCATAACCCAGATCAACTTTTATGATGAATCCATGTTATTTGGACCTTTGTTCATAAAAAAACAACGAAATCGAATGACTCCGTGAACTTTCATTTTTGGGGGTTTTTGCACCGTTCCGACCACTGTGCGCCGTGGCACCACTCAGGGCGTCACCAAAACAGTACCACCAAATTAACGGGCACTAGTAAAAGTACTTCACTTTTTCACATAATTATTTGCTATTTCGGACGTGGTGATTATTCCCTTTGTTTTCATGTGATTTTAGCGATCGTGGATTTACAGCGGAAAAAACAAGTGCTGCGCATTCAGAGCCAGTGGCGCAATGTCACCCAATAACTGTTCGATCGATATATCGCCATGTAAAAACTATAGAACTATCGATATAACTTACCATTCGTAAGAGATGTTTGACAATCAATAGTTCCTCACCCAATAACCCCGATTCCCACACTGAGTCCCCTAGATGAGTGAAGCAAACTTTAAACAATCATTTTCCAAGAATTGATTGTCATTTCAAATTAGCCTAGATGCAAATAGGCCTACCCCGAAACAGATATAAACCAACAGTTCAATATAGCCAATGTTTATAATGCATTAAAATACTTGAATAATTTTGATAATGCAGGAACTAGTCACTATAATAGGCTACAATAGGCACTATAAAGGATACGACATAATGTCCTAACAGAGAAAACCGTGGCTTCTCCAGAAGTTGGTCCAAAGTTACACTAAATCCAATGTCATTTAAATATTATATATATAATTTCCTAAACATTATATCTCACAATTTTCATACTTACATTTTGATATCAAGGAAACAAAACACTGAGCTGATGAAATATTATAAGGAGGTTGACAGCCACCACCGAACGTCAAACCCCAACCCCGGCCGCTGTCGCTGTCACTGCCACTGCCACTTGAATCGTGAATCGTCAACACGACAATAAACGTTGTAACAGGGTAGCCAATGGCCATTATAAATTATCAAGATTACCCAGTTTACATAAAATTACCCTAAACTGCCTAAAATTACCCGCAGACTAATTTTTTAAGGCAATGGTGTTAAAAAAGGAAATTACTATTTTTTTTAAATCACAGAATACAAACGCAGTAGACCCTGCAGTAGAGGTTAAGAGATTTTTTCACCATTGAGGCTTTAACTGATTTTTTTCCTGAACAGATTGAATTTAATTGCACCAGAAATATTATTGTAGAGATATTTTCTATTTTCATATAGATTGATCCCATGGGTTATTTTAATTTAACGAGTTAAAGCAGTCTTGTAACTAGTATTATAAGCGTTTACAAAATGTACAAAATCGTAGGAATCGAATTTGACTGAATTTACAAAATAAATATTGAACCAATTAGGCCCTTACTGTTTTTTTTACATTTTAAAATTTAACTATAAGTGCCTTAAGGTATTTAACAGTGATAAAATAAGGAAAAAATAGAGCTCACTTTCTATGGCATATATTCTATGGCTTCACTTCTATGGCAGCTTTCTTAACAAGCTAAGAAATCTGAATACAGTACCCAATATATAACCAAAAATATATATACCCATATCAATAACTAAAAACACTTGAAAATACCCACACGCCAGGAAATGAAAATACCCACATATGTGATGTAAATACCCACAAATTATCATTACGCCAAATTTCATCATCTAAAGTACTAGTATATCTACTGTTGCAGGTATTGGCGGTTTTATTACACCAGTTGATGTCATCTGAAAGTGGCTGGGGAGGAGTCCACATTAAGCCAACATTAATTTTTGTAACTTACCGGATTGCAGTGTAGGAATATGATCAAAATTTATCCAAATTAAAGTAATTAATACCCCCATTGCAGGAGATCTGCTTACTAAGCGAATTGCAAATGTAAAAGAACAGTTTGATCAAGCACAGTCTTGTGTGGTTCAAGCCCACATAGTGAAATTTGACATGTTTAGGCTAATACAAGCTCCTTAAGAATAACATTGGAAATAATTATGTAGGTTTGCTGCCACTAATGAGGAAATTGGGGATTTCAGACTATTAAACAAAGATCTCTTCTAGATGAAGCCACAAACCAAGTTTTATCGAGATATGTTGATAAATAAGCAAGATACCTATAGAAATTTTACTTATTTCCGATAATGTTAACATTGGGACAACATACTGTGTGTTTTCCACTTTCACTATCTCGGAAACCAATGGAAATATAGAGCAAAGTGATTCAAAATACTAAATTGTGAATTTTTTTAGCTGAATTCAATGGTGCCAAAAAATTGGACACTGTTTATTTTTCTATGTAAAAAACTCAAAAAACCCATTTTTGGGGGATTATCCCTCTTTATCCCCCCCTTCCAATGGTGCTGGCTTATAGAAGACCATTTATGTCCGCTATAATATTGTCATTTGTAGGGTATATATCAATTTTTTAAAGAAAAAACCAATATTAACAAAAAGTGTTATAATAATATTATAATTCAGGGTTTCCCTTCTATATATAAATTCTAAAGAATGGTGATTTTCCTTCTGGGAACCCAAAAATGAAAAGTTAACATGGTATGGGCCTTAGATCCACTTAGATCTTACCATGAGAACTACAATATCATTCGCTTAAAAAAAATGGTCAACAAACTCATAACCTCATAAAAACTCATAGCCTTAAACCTCTCATAGCCTTTAAAACCTCTTAGAAGAAACCTCAAAAAATAGTTTTCCCCCATATTTTAATTTGGAGTAATTTTACTTTCAAACATTCACTGCGGAAAAAAATGGTGAACCTTCCCCAGGTGCCAAAATTTTTTTCCATAAAATATTGCCTTTATATAAGGTGAGTTCAAAACTGTGATGCTAAAAGTCCCCTGAAGTATTTATGATGTCAAATGGTGACGTCAAAGTTATGGGTCAATCAGGCCCGATTCCATAACTGGGCACAGTGGGCACCTGCCCAGGGGCGCCAGGGTTAAGGGGCGGAAAGAGGGCGGAAGAAAAAAATAAACGGACGTCAACTGAGTTCGACCTCAGAACTGCTGAGAGGGCGCTTGCAGCCCTTGACGCCTCGTGGAAATTTGCCCTCTCCTCCTCCTCACCACTGCCACCAAGCCACCCGCCCCTTTGTATATTTATTGGCATATGCACAATATTGTACTTGCATAAAAGTAAGATTAAGTCAAGTAAAACCTATAGACGAGTGGGGGCGTTGTCTGAGAGTTTGACCTTGGAACTGTTGCGAGGGTGCACGTGCGCCGTACGGCGCACGCTTGCTCGCAACGTTAGGCCTATTTGTTATACAATATACAATCGCCAACTGGCCAGTCCGGGACACGGCGGGTCCATAGGTGGTGGATAATGGAATGACTCGCCAATTTAAGGTGGAGTTAAGGGAGAAATCCCTCCCGAACCAAAACTGGTAAGACTGTACCTAGGCGACCGGTCACGGTGACAGGTCGCGTCCTGATACAAAATAAATATAAATAATACTTAAAATGCGGCGATTGTGCGTGTTCACATATGGTGACCCGGTGACAGTGGCTTGACAAAAACAACAGGGATCGGCAACGCGATGCCGCGGCCGATCGCTTATTGTAAAAAAGACCTTATGGTTGGGGGCACCAGTTTAATATGCCCATAGCGCCAAGAGGGTTAAAAACTGGCCTGGGGTAAGTACTGACCCACCAGCATTATGATAGTCGAGGAAAGATATGAAAAAAAACACCTAACCCTGAAGAAATTCCTATAAGGAAGATTTTTGCGTTTTTCTGTCATATTTTATGTGCTGATTAACATACTAAAAGTTTACCAAAGTTTGACTACCGGAAGTGCCTCATTTTCAAGATGGCGTCCAAGAAGGTGACAATAGCATTAAAGATATAGGAAACAAATGCCATAGGTGATGTATAAATGAATCTGGTGGTATTATGAGTGGTGTCATAATACCACTGTCGATAATTGAGGGAGGTATGAAATTCAGTTTTTGTAGGTAAAAAAAAATCGGCCGCCATATTGGATGAAGTAATTATTTTTAATGTAAACATAGTGTTGTGACACATCATTTTGAACTAGATTTTCACGCTGTTTACAATGCCGAAATCCGTTTTTGAAAATCTTGACTCGTTTTCAAGATATTACCCCAACAAAGATTATTCCCTATATAATGCTTAAGGACGTTTCGAGCTTGGAATATTTTTTGGGATTTTTTTGGACTATTTTCCCTATAGCTCCGGATGTAATCAAAGTACATTGTTCGTTCTAGTCTTAAAATATTTGGTAGGATTTTGGCTTCAATATAAGTAACTTATCAATTGATTCAGATTCATTAGAGGTGAGTTATGATACCTTTATTAACCATAAAATGTGATTTTTCTAAATTCAATATTCAGTAAAAATTGTATGTCTCAGATTCTAAATAAGATATAAACTTCTTTCTGATCTTAAAATGATCAGTAAAATATTGTCTTTTATTTGAGCTATTGATCATGAAAATAGGACAATTGTAAGCCGAGATATGTTATTTTATATTAGTCTTAAAATATTCGGTAGTATTTTGGCTTCCACATAAGCATCTTATCAATTGATTCAGATTCATTAGGGGTGAGCTATGATACCTTTATTAACCATAATATGAGATTTTTCTAAAATGATACTGTCAATAAAGGATTATAACTCAGGTTAGACCTGTCCGAATTTCATGATCAATAGTTCAAATGAAAGCCAATCAATCACCAATTCATTTTAGACCTTAAAAAGGATTTTATTTCTTTATGAACTTGAGATATGAGTATTCACTCAAGGACCAAACCCTAAAATAATTACATTTTAATTCGAATAAAGGATTATTACTCTTCTTAGAATTGATTTATTTTCAAGATCAAAAAGAGATTGAAAACGCAGCCATGTTCCCTATCAGTCCTGATATCCTGTTTACAGTAGAGACTGATGCATCGGAGACAATTATAGCTGCAACTCTGAGTCAGGACGGCCGTCCGGTGGCATTCTTTTCAAGAGGTCTAAGCCATAGTGAATTAAAACATAGTTCTGTGGAAAAAGAAGCCTATGCTATCATAGAAGCAATTTGGAAATGGCGACAATACTTGCTTGGATGTCACTTTAAACTGATAACTGATCAGAAATCTGTTTCGTTTATGTTCCATTCTAAATTATCTGGTAAAATTAAGAATGAGAAAATTCTCAGATGGCGTCTCAAACTATCATGTTATAGCTATGATATAATATACAGGCCTGGACGAGAGAATTCGGCTGCAGACACCTTAACACTAACTGGAATCTGTAGTTCTCTCTATGACAAACTCAGTCAGCTCAAAGATCTGCACAACTCACTATGCCATCCAGGTGAAACGCGGCTTTATCACTGGGTTAGAAGCAAGAACTTGTCCTTTACGTTAGAAGAGATAAGGAAAGTAACATCTTCATGTAGAGTATGTGCTGAAGTGAAACCCAGATTTTGTAAGAACGAAGGAAAGCTCATCAAGTCAACAGCCCCGTTCGAAAGACTACATATTGATTTCAAAGGGCCTTTACCGACATAGTCAAGAAATCGATACATTCTCATGATTGTAGATGAGTATTCAAGATTTCCATTTGCTTACCCATGCTCTGACCTTTCATCAGAAACTGTTATATCTAAATTGAAACATCTTTTCACAGTATTTGGCATGCCGGCGTACATACATTCTGATCGAGGAACATCGTTTATGTCTCAAGAAATAAAAGAGTACTTGTTCAATAATGGTATTGCCACTAGTCGGACCACACCTTACAACCCTCAAGGCAATGGTCAGGTTGAACGCTACAATGGAATACTGTGGAAAACAATGGAGTTGGCACTCAAGAGCAGAAATTTAGATATTACTAAATGGGAGATGGTATTGGATGAGGCCCTGCATGCTATAAGATCTCTTCTCTGTAACACAATTAATTGCTCCCCTCACGAGAGAATGTTTATACATCCAAGAAGATCGAGTAATGGAATCTCTACGCCCTCATGGCTCATGAAACCAGGTCCAGCTCTCATGAAAAGACATGTCCGACAGTCTAAATACGATCCCCTTGTGGAAGATGTGATATTGTTGGAAGGAAATTCAGACTATGCCCACGTTAGACTACCAGATGGCAGAGAAACGACAATATCAACTAGGCATCTTGCACCAGCTCCTGGACTTCAAGAAAATTTGATAAGAAACTCTCTAGAGAATCATACTTTAGAGTGCTCTGTAGAAAATGTAACCAGTGGTGAAGATCCTCCTGTTCCCAGAAACTCTATTGAAAATGCTCCTCTTTCGAGAAACTCTCTGTTAATGATAATCAAGCACCCCCTCTTGTGCGACAGAGTTCAAGAACCCGACGACCTCCATCTTACCTGTCGGACTATAGTTTGAAGTAAAAAATAAGCTGGGGAGAATGTTATAGATCATATATTTCTTTAGTTTTATTATTTGTTTTTGTTTATTTAAATTGTTGAAATAAGACACAACTCTAGATCAATGTCAAGTTTTACATAGATCAATTATGTTGAATTAAACCTTATTTTGAGGTCAAACCACTTATTATTTACGTATACTTTTACTTCAATGACGTTATTTGGTGTCGTCAAGTCATGGGTCAGTAAATGACCCATAAGGAATATCAGAATGGAAAAAATTGAAAAATCCACTAATCACACAAAAAATGTTTATATTATTTTACTAAACTACTTATTAAAGATATAATTTAATATTTAATAATAATATAACTATCACACATACGTCATGACGATAGTACCGAGGAATGGGTTATTAGTACTGGGTTCGTAGTGACAAAATGCTTCATACTTTGGGTGCGGTAAAAATGTCAATAGACGCACAGCACCTTAGGGCCTGAATTTTTTTTTGATTAAATCTCAACTACTGTAACTAGAAGCCAGGATCATGGTCACAAACTGAGTTTCTAATGGTACTTAAAAAAAATGGCGTCCAAAATCATCGGTCACCAGTGACCAGGCCGGCCCGCACATTGAAGTCCATAGGCGCCGCGACAACAATACTCCACTTTTGGTCTCACAAACACGGGCTAACATACTAAAAATGTTAAGTGGCGCTATAACTAATATTTACAATTATATACAGCCCCTTCTTCCCTCCCACCTAGTGTCTATTTCATTCACAGTGCATCATGGAACTGCTCAAAGCATTTACCATTACATAATCCCGGCTTGTATCATCACAAAAACATCACCAAAACTAAAATAATAAACTATAAAACACATCGCTGTGTCATATAATACGCAAAAACACTATAGTAATACGTCGATAAATGCAAAAAGTTAGTAACAACTTTCCGGTCACAGGGGACCAGCACAGACCCAAGGGAACGGCGGCCGACATGCACACAGAACAAGGCAGGTTACCCTGGCAATGCATATGACAACTCCGATCTGTTCTGCAAGGCTGCACCAATTCATTTCACCACGACCTGGCCGGGCACACGTGACCGGACCGGCCGACGTGCGCATCTCGCCACCGGTCCTCGGTGACCGGCCTGCACCCAAAGTGTTAATTTTTAGGCTGAAACTCAATTTTGTGATCCACTTTGGAACCCAGTCCTACAAGACTAGAGAAGGAAGTGGTGATGATGAATAAAAAAGATGAGCCATATTGATTGTAAAGACATTTTATTAAAAAATATTGATATATACAATACATAAAATTATTAAACTTAGCAACTCTAAATAAAACTCAATATGAGTTGATACTTCAAGTACCCTAACTCAGTCAGGATAATTATTGCAAGGCTAAAATCTACAAAAACATAACACTTATAACAATGTTTAGTCATTAAAAGGAAATGGCACTTTTTAAAATTTGTACTAGAAATAAAAAATAAAATATTGTTTCTTGTTCCCAAATGAAAATATATAAATGAAAAAAATTAAAACATTGTCACAAATTAAAAAAAAAATCAACTCAAATAAAGGTACCTAAATTATTGTTTTCCAATAGAGCACATAATGGAAACATGAGTAATTCTACTCACATGAGCTTTTCAAATGCATATTAGTTTAGTAACTAAAAAAATCAAATTCACTGGTAAACAAACAAAAACTGGAAGCATAAAAACGTGATTTACACAAAGAGCTCATAAAAAAAGTTGGCAAAGTTAATTCAATAAATTAGAAATTAAACTTTTTAAAGTTTGCATTAGGAATGGAAATAAAAATATCATTTCTTGTTCCCACATAAATGGCATGAATTGAGACTAACTAAAACATCTTCAACTTTAACAAAGGCATCTAAATTATTGATTTGTACGAAAGGCACATAATTGAAACATGAGTATTAACTTATTAACATGAGCATATTTAAATACATATGAAGCTTTTGATGATGTTTTAATACATTTTCATGTCGTTTTGTTAATACATTTTAATGTCTTGTTTTGTAATTGTAATTTGTATATATATTATAAAAATGGGATTAGTTTAGTGACTAAGTAAATTAATTTAACTCACTGATAAAACCACAAATGAGTCATAAAGCATGACAACTTGTAGACTTTCACAAAGAACTTATAGTATCATTAAAAGGTTGGCAATGAAGGAATTCTAACCTTTTATTTAAATGTTTAGTGAAAAACTTTTAAAATGACCTCCTATTTCTAATTCAAAAAGTCATTTATATTAAACATAATAATACACAACAACAAAAATTGATCATGACTAGTAAACTATTTTTTTTATTTTTCTTAGATTGGCAAAATAGTTGTAATAGTAATCAAAAGTTACGAGTGCTCATCTCAATAAAATATTCTTTGCATCACAGAATAACAGTCAGGTAATTTTTTTACCCTATTATAACACCATACAAAAATACAAATTTACAGTAGCTTATACATATATACACATTTGCCTTATATTTACAAGGCACTATATGATTATTAGTAATATCCATTACGTAGTTAAGTCTTATTGTCAACTTTTATTTTTGGTTAATAGCTTTAAACTATGTGAAAAAGACTGTTAACACAATATAATTAACCTTTTTACTGATTAATCAAAAACAATTAATTAGGAGACTATTGTAGTCCCTACAATAGAATAAAAATGTATGGAAAACATGTAAATGATTTTATCAACAGTTTTGAATAAAACAATATTTTTCTGATATATAACAACAAGAATAAATGCACAAGTACATATTATATTCAAGCTTTCAATTATAAGATGTTTACAACACACACTTGACACATTATATCTTCAGCCTTGGGAACATTTTACGACTGAAACAGATGTAGGGGAGTAAAAGACATCAGGATGCCCCACTGATGGGTGGAGCCGCACTAGCTTGATGTTAACAGCTGTCAAGATATATTTGTATTGTCCTTTGTTAACAAATATAGTTGATGTTTATTGAAATTTATTGATACAATGCTTATTGTCCTAAACCATTGGATTTTCTACTCCTGCAATGGAAGACATATTGCTCTAAGTGTATAGATGTTATCATTATCCAAATTTAAATCAACTTTAAAAACTTTTAAAATTGTGTTCCTGTAGTATAATATTCTTACAAGTTGTGAAAAGTAATAAAAAGCCTAAATAAAGTCTGAATTCAATATTGAGTTAATTAAACTATATATTTAAGTATACATACATGATAAAATTAAACACTAACCTAGCATGGCAGTTTATATATTAAAAATGCAAAAGAGTAATTGAGCAAATGATTTAACATTGATATCCTTTATGGATGAGGTCCAAGTAATTAAAAGAAAACTATCATATTTTTATCATAACCTTTTTTTTACCAGAAATAGAAGAGTACGGTATATTTGTGACTCCTTAAGTGCCAATAATACCCTTTTCATTGACCAGATTTATTTTTGGATTAATTATGTTGTTTGGTTATTGTTTTCCGTTTCTCAGCAGTGATTTTAAAAATATTATAGCAATAGCATTAATTAGCAAAGCCATCTGTAAGTTTTTTCAGTTTTCTTGTAGCTGGGGAGTAAGGTACCATATAAATTTAATTTTTAATTCTTGAGACTTACAATAATACTGAAGAACGAATATCAATATGATTTATACATAAAAATGGTTTGAACATCAACCTATACTAGTCAACTAACCCAATAAAAATTATGTATTAGATCATATATTTTTAAAATTAATCACTAATTCACACATTTGTAAATATCTTTCCAATCATTTTTAACCATTCGAGTACTCTACCATGTGCTTCAGAAAAGGTTGTGCCATGAAGTAAGTTTAAAATCATTAATCTAAAAGCAAAATACATGGTGTCCATAAAAGAAATCCGGGGTTTTGAGCCAAAATATTGTAATGAAGTAAAAAACGTATAAATATTTAATACATGATTAGAAAGGTTGCATTTTCAAGGTTTTTTAGCAATTTCATAAAGTTCAATATGATCCCTGTTAGTGTCACGGCACAAATTGTAAAACGGTATTCCACCTCTTACCATGTCATGGCCAGTATGGTATAGGGGGGACGGTTGCCACACAATTGATTATTTGTTGCCTAAGATGGTCAACATCCAAATTACGTCAAAAGTTTCTTTGTTCCGTAAAAACAAATTTAGTTTTTATCAGCCAAATAACACATTGAGTCTTTAGTTGCAGTGTCGCCATTGTGCGGCAATCCAGACTGCTCTGTTAGCCGCGCTTCGTTGTTTCATGGTCAACGCTCTGCAAATCTTGACAAACACATTCCCAATAAGTTTGAGTAAAACTTGATGAGCTACTCTTTCCAGAAAAATTAACTACATTTTGCTATCTTCCACAATTTTTAAGATATGAATTTTTGAAATCCCGGAATTCTTTTATAGACACCCTGTATATTTAATTTTGTTATCAAGGAAAATGTATTTATTGGACGTTTCAATTGCTGCAGAAAAGTAATTTTGAAACAGACTATTTTACTCTTAATGCATTAAAGACCAGAATTTTTCTAAAATTAGAATTCTATTGTAGTGAAATGGTTCAGTCCCCTAATATAAGTGAGTAACGGTTGACTTTAACCCCTTCTTGAAGCTCTGGACATCAGAGCAGTACCATTTGGACTAGGGCTGCCATTCTTCCTACTGAAGAAACAACATTGATTCCATTTCGATGTTTAAACATAAAATGTGCAAACATGTGTTAACAGATAGTCTTGACTAAAAAATTTATAAATGTCGAATTGTCTGATTTTAAATATACATTGGAGTTACCAACCAATATTGAAGCAATTAATATATAAATATATCTATACAACTCTCTTTATTATTTACATTTATTAAAAAAGTATAAAAACAGCTATGTACATATCAACAAGATGTTAAAAGCACCAAGATATGTATAAGGTTACATAAAAACGTTTATAAGATGTATCTCATAAACTACTAATGCTTTATGACTAGCACCATCAAAGTCTTTATTTACTAAACTTTGTTCGTCTCAATTAATGTTTCTCATATTCACTGTCTTTTCAGTCTCCAACCGATTAGAAAAACTTGTCCTGTTCGAGATCGGCTCGTATGTGCCCGTTGGCCAAACTATGACTGTTCCTCTTTATCGTAGCGGTCTCGTAGTCCACCGGAAGTTTAGCGAACAGTTTAGGTGTCCCATTGGACAAAGACGCGTTCTTGGCAGAGAAGGAAGGCGTCCTCTTGGGCGAGTGCATCTCCTTGAGAGGCACGGTGACGTAGGAGTTCTGCTTGGAGGAGATGAAGTGCGGGCTGCTGGGGATGCGTGGCCGGCGGCGGTGGAGGTAGAGGTAGCCGAGACCCACGGCCGCGCCGGCCCCCACGGCGAACGCCAGCAGACACAGGCCGAACACCGAGCCGAACGAGACTCCCGCACTCGCCCGGTCCAGCGCCATCTCCGCTGCGATTTCGTTGTCCACTATAAACATATCAA
The DNA here is from genome assembly GCA_035578135.1 of Flexamia atlantica. Taxonomy (NCBI): domain Eukaryota; kingdom Metazoa; phylum Arthropoda; class Insecta; order Hemiptera; family Cicadellidae; genus Flexamia; species Flexamia atlantica. The sequence continues at coordinate 20,162,008 of JAQJVK010000001.1, read as the reverse complement.
CATATTAAGTTTGAGTATACCAAATAAATATTTTATGGTGTTTGTGAGGTAAAGGGGAGAGAAGTTTTGCCACATAACTTCAAGGAAACCTTAACTAATTCTATTGTATTACCTGATTGCAGTTAGTTTTATTCTAACGTACTGAAGGACAACAACAGGGTAACCAGTATTTCTCATCACAACTATTGTCCTTAAAAACCTCCTTAATGTTTTTTTTATAATTGCCTACTGCAGTTTCGTGAAATCAGAGTAGGGGTTGCGAGCCTAAGAAGCCAGACTACACTTAAAACTCAGCTTTGGAAGTGAAGTTCACCCTACCAGAAGCTACTAGACTGAGAGAAAACAATTGCCTAATACTCAATAACCCGTCATCAAATCTTGATCAAACTAAATCAAATATCAACATTCAGGCTTCCCAAAGATAAGAGGACTCAGGTATTCCAGGTCTGAAACAATTTTCCGTATAATTATGTTTCACTGAATTAAATTTTTTACTTTTAAGGCTCCATTTCCAAGACGGCATCAACATGCTCAGTGTCGAAGCTGACGTGATTGCCCTAGAGTTAAATATGAAGCGGACAATAGTGACTGTTTCGTAGATGCTGCGCACACTGATGTCGATGCATCAACAATCACCACTGGCTGCTTTACATTTGACTCTGGTGCAAGGATGTTGACGTTGACTCTGAGTGCGCTGATGTTGGAAATGGAGCCTTTACACATCTCGATAGCTCACCGTAGTTGTGGTGCAGGCAGATGCGGGACTCGCGGTGCTGGCCTTGGCACAGGTCGGGGCCAGGGTTGGACGTGAGGCAGTCCCGCGTCCGGTGCTGCTGGCCCGAGCTGTCACACGGCGACCACTCCGACCACATCGCCCAGCCCAGCAGCGCTGCAACGTGTGACGTCAGTTATATGTCATTTAATTTGATAAAAGATAAAAATCAAAGAGAAAGGATAAAGATTGGCCTTATGCGGCTCTCTGATTGGTTTATACAGAGGTCAACAATGGGTACAGAGGCTTATAAGCTATCATTGTACAGTTACAATGGCAGACAGTAAGTGGAAAGAGAGTGTCTATTAGCTGTCTGGATTGATCAGCTTCCTGTTGCCATTGGTTCCTCCCTGTCTGTCCTCTTTGATTCCCGGCTGAGCTTGGATACCCAGTCAGGTCTGAGCTCTGGAGGGATTAGTGGATTGTTTGGTTTGTCCATCATACAAAAGATCCTGAGGGTAAGGGTCCTCAGGGCAAGAGGGACCCCTTCTAAGCGTTTGCTAATAGTTTGGAGGATGAACTGACCCGAGTATGGTGGAGGACCTTGTCTGGGAATGCTTAGGAGGTCTCGATACAGTGCTTAAATAGTCATCCCTGAGCCTGGAGGATGGGTTGAAAATGTATTTCTCTTCCTTCATGGGTGAGGCTGCCTGACTATATCAAACTTTTCCCATCCTGTCAATCCCTTACTTCCAAAAGCTGCACGGAATCCCTAGGGAACGCTTAGCTGGCAATGATGGGTTTTATTCCTCAAAAGTTTAACAAAGATCTAAATTATAGATCACAGTAACATTGAGTATCAATCTAAGTTTAGTAGCTTATTCATAAAGTTTACTCCAACTAAATATGAACACTGACAAAAATGAACTCACATTGACAGGTGGGCATCTCGCAGGGCTCTTGGCTGACGGCCGAACCCTCGCAGCCGCTGCCCTCCACCGCGCGGTTGTTGACCACGACGCAGGAGCGCGTCCGCTGCTTGTAGCCGACGCCGCAAGACACCGAGCACTCCGACCAGTCCGTCCAGCAGCTCCACTCTCCTGCGAGGAGAAATACGTTTATTGTTCATGTAGATTGAATACATAAATTGGACTTTGTTAAAAAACGAAATTTCCTCCTGTTGTAAAAAGGATTTAGGGTAATATTGAAATAAACATTTAACTACGTTTGGGTAAACATGATAATGCTGTCGAGAAAATCTTCAAACTCAACTGTAATTTACATGACAACTTTTAGCCCTCATCTTGATCAGCAGTTTTGCTTCAAAAAAGTTTAAAATAAGATTATGAGAACGCACACTTTCTCATGCTATTACAAAGTGTACACTCTTTTATTACCTAACTAAAAAATGAGTAAATTTAATTAGTTGAAAAAATTGACTCACCTTTGCAGCTGTGAGTGTTGCAAGTGCGGGCCATCTTGCTGAGGCCCTGACAGTCCTCGGGCCGGCCGTCACAGGTACGCACCCGGTACTGCTGCCCCCCGCCACACTCCACCGAGCACGGCGACCAGCTTGACCAATCAGACCACACCTCCTCTGCCTCCGACCGATCTGCCGACATTACCCACCGATAAACATACACTGGTAACTGGGGAGGAGAAAAATAATAGCCTTTTATTGTACATTACGCTTTGATTCTGAATGAATTAGGAGAATATTGAAATTGAGAGGTGTTGTGTTTAAAGAATACAACTGAGTTGCTCTCAGAACAATGAGGTTGTCTCTCCTAACTAGCTCAGCACTTTGCACAAACATGCAGATTCGGTGTTCTGAAAGATAGCATCTTATTTCAATTTGATTGGGAAACTTAAAACTCTTAGTAGAGTTTACAAAATATAAAAAAAATGACAAAAAATGTGCCAAAAGGTCTCATATATAATAACTAGAAATAATTAAATGAGAGAGAGAAAAATAATTTTTTTTTAACATTGGGCCACAGTAACAAAAAGACAAGATCACAAGTTGATATCACAAACTTTGCAACTTAAAATTATTTTCTTTAAAAACTAATTTAAATAAATAAGGGACAAAGAAGTTTTTTTATGCTATTTAAAACTGACCTGTCCTCATACACACTCCGTCAGGTTGACACACCCGCTCCTCCTCCTTGGCCTGGGTGATCTTAATCAGGTTCGGGTCCGGACTCGGCGCGCGGCAGGCGAACCTGAACCTCCTCTCGGTGCCATTGCCGCTTGGCACCCACTGGGTCCACGAGGACAGCCGCTTGCTGTCCACGCAGGTCGCTGTGTTGCACGTCTCGAAGTCCAGGGAGCAGCCGATGCAGTCAAGCCCGCCCGGGGCCTGTGGGGGTGGGTTGTCACAGCGGCGGGTGCGGGTGCGGAACCCCCCGCCACAACGGACCGAGCACTCCGACCATGCGCTCCAGCTGCCCCACGAGCCGTCTCGCACCGGCACTGTTACTGCTGCGGACAACGCTGTGTTACTGGGTTGTTTATTTGGTTAATATTTCAAGTCCATTAAAAAAGAATTAATAAATAGGAATTAGAAATCAATATTTCAATTTTAAATCAGGATTTTAAAATGATGTTTATCTAATGTCTGATGTCAGTTAAAACAATGTGCGTCTGATGTTTCAGGTGACATTATAAATGCTAATGGGACTTTGGTTGTGAAACATTACTTAAATAATAATAGTAAACTGATAAATATTACATTTTGTAAAATTACTCTTTTTACAATTTTTGTGGCTTTTAAAATTTCTGTTATTAATCTCATGGAAGATTTTATTTGCCATCAAATGAACGAAAGTAAACTTAAGAAATCAGCAGGTCAAAAATTAATTTAGCATGTACAACACTCAGTTAAAATTAATGACTTGTAGCTCATTGGAAAAAGCAAAAAGTTATCTAGCGATTCAAGTGAGTAGAATTTTGATACAACTATTCATATAGTCTTTGTGTTCATATAGTCTTCTATTTACCACTAGCTCATAACAGAGGATATTATCTTTGCTGCATGACAGTCAATATTTTTATGAAATCAGGGAGGGGGTGAAATGGGAAACCAAGTCTGGTTCATTGAGAGTGAAGAGGAACATAACTTGGTTGGTAGTTCCTCAAATTGTATTCGTAGCAAAGCTAATACAGTAGACCCCCTCTTAACCAACCTCGTTTTAACCGACGATCGGATTATCCGCCCTTGTTGGTCAAATGTTAAAGGTCGTTTTAACCGACCCTCTTTTGAGAACAGTTTGGTTTAATCGCCCTTTTCTAGGAATTGCAGCATTTCCGTTAACATACCCAGCGATAGAAATGTTACGCTCGACTTTACAGTTTGTTGCGGGTTAAAATATTTTGAATATTTATCTTATATTTAGTTTACTGAAATGTTTTTTTTGGACCGTGTTTTGGAGTTATTTATAAGATTTCTACAGAATAATTTAGGGAAATAGGCTGAAAATTGTAGTATATTTTCTAAATAATCCACGAACGGCTTTAGAATAATGTTAATAGAAACTATTATCAATAGAGCTATTATTTTGGTGATGGCCTGGTACTTGCAATAATTCTTGGTTCTTAAACGTGAGATTACAACATAGAAGTCTATCAACAAGAATGACAATCAATTATGCATTCATCAGTGATATGGAACTCACCGGGACAAGGAGGATTGGAGTGGCAATACATCTCATGTCTGTCCATCCCGACACACACTCGACCGCCAAAGGCTGGGGCAGGGTTGCCGCACGTCCGGCGACGGGTCTTTACAGCCACTCCACAGGTCTGCGAGCACGCTGACCAGGCTGACCAACTGCTCCAGGCGCCGTGCACTGTGCAGTTGGCCACCCTGATGCTGGGCCCGATGCAGGCATCGCCTCCGTGGCTCGGGGCCGGGTTGTCGCACCTGCGAGTGGAGCACTGACACTCATCTGCCGTGTCGTTGTATGTGGCGTGGGTGCAGGGGGACCACGCCGACCAGGCTGACCAACCTCCTGATACTGCAACACAAATTAAATTGATCACACTGTGATATGTTTTTATTAGTTTGAAAATAAAATTGTCAAGTTAATGTTTGTGTTTCTCAACAAAGTCACATACAAATTTTTTTGAAAATCTGGTTTAGTCTGTTATTTAAATAAGTAGACTACACTATTATAAAATCCAATAGAACTGACGGGCCCAAGATCAAGCTTTTAGACAGGCCAGCGGATTTTTAAGCATTATGTCAAATAATCCCAAGATCTTACGATCAGGCTGCTTGAGACCTTGGCCTTGATCGTTTCTATTGGTTCTTAAGCCCGTTTCCACAATGCCAGCTGAAGAGCCAATGGGCATAAAGCAGTCCAATGCCAAAAACGTATTGGTAGCATGTGTACACTTCCTTTTTAATATTTATAAATGAATATCTAAAAATCGGCAATAAATTGATATAATAATGATTTACAGTCTTTTTTGGCATTGTGAAAACACGGCTGAAGTGTTCACAAGCTGAAAAAAGATTTTTGCTACTGAACTGTCATCTGATGGCTGGCTCTTCAGTTGGCATTGGAAAAAACAGGCTTTTTCTATCACACCCTGAGTGGAAATTAAAAAACAGTAACTTGGAGCAGTTTGTATATTTTGTGTACGGTACTTAATATGACATAAATAAAATTGAACAATTGTTCATAATGTAAGACTATTTTTTGCCCTTTTAGATATTAATTTATCATCATATAGTATCAGGTAGTAACTTAAACATGATAACCAAAGGATTCAGCAAAAATACAATGGTTCATATACCAAGTGATAATGACCCTTAATTTCTTTTCCTTATAGCCTAATGAAAAATTATTTCAATTAATAGTAATATTTCATTACTAGGACCTAAAGTGACGCTTTTCATACAAGGTCAAGTTTTACAATAGAGGCTGTAAGCCGAGGTTGAAAAATTACCAAATAACGAAAAGCAGCTTTAGGTCCGTGTGATGAACTATATTTTTCATTAAATCGCTCAATACAACACGCAAACTACTAAGAAAACCAAAATGTTACAGCTTGTTTACCTTTAAAGATACCTCCCAAAGATGCTTCCATCTTGTTCTTGCTATGTGAAGCAATCAGCTGATTGTTTCATTTGTGTTAGGTTAGACTGACAGCAATGAACAACAATCGCCGTACAAAATGCATGCAATAATCGATTGGTGAAATAAGCGAGTTTCACAAATTGATTAAACTGACAACAATGCAACAATGAATTGCAATTTAGTACATAACCGATAACCACTCCGGATGCAATCGATAACTCACCATCAACGCTGACGTACAATAACGATGAATGTTTCGATCATGTGTAATCGAATGAAGATTGTTCAATTATTTACCTCGAGTCAAAAGTATCATCAACAACGATCTTTTTGGTCCTAGGAAAATAATAATCATCAAATCATATGTTATTATTCAAGGACTAAAAGGAACAACTTTTGAATACCAATGCGTGTGTCAAAAGCAGCTGTTTTGAAGCAGTATGACAAATCATTCGTCCAACTCACTGGGCATGTTGAGGATGGGGCACTGGGTGGCGTCCTGGTGCCAGGTGGAGACGAGGGGGTCGTTGTTGGGCGCCGGCATGCAGCGCTCCTTGTGCTCGCTCCAGCCGCAGTACGGGTCCATCGCGTTGACACACGCCAGCTTGGTCTGGTGGCGGCCACAGTGCTGGGCGGGGATACGCAGCAGCTGCTCCTGCGTCCCCACGTACACAGAGTTCTGCGAACAGGAGAGAGAAAGGTGAATGGTGCACTCGATATAATGCTTGAGTTGCTTTTAAACTTAGGAAATTAGCAAATTTAAATAGGCCTAGTAATATACTTTTTATATCTCACTTTTGAGGGGGGTCCATATAGCATGGTGGTGAAAAATTAAAGTTGAGCTTAACTGTTCTGAAAAGATTAAGTTCATTTAAGAGGGACTTCAAGTCCCTTACAACTACCTCCTCATTCTCTAAAGCCATTGTTCATTTCCAAAATCCGTACAGCCACAACTGTTGTGATCCGTACAGCCACTAAATTGTTGATTAATAGCTCATTTGAAAGAGGTAACATTATCTAGGAATTCCAATGAGCAGAATCTTAGTATAGATGTTTGATTATTTTAAAAAATCACCAATAATTAGATTTTTGGTTTTTTTTAATCCTGCTCACTGGAATCACAAGATGTTTTTTACTCTTTTAAATGAGCTTTAAATAAAAGACTTTGGTTGAGCTATACCAAATTCTGTAAACTTTGGTATAATGCGATGTTTGTTTAGACGAACCTACAATGAATATTACTTTAATGACTGAGACCATTTTATAACAGCTTATTGTGAGCCCAGATTTACCTGCAGTCCAATTAGTACAATACTGCTCAACATAGTCTATTGCATTACACTTAATCTATACTCTCATAATAAGAGCAGTGGTAGCTTACTGTTTCTTTCAAGTATTGCAACGTCAGAATAGGAATGTTCACATCAACTGGAAACGGCCTCCAGATTTCCAGAACACACGTTGTCTGTGTTCTTGAAAGGACGGATATTTTCTTGATCAAACCATCCAAAGTGGCGACATAGAGAACATGCACAGCCCTGAAACAATCACCACATAGAGATAAATAAATATAATTATCACGAAAAACTGAAAGATTTTCTTGTGCTCTATGTATATTTATAACACCCAACTGTGACGTTTTCAGTTGGCCGTCATGACTTACTGCATATTCAGATTTTGACTGTACGTCGTTCTTCTTTCTCTTTCCGAGGTTAAAAAATTAAAATTGCACATTAAGATATATTCTTTTACTGATATTACGTTTTCTCTGAAGTTTGGTCAAAATTCGGTTATATTATTTTATTCTTGGGCAACACCCATTTTAATTTGACTAAAATTATTATCCTTGGTCAAATAATTGAGGTTTGTCACAGACCCAAACACTTAAAAAATGGGTTACACAGTAAAACTAAGGTGGGTGTTGCCCAAAAATTAAAATAACATTGCTCTCTCCGCCCATAAGTAGTCATGTCATTTTGATCAAAGTCCAATTGAAATGAGAATTTTTCAGAAATGACAAGTATTTATGTGCCTTGGATGAAAAATTCCCCCATTTTTTCTTTGATTTGAGCCTTGAGGGACCTGCACTTCTTATTTTTTGCTAGATGAGCTACTCTTCATTAACACGTTTGCTGCGGACCACCCAATGGCGAGGGTTCATGAGGTGCAGGCGGTGCGAGGTAGCGAATCAGCGAACCCGATTTATTTCTGTCCGACTAAACACAAAACACTAGCGGTGATGGTACTGCGCAACCACAAGAGTGGACATAGTTCACTGGAACATCCACAAATACAGCACTGCCTGGACTGCACCTGTCCACTTATATTGCCAATATGAGGGCAAAATCCCAGAAAAACAGGACAAAACGGTTGGTTTGATAACACTGCCAGAGGGAAATTTTTTGGGGAAATTTAGTACCAACCTACACCAAAATAAAGCCCACATTTATAGGTACATGCTGGCAAAAAATTATTATTCCCAGGCGCCACACTGGTGCTCATTAAAGTAAAGTTTGGGTGTTTTGTGCACTGGTAGACCCATAGTGTGCCATGCGGGAACGACCGCAACTATGAGTATACCCGTACTACACAGCGAACGTGTTAAGAGAAGAAGTCAGTCAAGACCTTCAGAAAATGCAAAATTTTTCTGTGTGTTATCATTATAATCCTTAATAACCACAATTAAGATAAATCAATTATTTTTTCAAACCATTTCTTAAAATATTTATAATTTATTTGGAAAGAAATATATTGAAAATGTGTATCACTTACATGTGCAGCTTGGTGGGCAACACATCAACAGCGATGTGTGTGATGGTCTCCAGCTGGGACGTGTACAGCGGCGTCTGCGAGGTTGGCTGCACTGCACTGTCCATCAGCTGATACCTGGAGGACTGCAGCACTGACTGTGTATTCTGCTGACACTGCGTCTGTCGGGAGCCCGAGGAGGAGGGGGAGTGGCGCTCCCACGCCGAGCCTACTGACGCTTGGTACTTGAAGGCTCCGTTGAATGCTGACTGTATCGCGGTTAGGTTGAAGGAGCATATCGCTGAGCCAGGAATGCTGTTCCTGTGACAAGAAATGGAAAGCTAGTCAATTTTAAGAGGAAAATATATTGAGAGGATGGTGGAGTACTCCGTATTATTTTAAAAGAATACGTTTCTGCCATCCTCTGCGGTTTCATGAGGGGCATTCCCACGATATCATCAGAATACCACGCTACCACCCATCCCATACAGAAACTTCATTCATATTCTTCTTTAAATACACCAGGATAATTTATGTTGGTATCTTGATATTTTAGCAAGAACTTATTTCTCTTAGGTGTTGTAGCCGAAGTTGAAAAATTCGAGTGGGTTGCAAACATAGTACACTAAAATTTTATCATGAAAAATTATATTATATTTGGTAATAATTAGAGGAGAGAGGATCGTTGTTTCTTTTTTCGGTTTTGGTGATACTTGTTTCATAAAAATGTGGAAAACACTCTTTAATTAGGCCTATAGAATAACATTTTTTTCTCATCTTAAATTTTGAGTGATGATTTTACCTGGGTGTTGTAAATGTTGCATAAACGAGACCCTCGTCTGGCAGGTAGGTCATTCCTTGAATCTCATCAAAATAAAAGGGATATTCTCCTGGCAAGGAGCAGTTCAGTCTTGCTTTTAAAAATGTTGTCCAATTGTCTCGTAACATCAGCTGACCACCTTGATCATTCTTGCACACTCTGGCGATTCTTGAGTAAATTTTCTGAAATAACAAATTTCATTTATAGCACTTAAAACTTATGTAAGTAAAAGCAAAAATATTCACAACATAAAAGCCAAAAGCCATTGATTTTTAAAATAGAAAATGGAATTTTTCACAACAAAATGTTTATAACCATACATTATACATTATACATGATACATTATACATTAGCTGAAATGGCGACCTACCCAGGTAGGTATTTTAAGCCAAGTATGAATGACAGATGAGTGAAGGATGATTGTGGCGCGATCTTGTAGTCTTGTTACTGACTAAGGCCGACATATTCCATAGTAAAAGTAGACCTTAAAGATCTTCAGACAAGCATCTGTATAGCTAAGCATTATGTTCTGATGCTTAGGTTTGGTTCAGATAATTCCCAAAAAATGTTAATTTTATAACAAGATGTCTCTGGTATCAACAAATTCCAATACAAATTAAATGTGCGAATTAAAAACAGCTTATTTATTACACTGCAGCTTAGCAAAATTTACACTGTTATTTCGTAAACAGATCTGGATGAAAATTTAAATAAAAGTACACTGATGTAATTAGGCTAAAGAAAATCAAACGTGATTGCTACACAAAAGTTAAACTTTATATCAAGGGCTAAAACAGTAATCACTGCAAGTGGTACTTACTTACCTTTCCACAATTAATATATTCCACAGCGCTCTCTCGGAAAAGGAAAAAGACGAATGCATCTGTTTCGAAAGAGCCGACAAACTGGGGTTCATTGAGCCACTTGGAGTTGTATTGGTTGGTGCGCAGGTAGGGGGCGCCGAGGTCGCGGGTGATGGCGTGGTCGGTGTTTGAGAAATCCATGGGGCTACCGGCGAAGTACTGGCCGTCCAGGGTCATCAGCGCGGTGATGTTGGAGTGAGGCGAGTACGGACACTTGGCCACCCCCTGCACCCACTCCAGCACTCGGCTCACATCCTCCATCTGTCAATAGGGAGATTATTGTTAAAAATGTTGAATGGTCGACTAGAAAAAAAAAATGGCACAACCGATTTTACTAAATTTGAATAGCCTATACGTTTTCCAAGGCTCATTAATCTATGGCCTGATGACCATCTTATGATATACTGTAGTGGCAGCAAGTAAGCAAGTTCAAAATATTAGGTATTATACTTGGATATATAAATTATGAGAGGCATATCATCCATCCTACCTCAATATGTATGCATTTAAAATATGCCCAAGTTCTGTCAGTATCTCGATTATTTATTTATTGACTGATGACTCTGTTTGCTATTATTTATTGATCCTAACCAGGTTAATCATGATTTCATGTCAGGCACTGGGACTATGATACATTACAATACTCAGACGAGAAATTGTATCAGACCTTTCTGATTACTAGTTATAAACAATTCTATTGCAGGGCTGAGGAACATGTTCGCTGATGGACTACAATACTCATAAGAATAAAAAAAGCTTAATTGTGTGTGGTATATTTTTAAATTTTTCTTCTGAACGCCTACCATGAAAATCCCCAATGATTCGCTTTCCTGTTGTGTCTACTCAATGGTCTTTACCTCTCTCCAGGAGCACTGCGGGGTGAAGGCGTTGGTGCCGCAGCTGAACAGCCGCTTGCCGTTGCTCAGCAGCACCTTGATGTAGTTGTGGCAGTCGGACTCCGTCTGGCCCTTGTCCTGGCACAGCTGCACCTTGTCGGGCGGAGCCAGCCACACGGCTCTCTCCAGCCTCTGCAGCTCCCGCAGCTTCAGCCGGTACAGCGAGTCCCTGCGACAGATAGTCACACTGTCAGTTGTGGCAGTCCTGGCACAGCTGCAGCTTGTCGGGCGGAGCCAGCCACACGGCTCTCTCCAGCCTCTGCAGCTCCCGCAGCTTCAGCCGGTACAGCGAGTCCCTGCGACAGATAGTCACACTGTCAGTTGTGGCAGTCCCGGAACAGCTGCACCTTGTCGGGCGGAGCCAGCCACATGGCTCTCTCCAGCCTCTGCAGCTCCCGCAGCTTCAGCCGGTACAGCGAGTCCCTGCGACAGATAGACACACTGTCAGTTGTGGCAGTCCTGACACAGCTGCACCTTGTCGGGCGGAGCCAGCCACACGGCTCTCTCCAGCCTCTGCAGCTCCCGCAGCTTCAGCCGGTACAGCGAGTCCCTGCAACAGACAGACACACTGTCAGTTGTGGCAGTCCTGGCACAGCTGCACCTTGTCGGGCGGAGCCAGCCACATGGCTCTCTCCAGCCTCTGCAGCTCCCGCAGCTTCAGCCGGTACAGCGAGTCCCTGCGACAGATAGACACACTGTCAGTTGTGGCAGTCCTGGCACAGCTGCACCTTGTCGGGCGGAGCCAGCCACATGGCTCTCTCCAGCCTCTGCAGCTCCCGCAGCTTCAGCCGGTACAGCGAGTCCCTGCGACAGATAGACACACTGTCAGTTGTGGCAGTCCTGACACAGCTGCACCTTGTCGGGCGGTGCCAGCCACACGGCTCTCTCCAGCCTCTGCAGCTCCCGCAGCTTCAGCCGGTACAGCGAGTCCCTGCGACAGATAGACACACTGTCAGTTGTGGCAGTCCTGACACAGCTGCACCTTTTCGGGCGGAGCCAGCCACATGGCTCTCTCCAGCCTCTGCAGCTCCCGCAGCTTCAGCCGGTACAGCGAGTCCCTGCGACAGATAGACACACTGTCAGTTGTGGCAGTCCTGACACAGCTGCACCTTGTCGGGCGGAGCCAGCCACATGGCTCTCTCCAGCCTCTGCAGCTCCCGCAGCTTCAGCCGGTACAGCGAGTCCCTGCGACAGATAGACACACTGTCAGTTGTGGCAGTCCTGGCACAGCTGCACCTTGTCGGGCGGAGCCAGCCACATGGCTCTCTCCAGCCTCTGCAGCTCCCGCAGCTTCAGCCGGTACAGCGAGTCCCTGCGACAGATAGACACACTGTCAGTTGTGGCAGTCCTGGCACAGCTGCACCTTGTCGGGCGGAGTCAGCCACACGGCTCTCTCCAGCCTCTGCAGCTCCCGCAGCTTCAGCCGGTACAGCGAGTCCCTGCGACAGATAGACACACTGTCAGTTGTGGCAGTCCCGGAACAGCTGCACCTTGTCGGGCGGAGCCAGCCACACGGCTCTCTCCAGCCTCTGCAGCTCCCGCAGCTTCAGCCGGTACAGCGAGTCCCTGCAACAGACAGACACACTGTCAGCACCTTTCGATTCTTGAGTTTGAAAATGCTGTAAAATTTGGTCTATTACAGGTTTATATTACAACAATTATTATGTAAATAAATAAATTGGCTCAGGTGGAATTTGCCTCAGTGTGGGTTGCATATTCTTTAGGACTTTGATTTAGTAGGTCACAAATTTAACTTCAAGGGCAAACACTTCTATATGGGTTCATGCAATTAAAAAAAATATTTGTAAAGCCAAGCAACTCAATAACTAAGAGCACATATGGCAAAAATAGGAAAGTTCAGTAACAGTGTCTCTCGTTGAAATACGTTGAAGATATCTATGATGTCAAATTAAGGGAATAAGAACTTGGTAGGAAAAGAGGTTACAAAAAAACGAAGTATTAATTTGAGTTGTATTCAATCGTTCAACTGTCAGGGAATCTCCAGACTCTAGTGAAGATTTTTAAAGACATAGGGAATGCTAATTCAAGCACCAAAGGAATGCCAACTATCGCTTGGTCTCTGATGATACGCAAGAAATTATGAGGAGAAGAGTTCAGACAGAAGGTCGCTTACACAATGACTCAACTAATAGCAGATTTCTAGAGATGAGACAACAAAAGGGTGTGAAGGAGTTATGCAAGAAGGTCAATTTAATCAATGACTCAACTAATAGTGGATGTGTGTAGTGAAGAGACATTATGCCATGTGAAGGTGTAGCTGGTTGTAGAAATCAAATTGTTATTACCATGCAGATGCCCACAGCACACACCACTTAACAGTCAATAGCACAACACTGCACTACACTTTGACGGCCTTGACACAAGCCTTCGCGGCCATATGGCCCGCTGCATGTGCCTCTCTCTGTGATTGCTGCTTTGTGCTCATCTTCTCCTCACTAAACAAGGAGGTGACCTCTCCATGTTAAGTTAGAAAGGAAATCAAATTAAATTTAGCAAATTTGAAATAAAAAAAAGTAGTATATACTAAAACTAAATTCATAAAAAGTCTAATAAAAACTAACAACGACGACTGTTCAGGAGGTGTGGTTGTTTGAGAAACATCATTCAGAGACATGGACGCCGACAAACGGGGTTGTATAAGTTGTGGCCGCTGAAATTACAGAGGTGTTTGGTAAAAATGCTAATCTGAATCATAAACCGTGTTCAACAGTTCACAAGCGCTTTCACCCTTTCAAGAAATGTTGAAGATATTTACGAGTAACACATTGGAACCAGACAAGTTCTGGAGATAACACTAAATCAGCAGAGGCGCCTGTGACCGAGCTACCGGCCTCGATAGTTATAACTTTATAACCTCTTAATGAGTCGGTAGTAGTAAAAGTCGAGTTCAATAAACAAATTTCCAAATGATCTTTCACAACATTTTTTTTTTTATTTCAAAAGGATGGTTTCGGAAACGTGCAAACGTATATTTAAATAAAATGTAATAACGTATTTAAAACTGTATTAAACCTGTATGGCACAAAACTTAAAATTGTCAGTGTGAACCAACATACGGCAGTAGAAAAGAAAGATGTAACAGTGTAACATTCAAGGTACAAGAAATCATCATTACTCGGTCTACCGAACAGAGCCGGCGTAATTGGAGCGATATAACTCACGTCTCCGTCGAGGCTCGAGCAGGTAGGCTATCGTAATTTGATTGTCGGTTTTGCTCGTGGCGTGTGAAGTTGGATGACATAGAAGTCGGTGTCAACAATCTGTCGACTAATGACGTGATTGAAGAAGAAATTTTTTTCTTCAGTGTTTGGCAAAAGTGTCAAACACACTATCAAGCGCTATTCATCTTGCGTCAAACACAGAAGCATTTCACATGTTATAGATGTGCTTGATGCAAGATCATGAACAGTAAAGTCATGTTTTCATCGATGTTTATTTCAAGCATTTTGCGATCAAATGGAAATTTTATTGCCCGCAGTAGAAAGAGAACACGATGCCAATCACGGGGTTGCCAATACATCATGATTCAATTTCATTAAACACTCTAGTTGAAGTTAATTGTTAGAAAAACAAACAACATAATGGCGCTCACTGCAGAAGCGTAGGTCGGTGAGAAACCCGACAAGACGTTGGAGGATAAAACACATAAAGTTATCGCGGAACAATAGTCCGAGGCGAGGCGATCGCAGAAGTCGTGGAAGCGGCAACAATGGAGTCTGCACGGGGAGAGATAGCATCGCCATCTGGCGCGACGGCCGCGCAGCCGATAGTCAATGTTGGCTCCTAATTGAAAACCACCAACACTAATACAAGTGCGCCAACCAAACTAAACACAACAAACGACTGATGCGACTGTGAACGTGCATTTTGCGTGTTTGGAATTATTATGAACGTGTAATTTATAGTGATAATTTAAATACATTTTTCCAATTAGAGCGTGTAAGGGAGCTCCAGTAGCACACTGTTTCAATGTTTCAATCAAAATACTTAATGAACGCTGAGCCGATTTTAACGATTCAAACTGTATACTTGGAAAATTTTGGTCAGACTAAAAACGCGTATTTTAATTGCGATTAAAATGTAACTTTCCGTTCGGAAAGGTGTCCCATGCAGGTAGAGAAAAATGCAGGGCAGAGATGGTTTCTGCATTAATTTCTCCTAAATGCAGGTGGTCAAATTAGGGATTGCTGTACAGAGCAGGCTTAGAATGTAGACAAAATTTATTTTACTTTTTTTTATAACAAATTTTTTAACCTTAAAAAATAATTTTAATTTTAACTGAATCTGGAGTAGCTATCATTAAAGTTAAAGTAACCAAAAGTTCAACTGTGTAAGAGTAAAATCGAGATTGGAGATCGGTAGGCCCTCCACATAAATCGAATGAAAAATCAAATGTAAAATCCGTAATTTTTTATACAAGCGGACGCCTGATTGCTGACAAAAGCGCCGAGTGCTGATGCCGATTTTGCAACGCCGGGCTCCTGAGGACGGTTGCAGCGCTCTCGGGGATGCACGATCTGCTCAAACAATGCGCCATATCGCGCGCCATCTCCGTGATTTACATCCGGAATACATTATCGCCAATGTCTCGGGCAAATTATCAATAACGTGAGGCGAGGGCTGTGGGCTGTGCAGCACGGGGAAAACCATCGTTTGAAAACGTCTAGTCTCGTATGGATGAAGCGTTCAACACAGACAATACAGCCTCTGTCTGTGTAGGCTGTCATTGAAATTCATATTTTATCATTACTTTGGTGTTAAGGCGATATTTAAATTACTCTTAAGACGCACATTAATAATTTGGCAAAGACCGACAGATCTGATTCACCATCCATGAAGGACCAGGACAAAACGCACTTAGCTCGTTAAGTTTCAATCATTAGCTATTTAAATTCTTCCCAAACTTTCAACAGACATGTCTATTGCTTGTAAGCTCCTATATGGTTACTCAAAATACCAGTGTATTCCCCCTCATCTTGACAGTACAATTCATCTTACCACCTTGAATGCCATTGGTCGTTGTAGGACACTAATTATGAGATCTGGTTGAAGGGATTTTGAACCCGTGAAACATCGGAGTAACAGATTGGATTTGTAAAGCCGAGACTAAATCAAAACAACTCCACAGTTTTAAAAATCCGTAAATGTTTGGGAAATTTGTCTTACTTATTTTCTTTACACAGCTCTCGCAGGATAGCGACAGTAAATCACATCACACAATTATTGGTAGTTTAGTGACAGTACAGAGGAAAACCTCTACATTTCGGACAGGAAACATGTGAACCTGATGTTATGAATTGAGACTTACAGCTTGCCGAATAGCACCGCTGGGCTCGTTACTTCTTGTTTGTTGGCTCTCTAGTAGATACATCAACATAAACAGTAATGGCATGCATAATGAACAATGTTCGTCTAGGACAAAGGAGACTTCTCAGAAGCACTCAAGTCTCATAGGGGGTTCAATGTTCTTTGCAATACTCCTAATATTTATTTGTTGATTAAGATATGTTATTATCAGTTTCTTCAGCAATTATTAGAATTAAAAAAACAACTTTCATCAGCTGTTTGTAAAAAGCATAAAAATCTATAAAAACGGTTTGAATAATTGATTTTGTCTAAATTAAAGATTATGAGAAAAAATGTTGAGATAGAACAGAAAATAATCTTAAAATCCTTGCTACTGCAACGAGTTATCTTAATTGCGCGATGCTGAATTATTTATTTTGTCACTTCTGCAATCCCGCGCGTTGAGGTCTCTGGGAGAAGTAACGTTGCAGTTGATGCCAATTCGCAGTCTCAGGCAGAGCGCCAGAATGGCAGGTCTAAATCATGCCGTTTCCATACTTGAACAACAAATCCAACGGAGTGCGACGTAAGTCAAGAGGGGGCGAGCGATTCAACATTAAAAAGCTTTGTGGTCTGCCAAACCCATTTTGTATTTAAAGCGGTAATAACCAAATAAAAAGTTATAAAAACAACTGTATAGTGACTGTATAGCGGAACAAAACTAGGTCATCGAAGAGTGAAATCAAAATTTGGCGGATTCATAATAATAATAATAAAAATCCACGTCGAATTAACCCATATTGGTGAGAACCACTAATAATGGGAGTAATAACACTCGTAGTGGAAAGTATATACTAAACACAGATAACATCTAGTCGGTCCGAACCCTCAATGTGCGAGCAGAGCGGCAAAAGTGGCACAAACAATGATAATAAATACGGTGGGAGATACGGAGGACATTAACAAATGCAGAACAAGATATGGGGGAACGAAACAACCGAGCAGAATAAAGAAACGAGTCGCCACGCCTTTATCGTATTCTTGGCAATCGGCAACGCCGCCGCGGCGCCGGAAGAATCGGAATGCGATCTCCTAAATAAACCGATGGAATCGCGGTTTTCGCTAACGACAAAGGGGTCAATTTCGGCAGGATTGCCGTTTGTTCCATGGGCCAGCTGGGGTGAAAATCTGCGAGTCCTGCGGGTAGGGCGCAGGGAACGCACGGGGATGTTGGGCACAGGTGGTGTGTGGTTGGCAGGTTCATTCACCGCGGTTGGCGGAGGTTTATGTCGGCGACGCCCGCACGACCGGCTGCGAGCACCGGGCCGATGCCGATGTGCAGCAGATCTCTGATACGGCGTGCAATTAGAGAGTGACTGGGGAAACAAAGTGCCGGAACAGGAGGCCAAATACTATTATCTGTAAATAATTTTGATCTGAACAAATAAGCACTATACTCAGATTTTCAGTAAACTAAAAAAGAAAACTGATATTTATAATTTCTTCATAAAACATCTGGACTGAGTTGCCAGCTCTTCTTTCCCATTTTAGTTTTGTTATTTGTACTTTCGTTCAGAATTGTTAAAAAGCCATGCTGTATAGTTTATTACTGATTGAAATGGATATAAAACAGTGTTCGAAGCACTGTACCTTCCAAAGAATATAGTACCGGCACATATGAAGTATAGATAATTCGTCTGTGGTACCGGTAACAATCGTATGTGCAGGTTAGCTGGATAACTGCCAGAGTGAATTAGTTTAATCCAGCGAGCACAGAAAAGAAATAGAGAGGCCAGCCGAGCGCGGCGGTGTAGCCAAGTTAGCAGCGCCCGTGTCCGCATGAGGAGTGGGGGGAACGGTGAGTCACCCTAGTGCCGAGCGTCTTGTGCGCTGCCAGGGGCCACCGCCTCGGATATCTCTGCTATCAGCAGCTGTCTGTTCACTTGTTTACATTCAGCTGGAGCGTTCACTTGTATTGTATGAAAGCATGCCTCAACATTGCGTGGCTTACGGTTGTAATAACAGTGGGAAAATTGAAGGAGTAACTCATCACAGGTAAGGAAAAATATTAGTATGGGTTGAATGTATATTATTAAGTAGGGGTGTGCGAGTAGTGATTTTTGAAGTCGAGTCGGGTCGAGTCAAGTTTTGAATAATACCCGCGAGTTTCGAGCTTTTTTCGAGTCGAGTTTTTTTTTAGTTTATAATATAATAGTCATCATGTTTCTACATAATGGTAAAAATTATTATTATTACTCAAATAAAAATTACAATTTTGAGGTAATTAAACTTAAAAGAGTTACTGAACTAAGAACAGGAATACAAATAAATGATAACAAAAAAAATCAAGAAAACCTTTTACTCAAACTCACAATAATTCTTGATTTGATATATTTTTCCAGCCTAACTTGTGTTTAAGGCTTACCTGGGTTTTGAAATGAAATGACCAATTACCTGACTCAATTCATTATTAAAATATTTCCTTTTGAGTTATTCACACAGATAAATTTTCACTGTCAACAAAAAAAACAAATTTTTTATTTATTTTGAATGGTTCCTAAAATATAACAAAAATAATAATTTTAAGCGATGTAATAATAAATAACCTCAAACAATAAAAAATATATTCTATAAGTATAAAAGAGGATGTTGGTATGTATATATATATATATTTAGTTGGCACGGATAAACTCAGAAACCGCTGGACCGATGGCCACGAAACTTGGTACATACATGTAGAATTTCATGGAGTAGGTTTATACACCTTCAATTTCGTGATAACTTTCAGGGCTTAGCCCTGGGACCGTCTTAAAGGTACCCATGTCAGGGATTTTGAAAGAATTTGAGTTAGATTTGTTTACCAACAAAACATATGAAAGCAAAATTTAAAACAGGTGATGTAAATTAATGGTATTTCTTTCTGCTATTTAACTGTATTTGTTAAAATGAAGATTTTTTACTTGGTGCCAGGTGGTAAATGAAATAGACTTTTGCATTTTTTCAAAGTGCAATACACTATATAAAATGCTGATATGTAGTATAACATAAAATAAATAACTGATTACTGAAGGACTCCAGTGATCACTGATCACTTATACTTGAAGAACTTTTTTTATGACAACTAACTGCTATTTGAAGAGGAAGAGTGTGCTACTGAAAAGAATTAATTTTACCTACAGCACTTTAAAAAAATTGCCGGGACGGCTCATTCAAACGTTTTGCTCAATATAGAGTCTAAAAACGTAAGACAGCACTTTTTAATAATTGCTGGAGTGGATTGTAATTTTTTGTTCAAGGTAGACCCTAAAACATTAAGAAAATGATCTTTTACAGTAAATAAAATTTCAAGCTATCTTCTTTGGTTCATCAAACACATAATATGCCTTCATGTAGGAAATAAATAGGATTTCTAATACGCAGGTCTGCTGCGATGGGGGTGCATAATAAAGTTTTAATTAAGGGTAACATATGCGAGTAGATTCAAAGTGCCGTCGAAAAACCCAAGGGTGCCGTTCCTTATATTGTGCCCCATGATCATCATCAGGGCAAGCTCAGGTACCGTGGAAACGACCATAAATGCTTCTCGGCGTTCGTCTCTGTAAATTGGCCTCTTGAGTGTGTGAGCGCAATCCCCTTCACCTGATAGCACGATCGACTGGACAGCCGACACAAGCAAAACGCACTTGCAAGAGGAAGGACCACCGATATTGGGCTGAGCCTACCCAGGGCAGCAACACCATTTGGGGCTTTGTCGGTGGGGTGTTGGATATGGTCACATTTTTATGTACAGGCACTTTATGCAGGAATATAATACCCCCGTCGTAGCAGACCTGCGTACTAAGAGCGAATTTCTAAAAACTTTTGCTTTATGGAAGAACATTTGATATGTTCAAAGAAGTAGATACATTAGATACATTAGATTTTACAATAAGAAAAATAAATGGGAAAGCAAAATTATATAATTCATGGGTGATAGTGTATGTTTAATTTTAATCGTGAGCGAAGCCACGGGTTCTTCTAGTAGTGATATAAAAATGTATATGTCTTTAATAACTAAAAAGAACTTTTTACTTCAAGTATAACAAACGAGGGTTCAGTTATATTCGTTAAAGATGGATTGACATTGTGAAAAAATGGCCGTAATATTCTTTCGCACGGACCAAGTACTAATTTCAAAAGTTTTAAACCACTGTATTGGCCTCACATTATTTAACACTGACCATTACAACGAACAAGAGTTCGAGCAAAACCATTTAATCCTACTGTTAAATCAATAAGTAGGAAGTATTTGAACATAAGACTAATATCATTTCAGTAAACAATACAATAATAAACTTCACACCAATCGTGTTAGGAACCACCTGACTAAAGTTCTTACCTTTTTAGGTCAGTACTAGTAGGCAGATAAATACATGTTAGATTGTGTAATTAAGGCAATTTACTTGTCAGAATTAAAACTTAAAACAAAAGCCTGCTTATTTTCTTGTCCCCTTAATCATTCATTACTATTGTTTTTGTTACCAGAGGAGAAAAAAGTAAGCATAAAAACCATATAGTGAAAACGTTAAGTTTCATTAATCCACTCATGTGCCAGCAGTGAGCTACGCAACGTGGACGCAGTGGCAGCGCCTAGCTCCCGAGCCGCGTGCAGGACAGATTTTGTATCCTCTTCAACCTAACTTTTCTCCGTTACCAATGATCGTAGAATTTTCCAAAAAATATATGTTAAGGCTCAACTCATGCTCTCAAACTGTGCTGCAGACGAAACTTTCCTGACCAAAAAATAAAAAATTTCCTCACAGACTAACTTTTTCATGTTTTCACAATAAATTTAATAATTTCTTTAGGTATTTTTGATTAATAAAAGCAAAATGGAATATATACTATATTTTCAACCTTACTATCTGTGAGTAGCACTAATAAACACTATATGTTCCAAGTTTGGTAATTTTAGGACCACTCTAAGTGCTTCTAATCATCGTGTATTTGAAAAAGGTTTTCTAACGCTGTTTGTCTCATTTAGCGCGAGTTGTCCGCATAAGGAGTGGGGGAACATGGCTACAATGTCCGTAATGTTGGCTGAATACGTGTAGCCCCTCTATTTCTTTTCTGTGCTCGCTGGTTTAATCACGTTCGGACTCAGTAGCGACTTCTCTCAATTTGGTATTAAATCGACTAGAAAAATAATTTATAAATGTGGATTAACATGTCAACCGGATTCCCAAGTATAATTTAATGATATTTCAAACGATAAAAGACTGGTCTGACCTCAACAGAGAGCTCGTAAACTCGAGGTCCTCATTTTACTGACCGGTAAGAAGGCTGGAGCAGTAACACCAGCCTCCACCGTGATGGCTGTTGTAACGTAACGCGCAAAAAGAAACACCCTCGATACACATAGTAGAATATTTCAGGCGAAATATTGATTGTAAATCGCGTAACGACTTTGGGACTAGCAGCCAATGCTCCAGCAGCGACGATCGCAACCTGTGTGATAATCTGCTTCTTTACTTGGTGAGAAGTAACAGATTCATGTCCTTCCCATAAATCTGGATATCATTAACGGGTTCCAACACTTCAGAGCCTTTATATGAAAAAAACTGCGCTTTTCTACCTGCTTGTCTCCCGAAATGAATGTCATGTCAATACTATTCTATCTTTTCTCAAACTAAAATCCAACACCATAAAAGGATAACAATCCAAAATATTAGTTTTATTTAATTGAATTATTACAATTATTATATGTTTGGTGTTGTCTTAGTAAAATCGCCATACTCGCCATAATTAAATATGTAGCTGATTAAAATGTATAATCACCCCAAAAGCCTCTTCTGATAAACAATTTAATAACTACTTTACTACAAAAACTACGAACAACATGTAATATCGGAAATTTCGTTTCGCCGGCGCCGTAGTGAGAAACTGGTAATCGAAGATTTCCGCAAGTTTTGCCAACCTAGGATTCAATACTACCTTCTCATGCATTGTAAATCTAAACTATGATTAATTACATATAGTAATACATATACCACTTTACCAGTCACAGTTTTAAACTCGTCCTTGCTTGATGACCCGGGTTTCGATCTTTCTACGCCTTAATCATACAATTATGGGTGTTTAAAATATCCAAACGACGTCGACAATAACATAAATTCACAAAACACATGAGGATATAGGTAAACACAAATGATTTGAAACAACTAGTGACGGACGGAACGTGTCGGGTTGACCGGTGACCGTGTTCTAAACTATGATTGTTAAAGGTGCTGCTATACATACACGTCACGTCACGTCGCGTCCACTTACGGCCAATTCGGCGATACCGGAGGGGGTGCTATACATATTCCCATCGATTCGCATCGATTCGCACCGATTCGCATCGATTCGCATTTCCTAGTTTCTAAGAGCCTAATGGCCGATTGGACGTCGGTGTAGTGTAAGTGTCCCAATTCGGCCGATTCGGCCGTGTATGCTCTTCAGAGCATTCGAGTCGGGCCGTGCCGTGACGTGACGTGCATGTATAACCGGTTCCATTTGATTACACAGGTTTCATTCACATCGAAAATGGACGCGACGCGACGCGACGTGACGTGACGTGTATGTATAGCAGCACCTTAAGATTCCCGCAAGTTTCGCCAACTCAGGATTTATTTTATGCCTTCATACAGAAAAAAAACCCCGCCCCCCCCGGCCACGGGCCTATTCGGTTTCATATCTACTGATTCTTAACCATGTTAAGATTCCCGCAAACTTTGTCTTCTCATGCTCTCATACATTCTCATCTAAACTACATAGGTTAGTAAAACCTTAATCTCCAATAAATTGCGGTAATGTCAACTACTCGGAGGAGTCATAAAACGCCTAGAATACTGTATGTAAGTAATAAAACGTAGCAGGTTTAAACACCATCACTTCACGCCGAGGCCCACACACCGTCGTGGGAGGCGCGGAGGCCATGGAAAGTGGCCGAAGCACCCACGACCGCGACCACGGCACCACGGTGGCTGTACAGCACAACCGCGACGCCGACGCCGCGGTGGCCGGTCATGTACGGGTCATAACCGCGACACGGTGGACCGCGTGTCAGGTCCGAGGAGACAGGGGTTGACAAAGCGGACTTTCACCGCGCTGCGCCATATGGCGGCTTGCGAAAGTCATGCGTCGTACCTCAGCGCGACCTCGGCCAATCAGCTGGTACATGACGATGGTTACGGCTGTGACAACTGAGGAAACACACACGGCGGGTCTAGGCGGGGGATTCTTCATGACTTCGGTATCAACAAAATTGAATGGTTTCGGAAGCATGAACTCGTTTAGGAATGTTTGATCGGCAGTTTTGGCATAAGAGGACCTCGTAATTTAAGGTTACGGTGTCATTGTCCTGGATGACTTCGATAGAATAAAGTTTATTGCCTTCATCAAGTATTGTAAATGCATCAAGTTTCGTACCACCCGTAAATATTTTTAGAAAAATCTTAAACCGACGAACAACCTTGAAAAAGCGAGTTGTGAGCAGGTACAAGAAACATATAATGCTTTTATTGAACAGCAGTTTTGAGACTGCGCTGCCCACTTCCATTCTAACCGTGATTGGAGAATTACCAAGCAACTTAAGAAAACAACTTGAAAGGGAGGGTTGGGCGATTGGTTCAACTGAATTAAGACCGATTCATAAATTAATGCAATGTGCTAACAACCTTGTTGAAAGAATCAAAGAAACAACCAGAGCCAACTGTCCGCATATTTCAAAGCACTTGTACGATAATAGAGGAGACTGCCTTGCCTGCAAATGCGAACAATAAACGTTACCATCCACAGTAGCATTACTTGAGACTTGAGGACACCAAGAGTTGCATAAATATTAACGCCATCGCGACGAGAGCTAGGTTATGTTTCAATCCGCGAGGGAAGGAGGTAATATCAGAAACCTCAGGTGCCCCAAGTCTCCCACGTGATAATGCATCGCATCATTGCAAAGTTTACGTTGGCGTCGCTGCGTCGTTCGCGGCCGACACCTCACTACACCGGTAACACGTTATTTTATTGTCACAGTTGTTTTACGGTATCAGGGACAATTGTATCTTGAATATGTTAAGGAATAATCGAGGACTTGCATAAATGTGTAATACTGCTGTGTTTACCAGGTGACGTGTATTGACTTTGCATATTGAATTGACGTGTTTTGAGTTGAAAAAGAAACAATAATGTTGGTAAGCCCATATACACGACAAGCTAAATTAACTCATCAGATTTCTGAAATCGTTAAGATGCATTTGCAAACCTATACCTAAAGAGACAATCGTGTGCAAAGTTAGTTACTCTCTATAAAATGTAAGACTAATGTAAAAACATCACTGGAACTTTTTTGGCTAGCCTCTACATAGTTCCCAAAGCAGAACTTAGTTTGCAATGAGCACGATTGGAACAAAATTTCCTTCAATAATTTTAAAGGACTTTCATTGAAAATATCAACAAATTATCCCAAAATCATCTAATATCTTAGTTTTGCAATTAAAAAGCTCCTCTCGTAGTCTGACGAACCACAGGGCCATGTGACTTGGGTTGCATGTAGCACTAAAGTGTTGACACACAAATTTTTCTTCAATAAATTTAAAGAACTTTCATTGAGATATCAACAAAGTATCCCAAAATCATCTAATATCTTCGTTTTGCAATTCTCGCAGTCTCGTGCTCTTCTCGTAGTCTGACGAACCACAGATCCGTGTGATTCAGAGGGCATGCGTAGCATTCAAGTGTTTTCTACCATTCTGCCAGGCGCCACCCTGTGCCACCCTGCCACTCTACCACTCTGCCAGAGCTCCTCTGCCCTGCCATATGGCGCGCGGCCTTCGCCACTCCTACACCGTCACCGCCGCCACCACTGCACAGCTCGCCGCTTCTGGCCCAATTACCCGAGAAAGCTGCACCGACTTCGCCGGTAATTAATTTTACTGATGCGATAAATTTTCAGTAACAACCCCGTATAAGGCGGGCCACGGTTGATTGATACCTCGTAAAACCCACCTCGCGACAATTATGTGACGACGTCATCCGCTTACGGTATTTATTTTAAGTACGACAATTTATCACGAAGGTCTAACGTATAGCGGCAAGGGAATATACAGATAAAATACTACAAACGCAATGTAAGAGTTTTTTATTTGTTAAGAGGTTGTCCTCTTTTAACCTTGACTTTGCCCCACCCACGTAGACTCACCATAGAGCATAGATCAAGCTTGCCGTTATTTAAATGAGTTGACGGGTCAAATTTGAAGAGCAATTAATTATTTTATACTTTGAGCAGTTTTACAACGTAATGGAACATCTCTAAAATCACGCAGCAGCCCGACTGATTTAAAATATATATTTTTAAAACTGTATAAACGGTTCTGTAATTTGTGAGTTTTGTCATTTCACGGAATAGAACACTTTTGACACGTGAAAAATTCTTGAGAGTAGAAACAAATGGTGGAGTGGCGAGAATACCTTATCTAATAATGACCATCCATTCTCTGCCAGCCTATAAATATGCGTCGCAATTCTGAAGAGACTTTAAGAAAAATGTGTAAGACTAACCAAGTAAACAGAAATTAACGTAACCACAAGCCTCGCGATGAGGTACCCACCGCTATCAGCCGCGTAGTAGCCAGCGTCTTGTTGCCGTCATTAACAGCATTCTCGCGGAACACGATAAGCGCGGTGCACGTCAAAACATGTTCAACAACGCGGTATCAGCAAACAGGCGAAATGTGGAAGCATTTAATTGACAAGACGATAGCGATCGGTGGCTGGTAGCGAGCGCGGCCGCGGACACGTTCCGCTCTGGCGCGGGCCGCGGCGTGTCTTCATCCGCAACACGGCAACACGCTGCCAGTGGCTGACTGAGACGGTCTACGGTCTACCGACTTAAACTTGGCCGACTTCGAATTAAATCTGGACAGCAAGAGTGTAACAGTTTTTTGATTGGCATTGCAGAAGTTGAGTTCTCTCTAGTTCTTCACGCGAAGGGATGACAATGGGTCTTTCGGTTTCGATCCCAAGTCGACAAAAACTCAATAAATGGCACAATCGGTTTTCGTCCAGGTCTGCGTCAACGGTGAAGTCTTTCAACTATTGGCTGATAATAAGTACGGTAGCAATTATTGCAGGATCAGGAAACGTGCAGCCTAAATTGTAGGAATGCGAAAGTGCAGAATCAAGCAGGTTTTTAAATCTAGATGGGAAATAAATCAGAAACTTTAAACCATCAATATCAACTATGCAAACACGCTTCCCACCGCCGCCGATCACGTAAATACGCGGCCGCAGCCCACGACTACCTGCAACTTGCCGTCAAACCCGGCGATTAAAGATGGCGTGACGTCGTTACTTACCCTTCTGGCGCTTTTATCAACAAATTCTTCTAAATTATGAAGGTACCTGGAGCCCACGCGGGGCGGTAGGAGGTGGGAGGATTGAGATGAAGATCGGATGATGTAGGGCCCGGTAGTTGCCGCGGTCGCCGCAGCCCCCAGCGCTACTGGCTATTCCACATGAGGTTGATTTTTATGCACAACTCGTTCCGACAAGACAAAGGTTCGCCCGTGGCTCACCGCGGGCCCGCCGGCCTACTTACCGAACGCAATTTGGCCCTTAATTTATGTGATTCTGCGAATGGCCGGCTAGTTTCCGTTTATTAAAGTACTCTCGGTAATTTACCCCAATTTGTCTCTTGTTAAGCCCGGCGGAGTGGGCCGTCGCTGTGATTGGAGTCAATGGTTCTAAATGTCGGAAGACTCGAGCTTAAGTGGCTGCATTCACTGGTTAGCTGTTTCCGCTACTGGAACCTTTTTTTGCTTGTTTGCTTTTTCAGAGGAAACATTTATATTCTTTTAAAGGATAACAAATGTTGAAAGCCATTTTGATATGACAACTAAATTAAAGTAATAAAGCTTACTTAAAACGTACATGAAGACATTGAATAATTAATTTCTACTTCCAATAGAAATAATTTTTAAAGAAGAGAACTAGAAGATTAGCTTCTAGTGGGCTTGCTTTGTACTTAACACAGTATCAGCAGAGGAAATATACTTTGTCACCGACCTAGAAAATGCACCTCAAGAGTAACAAGAAACAAGATCTAGGTTGGATGACAGCAGATCAGATAGGCACACCTGTTCAGCACATAACACGTGCCGACAGTACCGCTAGTGCAGGCCTCTATCAGCGATCTGAGGAAGGAGGATGAGAAGAATATTACATTGACTTCGTCTATGCACGTGCACTCTGAATCTGTAAAGAATATTACGGCGAGGGCTTGGCTTGATGACGACAGGTAAGCCAGTCACTCTTTAATAGCGCACGGCTTGTGCGCTACGACAAGCCGTGCGCACGGATATTTACGTACGACAAGTCAGTCATCTGCTTAAGGAGGATAATCTAGCATACATAGTTCATAACATTAAAAGATAAGGCTGTAAAGAAACATACAGTTTTTGCGTTTCAAGCGGTAATACCTCTGAATCACAAGAGCCAGTCACCAACAAGAGTCTGCTAATGACACAGCTAAGTAATCTGAAAAAGAAGGATTCGAAAATCGACTTTGCACTTGTAACAGGATTACAAAGAAGTACAGTATAACTAACAGGACTGTTACTTCCATTCTGTTCAAGATTCCTGCTCTCAAGTTTCTGTAAAGTAGTCTGTGCTATTCATCACCAACCAACAGCCGAAAAAAGAAAATTCTCTGACAGTATCTGTGCACGTGAGACATCCAATCTGGGTCGCGTGACGGGGTAGTCCAACCACACCTGCGGCAGATGGCACGTGCCGGGCGGTGCGGCCGGTGGATCGCCTAGCTGCTGTCGGCGAAAGGTGTCGGGTGCCGCCTGACTACTAGATAACAGAAGCCACCCAATATCAGTGATCTATCGCGCGTGGCCGACAGTCCGCTCACATTCGTCTGGTCGTCGCGCGTCGGCTGTCGGTTTACATTTACAATACACTGGGAGGATTGAATTAAAATCATCGCCGGTTTTACAATAGGGAAGAACTGTTCGTTTAACGATGTAGGACAAACGTAAGATGCCATTTGCGCAGTTGTGGAAATGGGACACATGAAAAATGGGTTAGTTTCTTCTGAGTGTGATCTGATGATTTCAAAGACATGCCATGTTTATAAATCCCCTGGGATTTCTCCAGAAATGATCTAACGGATCTTATCCTAAAAATCCAATTATCTTGAGCTTATTTCTTTCGACAAATTTATATTATTAAGGGTGGATATGATTAACAATACAATTTCAATGGTTGATAGTAAAAGCTGCACTGAAAAATCTGGGTTGTCTGCATATTGTTTATGTTGTAAGGAACTGCAACACCACCTATTTGAGACGAAAAACAATATTTACTTTACAGAATTGCTCATATCTCAGTTATTGATAGGTCCCTTCTTTGCGTTGTAATGACTGTTTTCGCCTATAAGTAACGCAGATAGTTTTAGCTCTCGTGGTTCACTTGAAGTTCCAAGTCACAAATCCCAGCAGACGCTGAAGATTGGCTTCTTTTTCTCTCCAGCAATTACCACGTGTCGTTGAATCTTAAATTCTACAGTTGTAATTATGTCGCGAAACCGAACAAATCCGGTATGAATCGATTCCGAAAAAGGAGAAAGAGTAAAAAGAGGCGAGCCATAAACAAAAAGCGGACAGCCGTTGATCGGAGGTGACTGACAGCAGCTGCTGCAGCAGTCGCCGCCGCGACCACAATGCTAGTTAGCTTTCCGCGAATCCTAGCATGCCCGGTCCAGTCGCATATAAGGAAACGGTCACTCGACTGGCGTTCCGGGACTGGAACTTCCACCGGCGAGGTCAGATCCGCCGCTCCGGAGAGCGAGAGAATTTCTGCAGAAGAAGTAGTGGGTAAAAGAATGCGTGTAACTTTAATTAATTACCATTCACCCAAGTGATTTGTATCGGAGGAGGAAAAGAAGTTGAGATATAACTGAGATAAGTCGAGTGGAGTTCCAAGAAGTATCAGGGGTTTACTGAAGGTTGTACTTATTACGTTTTTGTTTTCAATTGTGTCATGTGTGATTGCAAATCCCCTGATGATTTAACAATTTGCAAGTAAAGATTTACAGGTATTCAGTGTTTTTATCCCTAATAAAAATAACGTGCCAAACGTGCACTGGCCTACTCGTACATGGACTTTGAAACAAATCAATGACCTTTATGAAGAATTTCAGTACTCTTCGTTCTTTCCAAAAACAATTATTGCATACTGAAAATAAACGCTGACGAGTGCGCCAACGCCACGGGATACTGAGACTATTCGAGGAATATTTCAAAACTTATTGAGGCTGGACGTCAAACCACATTACCCGACGGAGGCAAGTCTATTTGCCGAGGTGGGCTGCAGCGATCAGCGATTGTGACAGTATTGCAGTATTGTGTTATCCGGTGTGGGCAGCCCAGCACAGCTTACCATGACACGTCGCCCACGCCGCGGCTGGGGAAAGGAAAGGACCTGTATTGCCAGGTGGGTTACAGTCGTCAAGTTATGAGCCGGTCTCACACTTGTTACTTCACAACGGATGATTTCAAAACGAACATGTCCATTTGGTCCGCTAAAGAATAATATGAATAATTTCTTTATACTGATTTGACTGGCTATGTAGCCAACATTATAGTGCAGTCAGGCTATTACTGAGCGGATAAGAATAAATAAAGTTCTTTCTTTTCAGTTCTTAAAAAAATCACCCTTCTGATATTCTTACAAACACTTAAAAGTTTGATATCTGTAAACTGACTAATAATCACTTTCAACATTTACAATAAACGTATTTGTTCATTCAAATAAAGTTTTATGTAAAAACACTTTAGATGCAACTCGATTAACTCGTACATTAAAGAACGGTCGTATTTCAAGAAGTTGGAGCGGAAAACATTTGATTTGAATAGAAATGGAGTGTGATTCGCAGTAAAGTGATGTGCAGGTGGGGTCGAAGCACTTGGAGATCTTTCCCCACTCAGATTAGCCTGTTGATAAACACAAGAACGTTTCATAAGTGTTAACACAGCAGTAAAGATAGAAGGTTATCTGTTTTTATCGCTGTATGGTATATAACGCAACCAACTATTCGGGGAACATAATTTTCTTTATGACAAAATTAAGCTGAATAGGTAATATACTTTGACTAAATGATTATATGGCTTAACCTTACAAAGATGATATGGTAGTAAAGATGATTACTAGGAAGTCTGTAATTGGGTTTTTATGACCCCTTCAGAGTATTTGAACATTATAGGTTTTTTACAGGTGATTTCGTAATATTAAGAATTTCTTTTTATGTTTTGCACCAACAAACCAAGGTCCCAAAAGGGTAGAACTCTACAGTACTCCAGCATTTTGAAGGGCTCAAGAAAACGTGTTAAAGATGCGAAATCATTGTATAGACTATTGCAATATCACGTCATGAAATCGAAATGGTGAGTTCCGAAAACCTTATGCTTCGATTTTACTCCCGCCTCAACTGCAGCAACCCGGGCCTGAAGCCGCGTAAGCGTGATGAGAGGCTGGTCGCTCGTTACGTCGTAACTGGATACATTATCATACACAGCACAATGGGCCCGCACATCTCGGCTGGCAGTCCCCACTCTGCTAGGCTGCGACATCCTCCTACACTGGGTTTGGTTCTCACAATATTTTTGCAAAAAACAAATTCTTGATCACGAATTTCACTGAAAATTTGCATGTTTTAATGATTTTAATAAACTCAGTACCAGTATCTAAGTTTTCTCATCTTCTTCTCATTTGATACCTGGTAATTCATTTGGATATCAAGTTGATGGATTCAAGCCAAGCTATAGGATTGGTATTCACTGATAAAAAGTAAATAAAAACTTTACTCTTAACTTCCCCACTTCTGACACCAAAACGAAAGCGTCCAGCAACGTTCAGGTCATAAAGTTGAGCGAGTTCAAACGGTTCTAGAGTAAAATACAGCGAGGAGTTTCCACCGCCTACAAGTTATTTGCTGCACAGTATCTCATTTCTGGAACATACAAGCTCGCTACGAAGCCTGGCTGTGCAGAACATACCGGCGTCTGTGACCATATGGCACGGCGGACGTGTCGTCGGCGCGGTACCGCAAGCCGCGCACGGCCGCTACACGCCTCAGTGTCGTGTGACGGTGACGGTGGCTGGTGGAGTGTGAGCAGGCCTCAGGCCAGGCCTGGGTCCAGCTGCGCCGCCAGCGGGCAAGGGGTGTGTCATCGGATACTTACTTCCGCCTCGCCATTCAATAGCTAATCGAGCCTGGAGTAAGTGTTGTTTAAAGGGTGTTTCAGATTACAAAAAGGTCTTGAACTTCTCCCCCACTGCTCTAAAATTTAGCCCCTTCCAAACCTGTGAGCTTCGTGCTAAAAATTACTAGCAAGAAACTAAGTATAAAAAGCGAGTCGATGAACCCCAAGTTTAAAGGGTGAACAATACAGAAAAATTGTTATCCACGAAATATTTCACGTTATCATGTTCCTCACACTGATCTTTTATTAGCTTCTGAACAAATAAAAAAGCGTTCATCAAATTTAAAGTAGGTAACTAATGTGTGTAATACTGAACCACTGATAAGTTGCGTGCAGAAAACAACACTGCAAACCATAAGTTTCTCTAATTTAATTCCAGCCGACAACTGAGAAGTGGTAGTCACCCAAATTCATCAAAATTGCTTGGAACGCCGAAAACCTTTTAAACACATTACAATTTGGAATCCCCTAATGGTCACTCTGAAGTCAATTTGCAGACCAGTTACGTACTAACGGTTGCTCAGATGCCGGCCGATACAGCGGCCGCAGACAATGCGTGGATACGGTGTCGAAGGAGTGGCGGCTGGCGATGGCGGCGCGGCGAGAGCCGATGTAGGTTTATCTGGCGGATGCTCCACACATGGTCATCTGGTGATTTCTCTGAAGGCCTGTCACCACGGCGACGTGCCCGTCATCCCTACGAGCCGGGCGGACTCGAAGCGGTCCACAGTTTCACCTCCGGAAAGGTTTTATTACTCGTTAAAATATTTGAGATTTTCACCATACGGTAGCTCTGTTGATTTTATTTCCTCGGCTTGACCCGAGCCTGAGCTGATCGGTTAATGAAGTGGCTTGGCGTGATGACAGGATCGGGATCTGGTCGCACCTGGAGCACGTTCCGCATTGTCGAGCACCGGAAACGGATACAAGCATTACGTGTTGACACGACTGCTAATGGGAGGGCGACGCTGTGACGCAGTAATTACGATGCAATCATCTCGACAGCTGTTGTACAGCGAGGAAAGCGGAAGGAGAAAAAACTTGTTGAATTAGGAGTTGCCCTTCCGTCGCGTGCTGGTGACTGCATCTCCGACATCCTCCGGCTCGGGTCAAGGTTGAGGATGGTTGTCATTGATCAAGGATCAGCCACCAACAGTTAACACAAAGCCCGCCTATCGTGTATTGTTCTGTAATAAGGGTAAGGATAACTTGTTCATTAGTTTGTTGTCATAAGCTAATTAAAGTTACAAGACAAAGTGATAAGTTGCGTGTACTTGAGAGGATAACTTGTCAATTAGTTTGTTGTCATAAGCTAATCAAAGTTACAAGACAAAATGATAAGTTGCTTACTTTACAAGACGAAATGATAAGTTGCTTACAAATTAGTTGTGCTCGTTGAGATTGTTATCAAATACTACTTTACATGCACGAGTAAAATTTCTTTACGTGCGCAGGGAAAGATAATTTTTTTAATGATTAAAAGAACGTGATTTTTAATTAAAGACATCAATTTTGAAGAAAATACCGAATCTGTTCATGGCACATCCTAGAAAATAATTATTTCTTGCATTATCAAATATTTTAAAGACGTGAATACTTTAAATCTTTTCGAACAAAAGTAGGTAGTACTTAACTGCTTAGAAATTAAACTGAAAAACAAAATCCAAACAAAAAAAATAATCCAAATTATGATGAACGATATCGTTTTCCGATTCCTCACAGCTTTACCACCATCACAAAGGATGGAGCGGAATTCACTCACAAAGTGAGCACAATCAAGCTGTGATTATAATGAAGGGGAAATAATCGAACATAATGGCCCGTTGGCGGGGCTTTGTTTAGCTGTGGAGCACGTTAGGCGAATAGTTTGTTGGCGCGCTTGTCATGTTTCCAAACAGCGCTATTCAGATTGGAGACTCTATAAATCACCCGTGCGCGGCCTGGGTCCAGGCTGCGCTGTCGGGCGCATATTAATGGTTTGTCACAGGGAGATCTGCACGCCGCATCAACCGCGCGTGTGAAAAATACTCCTCCGTAACGTTCCAGCCCGGTGGTCGTCCGGTCGTCGAGCTGAGAGGTGTGGAGATACAGTACTTGCCACTTAAAGCGAGTTATATTTCGATGTTCACTCAATGAAGCGCCCGAAAATATATGTATTACACAGTAAAAAAGAGTGATTGTGGAAAAGTCGACGTTTAATTAAGCTTTTAAATACATGACATCCAACCATACACCGGTGCTGACGTCCTGACGTAAGCAAAAATGGACTCGGATACTATTGTCAAATATAGCTGAATTGAATCACACAAAATAATATGGTTTTCTATTTTGGGTTAATTTTCACAAAGATATTTCTTGGGTGCGATTTAACCCTACCAATAATATGTATGAAATTGTGAACTAAAAAAGGTAGATGATAAACCCGTTTATCTTACATGGTTCGAAATACTATACAAACGAAGTTTCGAAGAGAATGGAACAATTAAGTTTGAATAAATGATGTTTCGATGTTTTCTACAAGCAATAATTCGAGGGTTTTTTAGGATGGAAAACATGAACAATGAACTGGGTAAATTTAAAGAAATGAAAGACAGTGACCTGGCGCCGACGATGACCTGGTCCCTGCCCACGTCGAAGAGCAGCGTCGAGTAGGCCGTCACTCCGGGGTCCGCGAACGTGGAGGCCGTCGTCATCAGGTCTGCAACACAACACGAGCGATCAGTCACTTGAGCCGAAAGTAAAAACAAAGGAAACGTTACCACTCACTGATAATTAAACAACCAAGGTATTTATTTTTTTGGTAATTTTTGTAGAGAGGCTAATGCATAGGCCTGTAAACCCTTGTGTGAACCACGCTTCCTTGTGGAACTCATCGAATTTTCGTTCGATTAAGCATTTATACCATCCTCCTTTTAGAACTCATAAAATTTTCGTTCCATCATGGACTACCCTTGTAGTCCATTGAATATAGTTCCATCAAGGACTTAGAATTCCTTTTATAAATAATCGAATTTTCGTTCCATAAAGACTTTCCTCTCTCCCTTGTAGAATTCATCAAATTTTCATTCCATAAAGGACTTATTGTAAAAATTATATAGTGAACTATGCCAATTTAAATCTACTATCACAAATAATTATTCATGGACACAAAAAGAGGCCCTCAGCCTTATACAAACCATTCAACACTAAATAAAGCTATAATTAAACTTTACAATGTCCATATTCTTAACATTATTCTGCAACAAAAAGAATAAAAAAACAACAACAATAAACCCCATAACAATGCAGATGGTGTTCGCCAAGGACGACTTCTTATGACTAGACGAGAAGTGATGTAGTTAGCCAGAATTTAGGTGAGGACAAAACGTCGGGATTGGTGGAGAGCCAATACGGCGCGGAGAGACATATTCAGCGGTCATAACAAATAAACCGGGTTTCGCCATCGGGGCAACCTTCCATGTAGGGGGCAGGTGGGGGCCCGGCTCTCTCCCGGTCATTTGAATACAGTACTCGAGTCCACCGACTCTTTAAACCGTGTCCGACCCGACTCCCAAGGTGATCCTCCTCGGCCGCCAAGCCTTTACTGCGCGTGTAATTCGGGCGTGTTTTTGTGGCACCAAAGCTACAAGAGACACGTGCGTTTGAGATGACCAAACAAATGTTAAGAGCGAAGACTACTTTTGTTACATTACACACCACAAGATCCTGGAGTCGTATAGTGATTTACAACTAATTACCTTATTAATTTCGCAGCTTCGAAATAGGTTTAACGTGAAATCAATGCTCCCTACGTAATAGTTTATGCGAAACGAAATTTCAGTTTGAAGGTACGTATGTGAACCTGATTTTCCTTACATAGTCAATGGCGATAAAGTCTTTATTTTTCTCATCGACAGATGATACACAAAATGTTTTACACAGATTCACAGTTCGCGCATTATACCTCCGGCTGTGGCTGAGTCAGCTGGTTATTGCAATGTGGGGGGGAGGGGGGTACTTTTCTGAAAACTTTGTTCGTTTGTCAAATGTAGTGTTTCCCATTACCATATGTTGAAAATATCGTATGATACGGTTAGTAGCGTAGTAGCCATATCCGGAGATATAATGCGCGAACTGTAGTTTTTTTTGCGTATTAAATTACTTACCGTAAAAGAATAGCCTTTCAAACAAACGGTAAAAAATAAGCATTAGAAAACGGGGATTTAAAACAACATCCCTTTAAGGGAGTAGCACGAGAGAACAGCGACATTTTACATCCTCAATAAAGTTAGTTCCAGAGCGTTTATCTTCTTAGACAGCTCCACTAAATACCTGTCCTAATAAGAACCACAATCCCTCATGCATCATGGATACATATTCCAGTAATGACCAGCTCATTTGAAGTCCGAGGCGTGCAACAAATTTACGCGGTCCGCATGTAGCGCAGAGATCATAAAAACAACCGATAATCGATCCTAAGTATAGTAGAAGAGAGAAACAGTCAGCAATTGGTAGTTGGGAGGAACGGCCGGCGCGACGGACGGACGCGGCCGAGAGGCAAAAACCTCGGCGGTCGCTGGTCTAGCATCCTAATGCGGAGGCTGCGTCCGGGTACTGCCAAGGCTGAAGGCGAAGCGGTCATCCTACCAGTGAAAACGAGGGGAACTTGACGAGAACCTTACAAGGACAATATTAAATACAAGTTTGTTTTTACATAAACAATACAGTTTCGTTTGTGGAAGAAGGACAAGTTCTTGATAGTCGATTGTCCTACTTTCGATCGGACATTTTTGATTGGCAATCGACTTGGCAGGTGGTTATGCTACTTAAACAATAAACACAGTACAAATAAAACGCGATTTATATTTTCATAACTTTTGGTCTATGCTTTCTTGCCACCGGCCTGGACTCTGGGCCCAAACATTGAAATATAAACATGTCATTAATTTAAAGTAACATTCAGCTGTTCTATCGCTACAGATAAACGAAATTTGCATTTAAGAACTCTCACTGGTGCACTGTATATATACAAACTCTCACTGTATTGGTGCACTGTATGTATAGATCAGTTATTATTTCGTGTCTCCGTATCACAAGAAGCCGTACAAACCATGTATGGCTTCTTGTATCTATGTATTACATAGCTTGGTTATCACACATCATTCACACACCAGTAAAACTCCTTTTATGTTGTTTAAGCATTTATAAACGTGTTGAGGTGAAAGGACAAACATACACTTTTGGTAACATTCCAACTCCGACTTCGGATAAAGAGTGGAATTTAATAACTGCATTGGCCGTAAAAACGTCAAACAGACATTGTCCTTTCACCCTGTCACTTACGGCGGGTTTCCATAGAAGAACCACGCAGGGAGACAGGTGGCGCTGTCCGCGGCGGGACATGGAAGTGATCATTAGAGGCTAATCATCGGCGGCCAAGTTTGGAGGATATCGCAATACATATCTCGACTGTCTCCCGCCGCTCGGCCGGTCCGAGAAAGTAGTTGTCATTGTTTTTCTGTTTACGGATAACGAACGAGGTAAAAAAGGACCATCACTGGGGATCAAGGCTAGGAAATGTATATAATGAGTTACTCTTTTAAAGGGATCCTTTTTTCATGCAAAAAGTTTAAAATAAAGAATTTTTCACGTTATGTGAAGTTCACAATGAATAAGAAATCCAGTTATTGGAAAATTTTATGTGTATACAAACGGAAAGTTTTAAAATCACAAAAAAACACCTACTTCAAAAATGTTCAGGCAAGGAACATTGCGAAATTTTAATATGCACAACATAGCCTATACTATTGAAAGGTCGTCAGATTGTTCAACAAATCAAGTTGTTGGATTATTTACCAATACAGATAGACAGTTTATAAAAAGAAACGAAAAGAAATAACTTCGGTTGTAAAAAATACAAGTTTTATGGTTAGGTCTATTACTTTAGTCTGGTATGTTTTAAGATTATTTAATTACAAAATGAAGATTGAGTTAAAATATTAAGAAATTAAAATTAGAATATTATTTAACCTCGTTATTTAAATCGATATAAAATTAATTATGTCGCGTGCGAGCCTATTTTTAATTCTTCAAGGAGATTTGAACAGACCCTTAACTTCAACTCACAAGAAAGTTATAGACCTATCTCCTCTCACTGACATTTAACAGAGTGAAGAATCTGGGTTTTACAAGCCGAATCCTTGTCAAGCTGTGAACCGCTATTTCCAAACATTCCACAGTTTCCGTATAACAGTTCGGCAAGAGTTTACAACTCGTACAAAGCCACGGTTCCAGCCCCACTCAGCGGAGAGCGAGTGTTGAATATGCATGCTGCTCTCCCGCGCTGGCGCTGAGAGCTGAGGCCGTCACTTCACAGGTCCTGCCACTCCTTTGTCTCGTCTTCGAGAAAAGGCGGATTTACATTATGTTCCAACTGACGTGGCAAAACCAAATTTTTGAGCGTTACACTGTTTTCGTTAAACTGGTGGACCGATGTTAGTGGAAATTCGAACCCGCTAGTTTCTATTTTCGGGGACGAACTTCAGACTTCAAATAAATATTGGTAGGCCTAGTAAAGTATACTAAATCATTTTGAATATTGAACTAAGGTTTTCTCCTTTCAATTCACAAATTGACTGAATCTTTCAAACAAGTTTTTCATTATTTCATAATAAAACAAAGTGCTGTAATTTTAGGTTTGTCGAACGTCAGACCATACCTACGTTTTAGCTTTTCTCAATCAAGCAACCAAGCTGTAGACAATGTGGATGTAGAATCTTGCATTGCACGTAAGAGACAAAATTAAGTCGGAATGTGACCAACATCCAATAATGATACAAAAACACAGTCATTACATTAATAGTCAGAATGGTGCGTATAGAGGGTCAATCCATTGATGTAAATCCTGCGAGTGAACGCCTTATACGGTTCAGCAGCCTCTCAGATTTCACACTTCGACGAACAACCATCAAAGAGACGCAATCAGCTGCTTGAAAACCATAAGTAACTTTTTGAACACAACGGCCGTCATTGGAGAATTGAGAGGATAACAAATTTACCAATCAGTTAAGATAAGCATCAAACGAGAGGGGAGGCGATGCCATAAAGCTGCCTCGGAGAGGATCGAAGTTTAACAGCACAAAGAACTCTATTGCGCCTCAAACTTGCACCTCAAATATTGCGATATATATTGTTATGCCAGTAACCGGAATTTCAGGCGGATGCAGAGAGTCCCGGCCGGCCGCCCGTAACAAAGGCACTAAGGCATTGTTTGTCAACAGGGGATTAGGACTGTCCTTCTACCTGTTCTGGGGGGGCGAATCTTCAAAACGCGCCTACTATACACTGCACAGTCGTCCGCGACTGTCCACTGTACACCGGTACTGCACAATGCACAGTTATCCGCGACTGTCCACTGTACTTGCTCACATTGAGTCAGACCGGAGCGGTACTGCACACTGCTCAGTCATCCGCGACTGTCCACTGTATTTGCCCACATTGAGACAGACCGGTGCGGTACTGCACACTGCACAGTCGTCCGCGACTGTCCACTGTACTTGCTCACATTGAGACAGACCGGTGCGGTACTGTACACTGCACAGTCGTCCGCGACTGTCCACTGTACACCGGTACTGCACAATGCACAGTCATCCGCGACTGTCCACTGTACTTGCTCACATTGAGACAGACCGGAGCGGTACTGCACACTGCTCAGTCATCCGCGACTGTCCACTGTACTTACATGCTCACAATGAGACAGCCCGCAATGCACACTACTGCACACAGTTGTGACATCATTCATACACACTGCACAGCCATCCTCGATTGTCCACTGTACTCGCTCAACGCTCACAGTGACATACTCATCTGTCTTTCAGCCTCTCAATTATGTAAGGAGGAGGTTTATGCTCTGGAACCAAGTAACCACCAGAAATCTTGACTAAAATATTTTGGTCAAGATGGTAAGTTGTGGACAATCTTCAAAGCCTGAATCTCTGCATGGCCTAGATTTTTCATCAGACTTTTAACTAACAGAGAAAAGTCCTGTTCATGTAGCTTGAACTAATGCAGCTCACCCTTCCTTTGCAACACATGCAAGCCTGATGAAATTAAGGTTATTTGTCCCTAATATTGCCTCGCTTAATATAATTAGGAAGCAACCAGGACCAAAATGTGATGTGTGGTTAATTTACAATCGTCTTTTAAAGTTGGAAATTTCATTGTAAGCGCTCCGACATGCAGACTCGCGGAGAGATAGATAACAGATTACTTTTATGGATAATCAGGCCACAGTGGCAAAAAAAATTATATGCTATATATATTTTGCTGGTCACTTTTTATGGGTTCTCCTAGATCATTTCCATCCTAGATTTCTTGGAACATTCAGAGATGGATAAAAGATGACTTTTATGGGTAATCACTCGAATGTGGTAGTATAAACGTCGATATAAATTTTACAAGCCTCTCTTTCTTACATTCTTTTTGACTTTAAATCGATATGTAAACGAGTCGACTTTTATAAGAATATTCGAACAAGTAGCGTACGAAATCCATTACCCTCCACATCAAAACGGCGAACCTGTTTCCACGTCAGCCGTCAGGTTGAATAGCCGATCGTTCCATAAATCACTAAGATTAACGGCGAGAAAACATGGAACAATCGGAAATAGTGAAGAGAAAATTACCACCTCCCGAGGGCACTTGACGCCGCGGCGCGGGGAAACATTTCAAAAGCCATATTTTTTCTCGAGGGATTATTAAAATTTATGCTAATAACCGATTCGAGTTTCCCAATATTTGCCCGACTGGTGTTGAGCGCAGCTCTCCTGCGGGCCTGCATGCCTCCCTGCAGACGACGGTCCGTGCGGTGTAGCCTCGGGCGACAGGTTCGCCACACCCTCGGGTTCCACAAGAGTCTACGGTACTGTAACATTTGAATGTCCGAATCATGAATCCCAATGCTGAGCTTCGGAAGCCTACATACAAACTTTTAATCTAATTACCGGCTCAGATTCATTTTCTGAATTTATCAAACTTTCTGGCAAAAGCAGACTGCTCTTCTTCATGTGATAAAATGTTGTTTGATGTTTTTGAGAAGACTCCTTGTTGGGTTTTGTGTTTTTGCCATTGTCCTCCAATATAATTTGCAATTTTCATTGGCAGATTAAATATTCTAGAATATTTTTCACCTTGTAAAAGACTTTGAAGGTCAAAAATAAAGCATGTCGTGATAGACTGCTCTTCTTCATGTGATAAAATGTTGTTTGATGTTTTTGAGAAGACTCCTTGTTGGGTTTTGTGTTTTTGCCATTGTCCTCCAATATAATTTGCAATTTTCATTGGCAGATTAAATATTCTAGAATATTTTTCACCTTGTAAAAGACTTTGAAGGTCAAAAATAAAGCATGTCGTGATTAACTCTCTCAAGCGTGAATCACGACATTTCTCTATCGGTCTTCAATGTCAGGGTTCAACTTTTGTTAGTCGCTGTTCGTCAAGGTTACAACAATGTGAAACACTATCACTATTCATTACTACTTTGTCTAACGAGGATCGAACATCAATTATGTTCAAAAGTAAGCAAAAAACGGAGTCAACTGAAGGTGTTCCGTCACTGTTAAAGTAAATTGCAGGCTTAGCAATGGATAAAACGATCTGCAACGTTCCTTTAATCTGTTACTAACCTCTTTTGACGAGGACGAATCGATGTACTACAAGACAGATTATTCGGTAATTATCGAGCTGAGGCCACCGTAGATGCGGGTATCAGACAGGTCGGACCAGTAGGTCTACAGCCACAGCCATTAGGTCATTACACTTGACCACGGCCACACTGTGAGTTAATGCTCCTGTTTTTTTTATTTCAAGTACGGCAACAGAAGTGTGGGAACTCTCTGAAGAAAGATACGAATATTTTAGGTACAAATTAGGTTTTACTTGAGTTCTTTCCTTGTAACATCAGAAAAACCGAGGAACGAACAGAGAACGGAGATGATTAGCTGTCGAGTAATACAATTAGGCAAGAATGCGCGGTAAATTAATTAAAATAATTAATAACCACATAAATAATAATTGATGCTACTGTACGAGGTTATAATTAAAGCAGGTGTAATATGTAAATGTGGCGATTATGTTGGAGGGCAGAGGATGGGATGGCATGAGGTATGCGGGGAGGTGATGTAGGGACAATATATCAGTAAGTGAAGCAGGCCGGGCTGGAACCCCGGACCCCGGACCACCCCCGCCGGCTTCCGTGTCACGACCCGTGCTCCACTGACCTCTGCCCCGACTGGAGCGTTGCACGGCACTGCGCGGCGCCGGCCACTGTGCGGCAGCCTGTGCCGTTAGTGAAATGAACAATTGTAGAAGAAGTCTCTTCTAAAGTCTCCTTTACAATTTTTTGTCATACAATTACTTCCTTTATTTACGTTCAAATTGGTTTTCATGCAATTGAGATGTGATTGAGAAGTGTCTTTTTATAAGTGACTAATGTGAGAAACTAAAATAATTTTTTTCCTTTGATTAAATCTTTAAATAATCTCATCCTTATTCCCAATGATTATTTAATTTATTTGTGTTGAGCGGTGAATCTGCAATTAGTAAACGATAGTTTTCCTCACTAAATATGTAGTAATTTGCTTTTAAGTAATGAAAAGAACAAGAACTGACGATTGAACGAGGAGGCAAAAAATGCTAACGCTTCTTTTTCAGAGTTTATCTTCTTAATAAACTTCAGCACAATAATTCTTGTGGTTTTCTCGATGAAACCAAAAAATATGATTACCAAGGCGCCCTTGGAACTACACTAAGTAGGAAAATAATTTCAATTGCATGACAAAACATGACTTTAATTTGAAGACAGGAGAAAGACAGTTATGCTGACAACCAACAGTGAAACTTACTGGCGATTTCTACCGCCTTCACGAGCATATCCCAGTAATTAACGAAGCCCAATCAACGGTGTGACCGGCAAATCTACCTGCGGACTCGGTGAACAATGACTGGCAGCGCGGCCTACATGACCGGCTAAACACTGGCCTAATGATGTAATCATCGCGGTGCTTGGCGGCCGGGACGGTGATTTATATGGGCCGAG
Source organism: Flexamia atlantica (assembly GCA_035578135.1). Lineage (NCBI taxonomy): Eukaryota > Metazoa > Arthropoda > Insecta > Hemiptera > Cicadellidae > Flexamia > Flexamia atlantica. The sequence continues at coordinate 20,119,214 of JAQJVK010000001.1, read as the reverse complement.
ATGATGGTCCAGAGGTCCGGCTGATACGTGAGACCGAGGACTTCAAGTAGACTGGAAAATATAAAATTTGTGCGCGGAGAGACTTTATGACTCAACTTTCTTTCACGATAAAACTAAAAAATCATATTTCTCTATAATCATACTTTTTTTGTGATGGTATAAGACAGTTTCTTTTCCAGTTGGTGTTGAAATGGAAAAGCAGTCTCGGAGCTACTGCCTGGAACTGCAATGAAGCAATTTATCGGTCATTAGCGTGAACTGCAATTAACCATCTCGGCAGGGAAGAAACATCACTCCTTTTTTGTTTTTGCAAACCATGAAACTAGTCAATATAAATTTCAGTTAATGGAGTTAAATAAGAAAAGAGAAATTACGACACAGTAATTCAATATTTTAGTACCGACGGAGATTGTGAACAGCAATGTTTGTTAATGTGCTAATAAAATGTTTAGCAAAGACTTACAATGGATTATGTTCTCACTTAGAATTTCAAAAGGTTTAAATTATATATTGCACGCAAGGCTAAGTTGAGTACAAGGCATTAAGGTACCAGTTTACGTTTACTAGTACATGAACGATGGTTTTAAAAGCTATTTCTCGAATAAAATATCGTACTGTGTGATATTGGCATTCCTGAGGTTGTATCACGGTAGCGGCTGCGACCGCGTGTGGCCTTCTGATTTACCGACACTCGCCGCACACATGAATCTCCACTGACGGCTCTGCTACTGAACCCTGTACTGTACTGCACTACTTCACTACTGCGTGTGGTCACGCCCTGTACCTGCAGTACTTCACTTCTCCAAGTGGTTATGTTCTGAATCTGCACTACTTCACTACTCCATGGTTCATGGTTACGCACTATGCCTTCAGTATTTCACTACTCATTGTGGTTATGTTCTATACCTGCAGTACTTCACTACTCCATGTGGTTACGTTCTGTGCCTGAAGTACTTCACTACTCCATGTGGTTATGATCTGAATCTGCTACTTCACTACTCCTTGGTTACGCACTGTGCCCGCAGTACTTCACTACTTCATGTGGTTTACGCATTGTGCCTGCAATACTTCACTACTCCATGTGGTTACGCCCTATTCCAGCACTATTTCACTAATCCATGCGGTTACGCCCTGTATACCTGCAGTACTTCACTACTCCATGGTTACGCACTGTGCCAGAAGTACTTCATGTGGTTACGTTCTGTATCTGCACTACTTCACACTCCATGTGGTTATACCCTTTTCCTGCAGTATTTCATTACGTATTGCTTGGGATTACGCCGTATGTCACATGCAGAGCTGAACTCTTCACAGCAGCAGCATTGTAGAGGTCTCTGGATTACCGACATTGACTATAAATACATCAAGTCAATGATAAAACATAATAGAAATGAATGACTGATATTTGCTTGGTGTTTGCTTTATGTGACTTGGAAAAGTCAACCTAGTGCAGTAGATCCCTCGGCTGTTTCCCAAACTGAGATAAATAATTTGGTATCAGGCTAAGCCATTTGTTCCATACATTAAAACTGGTTCTTTCGATTTGGCAAAGACTATTAATTTAGATTCAATTGTATAAGGCTAATTTAAATATGAATTTAATAGAATTAAAAATATCACGATCTTGTTTGGAGAAAGACAAAAGAAAAGAGAAAGAGAAGGGAGAGAAAATATATAAATATGCTGCATTTAAGATGGCATTCTCGAAAGAGGAGACGTTTACAGCATATTGACTGGCGCAATCTTCCACACGCAACCCGGAGATGTGTGGGGCCGGTCGCGGCCGGGAGATGACGCGGTCAAACCTCCCCCCACTGGCCGGCCATTGTTATTTAAATCTCGGATCCCACAGCTTCGGCCGTCCATCCCTCCTTGCTTTTTTCTTCTTTCTTGATTAAAATAAAACAGACTCACAGTCGTAGTCCTAGTCAGATCTTGTCCGAGCACTTGATACAAAAGTCCACACTATGTGTTTGGAAAAAGTGATTTGCCTTTTAAATCATTCTATTTTTTATTTATTTAAAATATATAAACTAATTTAAGCAACGAATTAAAAAAATTTTTTTTTTACCTAAAATAGCCTAAAACAGCCTTAGATAAGCGTACTGGTTTACTGTCTATAATAGTAGTTTATGCAACGATTGTATAATGCATGTCTTTAAGCCACGAGTGAGATGTAAGTTAGAACACGAGCGAAGCGAGTGTTCTAAATATCTCACGAGTGGCTTAAAGGCATAATACAATCGTTGCATACACTATTTTATCTACGACCAACAATATACGACAAAATTTCCCCCGAAGTTAAACAAAACTCATGACTTACTAATGATGGAATAGGTCAACTAACATTTGAGGTTAGGCAAATAAGCAGACTGAGCCATGAATCGTTGTGGAACAATCAGCTGATGGGATAAGTAAACTGAAACATGAATCGTAATGCAACAATCAGCTGATGTGCGAATTGCGTAATTGTTATTTTGACACTACTTCCGTCAAATGCCGAGCTCTCATTGGTCTAGAACCAGTACTCTAAAGTGACTCCAGTACTCTAAAGTCGTCATTAGAGTACTGCTTGGTTTTTGGTGTTTTAATGTATATCATTATAATGTTAATTGTAATACCATAATTGGTGCTTATTGCAATGGTCGTAGATAAATGTCTTATCTTTACTCTGAAGAGCTCAACCATCTATTTTTCATTAATACGCTCACGTTAAACTAACGGGTTGATGACCAGCTTAATTTATTGGACAATAATACAATATAACAATAATACTTTTATTCGCTGACTGATAAAATATTGCTACCTAACAAGAAACCTTTGACAACGATTTTCATAAAGTTGCCTGATTAATCGAGTGTGAAAACCTCTTTTCATGACACAGCAACGGCTTCACAGACCATTTATTTGATATAACCATCCATCTTGTTTACTTCGAACTCAGTATACAAAAAAGGGATACTTGATCAAGAGCGAAGCGTTGGCTTTTTGAGCGTAAAAGCAAGTAAAGGTGACTTCAACAGGAGAGGAGCTGACACACGAGGCGGGAGCGGAGCTTCCCAGAACTCCAGCTGAGCATCAGCATCACCTATCAGCCAATCAGCACTTCCTCAGCCCGTGCTGATGTCACGTTGCTGCTGACACCATCGCCGAGGCTGTGTGCGTGATTGCTTTTTGCGACGAGGAACAGCTACATTGCAGTTTTAAACTGCATTTCACTATTTTATCGTACAGCGGAGAAAGTGACCGTGCACGTGCATAAATCATGAGCTGCAGGCTGTTATCGAGGAGTTTTCCACTCATAAAATCCCTTTTTGATTTTCATTGTTGAACTTGCTCCATGTTGTCTCTAAACTTGTTTTCAGAGAGAGTTTCCCTAATTTGGATTGAGAACCTCCAAGAGACCAGAAGACTTTGAAGGTAGAGATTAGGAATGTCATAATGTATTGTTTTGAACAAGTTATTAATAATAAAAATCATACAAGAAGAACGTCTAAAAGGAGTTTTCGAAAGAAAATTCTTAAATGGTTATAAGGTTAAGTCGGCCTGTTTATGCTAACTTATACCATAATTTGATTGGCTGGTTGTCTGGCCTTTAATCCTAATACTTGGAAGAGACTCAAACTTCCAAACACCGCGTCTGGCAAGAGCGCCCAGCCAGCACATATTTGCTGAGGCTGGAAGAGCATAAACGTCGAATGTTTAGTTGCAACTCGTTTATGATGGGCCGTAACAACTGGATCAAACAAACGTACAAAGTCCGACTTCCTATGCTTACTTTACTCGGTGGTTTTTCCTGCACCTCCACATTAGCACTCGGTTGCAACTTGCATTTGCAGCCCAGGGGGCCGGGGGACCGACACAGCTGTTATGTGGCGAGTTGACGGTGGTTTATGGTGGTCGAGGGGACCGACACCGCTACAGTTATGTGGCGAGTTGACGGTGGTTTATGGTGGTCGAGGGGACCGTCACAGCTACAGTTATGTGGTGAGGTGACGGTGGTTTATGGTGGTCGAGGGGACCGACACCGCTACAGTTATGTGGCGAGTTGACGGTGGTTTATGGTGGTCGAGGGGACCGTCACAGCTACAGTTATGTGGTGAGGTGACGGTGGTTTATGGTGGTCGAGGGGACCGTCACAGCTACAGTTATGTGGCGAGTTGACGGTGGTTTATGGTGGTCGAGGGGACCGACACAGCTACAGTTATGTGGCGAGTTGACGGTGGTTTATGGTGGTCGAGGGGACCGTCACAGCTACAGTTATGTGGCGAGTTGACGGTGGTTTATGGTGGTCGAGGGGACCGTCACAGCTACAGTTATGTGGCGAGTTGACGGTGGTTTATGGTGGTCGAGGGGACCGACACCGCTACAGTTATGTGGCGAGTTGACGGTGGTTTATGGTGGTCGAGGGGACCGTCACAGCTACAGTTATGTGGCGAGTTGACGGTGGTTTATGGTGGTCGAGGGGACCGACACAGCTACAGTTATGTGGCGAGTTGACGGTGGTTTATGGTGGTCGAGGGGACCGTCACAGCTACAGTTATGTGGCGAGTTGACGGTGGTTTATGGTGGTCGAGGGGACCGTCACAGCTACAGTTATGTGGCGAGTTGACGGTGGTTTATGGTGGTCGAGGGGACCGACACCGCTACAGTTATGTGGCGAGTTGACGGTGGTTTATGGTGGTCGAGGGGACCGACACCGCTACAGTCATGTGGCGAGTTGACGGTGGTTTATGGTGGTCAAGGCCCCACCCCGGCCACCGAGGTCAACAGTCCCTCAGCTAACTGCCTATTGAACCGACGACAATGGCTCTCACAGGCTACTTTCCACCCCGTCCTCGTAACTACATCATCAGCTCACTGCACCAAACGGTTCTCCATAACCACGAATTATGTATCCTCTTAACTGTTCATATTTTTCCTGGAAACGACCATAAACCGGTTGTGAGCTGGCGCATTACTCATAAAACATAAACATGAAATGGTATAAAGTGCGAAGAATCGAATCTTTACGACATTGCCATCACAGAAACGGCAGCAATTATAACAAAATAAAGGTGCATATTTTATCTTGTACATAATCGCTTACCAAACTCATCATCTTTAAATTTTTCACTACATTAATTGTATCCCAAAGATCAGCTTTTACCAAGTCAATAAAATATTTAACTACATAACTGTAATTGCAGTTAAAAATTTGGACTTCATAATAGAGAATGGAATAATATTTTGAATGAAAAAACCTTCATAACATTTTTGTTTATAAATTATGATTTCTGGGACATGTCTGAAGATTCTGAGTGATCTTCTTTCTGGATCGAGAAGTTGGTCTAAGAAATAATTAAGCATAACTATGCTTGTGGTTAAAGGCGAATAACTCTAAAAGCATCTGAGAAACACAAAACAATAACTGTTACTTCCACTCTGAAGAATAACGACTGATGAAATAAGCCGGTATATTATCAACACAACGGCAAATAACACAAATAGATCGAAATAACAGGCTTCAGTTGTTTTAAGGCGCAACTGATTGGCTCCGGACTGGACAGGCTAATTATTTAACAAAGCAAACAAACAAAACCGACGGTGCATGAGGGGAATGTAAAGTAATTGAATGGGGAGTAATTGGAAAAGTGAAAGAGTCGGATAATGGGAGGAACCGGATAACGAGCGGCCGACCAATTAACGGACATTGGGTAAATAAGAGGAGCCGGTCACACGTTCGGCCGGCGCGCCTGTTAATGCTGGAATAAGGTCACGGAGGATATAGTCCTCACGAGACGTCTCACTCTCCTCCATAAATATCTCGTGGTTCGGGCCCTCTGCCTCACTCCAAGATGTTATGGCTTCCTTGGTACGGTAGTCCGAGTAATTTTTTTTATAAAAAATGGAACGAAATAAACGAATCTAAAGAAGAAAGCATTTTACATTGTGGGACGTGACCTACTGTGGGTTGGGTAAAGATAGCACTTGAGAGATATGATATAGAGCGTTGATATCATCGATTGAATTCTGAGTAATCAAATCAAGGAAGTCACAGATAATCAGTGAATTAAAAATTTATTTCCGCTTTAGATTAAACTGAGCTAGTTTTCTGATGCAACAAATCTATAATCATCAAATTCCAATCAGGCGGTGAAATATGTATAAACTTTGACGATACATTATTAAGTTACCTTTAGGCGGCTAAACCATGTAACGTTTGATTTAAAATCCAAATAAATTCCTAGAATCAGTGTTTTGGTTTTTAGTCAAAAGAATTTAGTTTGATTTAAAAACCGGACAAAAAGTGTAAGTAATAAGTCAGTATTTTTGAAAATTTCTTGTCAGAGCTAAATAAAAATCAGTAACTTTCTTTTTTGAGTTTGAGATTGTTTTAAGGTTCATTCTTCGTTTAAGTCATTAAAATTGAATTAAATTGCACTTAAGACTATTAGAAAAATTAATTGGGTCCCTAAAATAATTATTATTGTGTTATGTAAACACAATCTCTTGTATTTTGCAGAATCGACAAACTTAAAAATAAGAGTGAAAGCCAAATTGATTTGATAAGAATTGACGTGTGTCGTGTTATAAACCTAAATAGAGCTGATTATGCGACGCGATAACTATTATTGGACTGAGCACGTGACACGTTTAACTAGAGATTTGACTTTCAGATATCAGAAAAAGTTCATTGAGCATTTCAGGGACCATGATAGTACTAATAATTTCCGATAATGATTCCAGACAATTAGAACGCGATCGAAGTGTTATAATCGTTCTGTCATGTATTATTTTTGACTGAAAATTACACCCATTAAGTAAGTATTCAAAAAATAAATATATCAAATGCAAATAGATTATTGGGTAATTATTTGAAAACCTGCCGAAACTGAAATGTTTATTAACATAGATACATAAATGCATCGTCAATAGAACGATTAAAAAAAAGTTTAACCATTTTTAAATGAAAAGTATGCTCGGTCTATTGAGTGACTTATAGGCGTTATTTGGACAACCCGATGATTTAAAAAAGATCTTAAGTAAATCATTAAAAATTAGAAATACCAATACTATAACGAGATAGAGGCAAAGGCAACAGCAGATAGTTAATGGGGAGGGTATTAAACTTTCACAGTTCCAGTTCCTCATTTGGAAACAAGTCCTTTTAAAATAAAACCAAGGGAATTTTTATGAACTGAGATAGTTAAGGTTAAGTTTATTTGCTCTAGATAAGGATGGATCGAACAACCATGTGCCATCAGCATTAACGAACTTAAGTGTTTGCCAGCATTATTATATTTATATTGGAAAAACATTATACGTTGCTCAAAAAGGCGACCAACCCTGGTAGGTACTTTAAGCCAAGTATGATTGACAGACGAGTGTTGAACTATGATTGAAACGTTGAGATGTTGAAAACAATTTTTTCACGAGAGTAATGATGTACGTGTGTACCACCACGCGTCCTTATCCCATTACAGTGATAAAACTTATCACGGTGCCCCCGATAATCCGTCAAGTACACTAGATCAGTGTTGAGTGGCGATCGAGAGGGTATACTATCTTAAAGTTCGCTAATTTTATTAAACACTGAAATGTAATTGAACACAATCTAAAAAAAACTTGCGATTGTTTGCCACGTGTATCACTTTGGGAACCATCTTTTGTATTCTTTGCATATCAAACTGTAAAAAAGAGGTATTTCCTAAACAATTTCAGAACTCCGGGTTGAATTATTTATTAAGTGCGTAAAATGAATAAAGAATTCCTGAATTATCATTGATCCGTTTGAAAATGTTTTAAAGAAAAAATATACGCATATCTTTAAAATATTACAGAAATCTATACTTGGCATTTAGCTGTTGTTGTTAGCTGTTAACTGTACAGTTTGGGATTGGTGAACTGTATCAAGTTTACACTCGCATGTACCGTGTTATTAAGTCAGCCAATATTGCGGTTATTTGGTTTTCAAAACTGGAAAATTACCCATAAAAAATTGCCAGCGTAAAAAATTCACCTCTCCTGCGCCCGAATACCTGAAATCTAAACCAACTGATTAGAGTTTCCATTGAGGGACTTTAATTCCGCGTTTTAGGAATCATTTTTCATTACTACTATAAGATATTACCCTCCAAATCATTTTCATTCCTCGGAGTACAGAAAAACCTGTAGAAATAGGCGAAAAACAATTTGAAAGAAAGACGTAGCAGCTGGTTCAGGGATCAGAAATTACAATCAAGTCACTAAGATTTTATATAAATAATTAGTATTAAAATCTAATTGACTGTTTTACACTATATTGTGCAATATATCCATCACTTTTTTAGCCGATTTCTGGCGATTGCGTCCTGTCAGATCCAGGGGCGGATGCGAGTGGGCCGCAGGATCTGTACAAGCGGGTTAAGGACACTCGGAGGCGCGACTCACTCCATCACTCATCTGGTTTTTACTTTTCCCGCGGCGATAATTAACTCAAATAGCGAGATTAATCGGGCCCGTTATAGTTTTCTACCGATTACTACCTGTGTTATGACGAAACATTAATTCAAAGAAACACATTAGGTGTCGGGATTATGTATGGGGTTATTTACCTTCGTACGAGATGAACCTGGAGTCGGGAGCGTCGACGCAGGCTGAGGGGACTGCCGCACTCAGCACCGCCGCGAGTAGCCTCAGCACCCGGCCGAGCGCCATGGTGAACCTGGAACACGACAACGATACACTCGACACAGCCCAGCCATGATACAACGACGCAGGCTGAGGGGACTGCCGCACTCAGCACCGCCGCGAGTAGCCTCAGCACCCGGCCGAGCGCCATGGTGAACCTGGAACACGACAACGATACACTCGACACAGCCCAGCCATGATACAACGACGCAGGCTGAGGGGACTGCTGCACTCAGCACCGCGCGAGTAGCCTCAGCACCCGGCCGAGCGCCATGGTGAACCTGGAACACGACAACGATACACTCGACACAGCCCAGCCATGATACAACGACGCAGGCTGAGGGGACTGCTGCACTCAGCACCGCCGCGAGTAGCCTCAGCACCCGGCCGAGCGCCATGGTGAACCTGGAACACGACAACGATACACTCGACACAGCCCAGCCATGATACAACGACGCAGGCTGAGGGGACTGCTGCACTCAGCACCGCCGCGAGTAGCCTCAGCACCCGGCCGAGCGCCATGGTGAACCTGGAACACGACAACGATACACTCGACACAGCCCAGCCATGATACAACGACGCAGGCTGAGGGGACTGCTGCACTCAGCACCGCCGCGAGTAGCCTCAGCACCCGGCCGAGCGTCATGGTGAACCTGGAACACGACAACGATACACTCGACACAGCCCAGCCATGATACAACGACGCAGGCTGAGGGGACTGCTGCACTCAGCACCGCCGCGAGTGGCCTCAGCACCCGGCCGAGCGCCATGGTGAACCTGGAACACGACAACAATACACTCGACACAGCCCAGCCATGATACAACGACGCAGGCTGAGGGGACTGCTGCACTCAGCACCGCCGCGAGTAGCCTCAGCACCCGGCTGAGCGCCATGGTGAACCTGGAACATCATAATTGTAAACTCGAGAACAGCTACGCCATATCAAACATTTAATGCTTAGAAAGTGGGGAAGTCAAGTTATATAATAAAATATACGAGGTGGAAACAGAAAACAGTGTCCATTTAAGTAGTGAGAACCGAAAGCGAGGTACAAATTTACAAATAATACGCTAGTTACAGTTAGTATCAGAAATAGTGGAAAATTTCAAACAGCCTGCACGGAGAAGAAATACGATTATTATTAATAAGATTTCTTATTTCTTCTCTGTGCAGCCTGTTACTTTAAATGTACAGTAAATGCAAAAACAGTTAAGTTAATGAAGTATGAATCTTCTCTGCAACTCGTTGACATGTGTGAGGAGAATGCAGTCAGTAGTCACATGTTGCCAGCCGGGAGTCTCCACGCACTTTTTGCTTCTAATCTCCTCTGTGCAAAAGTGAAGTAAAGGAGCAATAACTTTTAGACTACTGTGTTCCAAAAAATATAATTCAACTGCATTGCACGAAGGAATTCCATTGACGTAATTTGCCTGAACTTAAAACCTCAATATTTTTAAAAGACACAAATTAAAGTTACAATAAAATATCACAATTAGCAGTATGTAAGATTACGTGAGTGGAATGTGACAGATCCTTTCCCACTACTAATAGATAGAGACCTATAATATAGGACATTGGGTTTTCAATCATTCAGATTCCATTACTGTATATAAAATTGTTAACCATTATAGAGTGACGGTTCTTGTAATTCTACCTGAGTTATGAAAAATGCGTCCACACTCACTGCAATGTTAAGCACATGCCATGTGACTGACTGACTGATTGACTGATTGATTGATTGACTGATTGGTCCTCACCTAGTTAACACTGATCACGGCTGAAAGACAGCACTTTCTCTGCATTGTAAGCCTGTCAAAATAGCGGAATGACCTCACTGACTGGCAACGTCTAGCTGATGTGCAAAGATGTACGTTGGCGAAAGATCTTTGGTAGTCAATAAAAGTTTACTGTGTGTGGTTAAGACACCGAACGATTCTAATTTTATAAGCCCCCGTTTGATAAACGTTTAGGTAATTTTTTAAGGATCCTTGCTCAAACTAGAAATTCAAAATTTTATTTTTCTTGAACTATGAATTTTTTAACGTTTTCAGTATTTATTGAGATTGGAAAACCTTTCTATTCACAGTTTCACACAGTTCACAGTGCCGCACAGTTTTGTGTGCGGTTGCTTTATTCGTCCACAGTGATTGATCTCTGGGTCTCAAGTGATTGATCAAATGAGAAAATCTGAACCCCTCAACCAAAATAATCAATCACTCAAAAAACTGATGTACCTGATTCGTAATGAAACATTATAACGACCTGTATTCGCAACGAGTACAAAAACTAGTATAACGTGTAATTAACCCCTTGGCAGTTCAAGTAGGAGTGATGAATGCAACCAGCAGGTGACAGGAGTCCAGCCATCGCTGCCAACTGCCAACTATCAGACGTAATCACACGAATGTTTCATCTTTCACTCATTGCCCTCCTCGCGTTGGAGCCGCTAAGAACGCGTTCTTTCAATGGAAACCTTTGCGTTCAAGTGCCTGCCAGCCCGTTCTTTCCTAGAAAATGTAAGAATTAGTTTCTTTTTAGGCTGAAAGTACAATTTGTAGCAGACTGAAATGGACATGAGTGGTTGTGAAAGGCAAACTGGCACGTCCACTCAGCCAGCGTCCAAACAGGTACGAGGAGAGAGATAACGAGGTCATTTAAAAAATGCACATTCATTCACATTTAATGAAAACCATTTATTTTGCCATTCAAGCAAAAAAATATATTTTTCATCATAGATTGTAATATTCAGTCAACAAATTATAAATGGGGAAGTCAAACCTACTTGCATTAAAATATATAGGTACTCTATTTCACCATGTCTACATAGGGAAGCGATATGGAAAATAACCAGCACTTGTTTGTAAGGGTGAAGGTTAACAATTCAGTTTACATTATCTTAAGAATGCACTGAGTGTTAACGATAAATTAGATAACAATGCATCTTGGTTAAAAATGTCTTATCTAAATAACTGGAACCGTGCATTTCACGTGCATCGCATGCACATCGCAATGTGAGCCACGATGCGAATTGAAAACCAATGACCAATATATAAACCCAACATAATTTTTCAAGTCGACTGCAGAGTTTTTTAGTAGAACCTTTCTTGAATGCTTATTGCACTTTTTGTGAGCGAAGCCTCGGGTTTTCTTGCTGAAATTGATTATTTAGGCGTCATACTAATTATGGCTTTTCTAAAAATCCTAAAAATTAGCTATTTTATCAAATTCCCCTTCCCTATTTGATTATAAATATTTTTAAATAACCTCTAATTCTGCACTTATGATCAAGAAATTTCACGTTTTCTAATATTAAGCAGGGTATACAAGAAATACTTCAATGAATCTTAGAAGCTGATTTGCGTAACCAGTTAACTAGATACATAATCTCTCAGCGTTTGCTTAAACATTTCAATTTGACGCTGCATAATTTTAAAATCCGAATGAAGTATAAAGCTCCCAACTCTAGATTTTAAAATAGCCTACATGATCATTAAAAATTAATTTACAGCTCTCCTATCCCTGAGTCACCACAACTCCTCCAGCACCGACCCGCGACACCCGCGGTCGCTCCCTCGTGATCCTACACCTCAGACCCGGACCTCCCGCCCGGCCTCCCGCGCCTGCGGAGTATTATTAGCGGCCACCCGCTGCCGAGTACTCACTTCCGCACCGGTTAAATGCCGTTTTAAATACCTCCAGACACAACGCGTATAGCTCACCGTACGGCGCGGCTGCTGTTTGCCGGGCGTAAAAACTGGTGTTGCAGAGGCGATCATTACGTTCTGTTACATGAGGGAAACACAATTAAGCGAGTTGTTAACTTAAAGAGGTTACAGGTGTGGCTGGCTAATACTTAAGAAAAACAAGGTGTACTACTAAGTGCAATGTATACTACTGGGTGAAAGGTATAATACTTGGTGCAAGATATACTACTGGGTGCAAGGTATACTACTGGGTGCAAGGTATACTACTGGGTGCAAGGTATACTACTGAGTGCAAGATATACTACTGGGTGCAAGGTATACTACCGGGTACAAGGTATACTACCGGGTTTAGGGATGGCAAAATTTTTCAATTTGTCGATATATCGGTTTTCCGATATATCGGGAGCAATATATCGATGTCTATGATATATCGACCCCCAAAATATCGATATATCGGGTTAACGATATATCGACAATTTTTCTTCACTTTTTGACAAGAAAACTGCTTATTGTAAGTTCAAATGTGCAAACACCGGGAAAAGAAAAGAGAGACCATTTAAATAAAAAGTAAAACCGCTTTAAAATTAGTGGATACTTAAAAAATACTCTCAAAATGTTATATGGGTTTGCGATTGGAACTTGAATTTCCAAGAAAGTCCCACAAACCCGGACTAAATGGATTGAACGGTGTCTGGGTTTGTGAAAATTCCGAGTTATCGGGAAATGAGAAAAATAAGAAAAAAATAAGAATATTTTCTGTTATTTCTATAAATAATCATTTATTTATTGCACAGTACAAAATACAAAAACTACATTATCAGTTATGAAAAAACTTAGCCTAAAGAAAGCCAAAACTCTTTCATGTGTCACACCGTGATCTGGCCTTGAATCTCAGTGCACTCTATTACTCTGGCAGGCTTTCCGAGTTTATCCAGAATTCCGGGTTATGGAAGTCCGGGTTTACGGGACTCTACTGTACAAATAAAATGACAATTTTTGTCATTTTATGGGTCCGATATATCGGACCAAAAATATCGATGTCTCCGATACTATCGGGTTGAATTTGTCGATGGCGATATATCGATATATCGGGCCCAGAATATCGATGTATTAAAAATATCGATATATCGTTGCCATCCCTAACCGGGTTCGAGGTATACTACTGGGTGCGAGGTGCGTGGTATACTACTGGGTGCAAGGTGTATACCTTGCACCCAGTAGTATACCTCGAACCCGGTAGTATACCTTGCACCCAGTAGTATACCTTGCACCCAGTAGTATACCTCGAACCCGGTAGTATACCTTGCACCCAGTAGTATACCTTGCACCCAGTAGTATACCTTGCACCCAGTAGTATATCTTGTATTGGGAGCAAGGTATACTACTGGGAGCAAGGTATACTACCGGGTGCGCCATTCTGAAACCATTTGGGTAGGGCAACTCAGTTGAAAAAGTAGGGTTTAAAACCACTCCCCCTAAAACGTGAACTCTATTTCTCCCGCAAGACATTCATCCTGGGCTGTAAATTAACTTACAAAAACTAAATAAAAAATGATCCTACAATGAAAAGCGTGAAAATCGATTCATCCTAATGCAATAACAAGCATGAAGGGGCTTGGAGAAGAAATCCTCGAGTTGAACGAAAGTCGCTTATAAATTTGCGCGATATAATCGGACGATGCGGTGTAAAGCATAACTCACCAGCCACAATGGCGTGCCGGGTGAAATCAAAATCACCCACTACCTTATCATAAATAAAACGGCTAAAGCCGGGCCGGGTCAGCCGCGATGACCTCGCCGAAACTCTGTAATTATGAGGTCTCCATCCGGCGGATACCGAGTGTTGCGGCTAGATGCAGTACGTTCACATCGGTGCTATCGGTGCAGCAACATTCACATCCGTGCTATCGGTGCAGCAACATTCACATCGGTGCTATCGGTGCAGCAACATTCACATCGGTGCTATCGGTGCAGCAACATTCACATCGGTGCTATCGGTGCAGCAACATTCACATCGGTGCTATCGGTGCAGCAACATTCACATCGGTGCTATCGGTGCAGTAACATTCACATCGGTGCTATCGGTGCAGCAACATTCACATCGGTGCTATCGGTGCAGCAACATTCACATCGGTGCTATCGGTGCAGCAACATTCACATCGGTGCTATCGGTGCAGTAACATTCACATCGGTGCTATCGGTGCAGCAACATTCACATCGGTGCTATCGGTGCAGCAACATTCACATCGGTGCTATCGGTGCAGCAACATTCACATCCGTGCTATCGGTGCAGCAACATTCACATCGGTGCTATCGGTGCAGCAACATTCACATCGGTGCTATCGGTGCAGCAACATTCACATCGGTGCTATCGGTGCAGCAACATTCACATCGGTGCTATCGGTGCAGCAACATTCACATCGGTGCTATCGGTGCTGTAACATTCACATCGGTGCTATCGGTGCAGCAACATTCACATCGGTGCTATCGGTGCAGCAACATTCACATCGGTGCTATCGGTGCAGCAACATTCACATCGGTGCTTTCGGTGCAGCAACATTCACATCGGTGCTATCGGTGCAGCAACATTCACATCGGTGCTATCGGTGCAGTACATTCACATCGGTGCTATCGGTGCAGCAACATTCACATCGGTGCTATCGGTGCAGCAACATTCACATCGGTGCTATCGGTGCAGTAACATTCACATCGGTGCTATCGGTGCAGCAACATTCACATCGGTGCTATCGGTGCAGCAACATTCACATCGGTGCTATCGGTGCAGTAACATTCACATCGGTGCTATCGGTGCAGCAACATTCACATCGGTGCTATCGGTGCAGCAACATTCACATCGGTGCTATCGGTGCAGCAACATTCACATCGGTGCTATCGGTGCAGCAACGTTCACATCGGTGCTATCGGTGCAGCAACGTTCACATCGGTGCTATCGGTGCAGCAACGTTCACATCGGTGCTATCGGTGCAGCAACATTCACATCGGTGCTATCGGTGCAGCAACATTCACATCGGTGCTATCGGTGCAGCAACATTCACATCGGTGCTATCGGTGCAGCAACATTCACATCGGTGCTATCGGTGCAGCAACATTCACATCGGTGCTATCGGTGCAGCAACATTCACATCGGTGCTATCGGTGCAGCAACATTCACATCGGTGTTATCGGTGCAGCAACATTCACATCGGTGCTATCGGTGCAGCAACATTTACATCGGTGCTATCGGTGCAGCAACGTTCACATCGGTGCCATCAGTGAAGAAACATTCACATCGGTGCTATCGGTGCAGCAACATTCACATCGGTGCCATCGGTGCAGTAACATTCACATCGGTGCTATCGGTGCAGCAACGTTCACATCGGTGCTATCGGTGCAGCAAAGTTCACATCGGTGCTATCGGTGCAGCAACATTCACATCGGTGCTATCGGTGCAGCAACATTCACATCGGTGCTATCGGTGCAGCAACATTCACATCGGTGCTATCGGTGCAGCAACATTCACATCGGTGCTATCGGTGCAGCAACGTTCACATCGGTGCCATCAGTGAAGAAACATTCACATCGGTGCTATCGGTGCAGCAACGTTCACATCGGTGCCATCAGTGAAGAAACATTCACATCGGTGCTATCGGTGCAGCAACATTCACATCGGTGCCATCGGTGCAGTAACATTCACATCGGTGCTATCGGTGCAGCAACATTCACATCGGTGCTATCGGTGCAGCAACATTCACATCGGTGCTATCGGTGCAGCAACATTCACATCGGTGCTATCGGTGCAGCAACATTCACATCGGTGCTATCGGTGCAGTAACATTCACATCGGTGCTATCGGTGCAGCAACATTCACATCGGTGCTATCGGTGCAGCAACATTCACATCGGTGCTATCGGTGCAGCAACATTCACATCCGTGCTATCGGTGCAGCAACATTCACATCGGTGCTATCGGTGCAGCAACATTCACATCGGTGCTATCGGTGCAGCAACATTCACATCGGTGCTATCGGTGCAGCAACATTCACATCGGTGCTATCGGTGCAGCAACATTCACATCGGTGCTATCGGTGCTGTAACATTCACATCGGTGCTATCGGTGCAGCAACATTCACATCGGTGCTATCGGTGCAGCAACATTCACATCGGTGCTATCGGTGCAGCAACATTCACATCGGTGCTATCGGTGCAGCAACATTCACATCGGTGCTATCGGTGCAGCAACATTCACATCGGTGCTATCGGTGCAGTACATTCACATCGGTGCTATCGGTGCAGCAACATTCACATCGGTGCTATCGGTGCAGCAACATTCACATCGGTGCTATCGGTGCAGTAACATTCACATCGGTGCTATCGGTGCAGCAACATTCACATCGGTGCTATCGGTGCAGCAACATTCACATCGGTGCTATCGGTGCAGTAACATTCACATCGGTGCTATCGGTGCAGCAACATTCACATCGGTGCTATCGGTGCAGCAACATTCACATCGGTGCTATCGGTGCAGCAACATTCACATCGGTGCTATCGGTGCAGCAACGTTCACATCGGTGCTATCGGTGCAGCAACGTTCACATCGGTGCTATCGGTGCAGCAACGTTCACATCGGTGCTATCGGTGCAGCAACATTCACATCGGTGCTATCGGTGCAGCAACATTCACATCGGTGCTATCGGTGCAGCAACATTCACATCGGTGCTATCGGTGCAGCAACATTCACATCGGTGCTATCGGTGCAGCAACATTCACATCGGTGCTATCGGTGCAGCAACATTCACATCGGTGCTATCGGTGCAGCAACATTCACATCGGTGTTATCGGTGCAGCAACATTCACATCGGTGCTATCGGTGCAGCAACATTTACATCGGTGCTATCGGTGCAGCAACGTTCACATCGGTGCCATCAGTGAAGAAACATTCACATCGGTGCTATCGGTGCAGCAACATTCACATCGGTGCCATCGGTGCAGTAACATTCACATCGGTGCTATCGGTGCAGCAACGTTCACATCGGTGCTATCGGTGCAGCAAAGTTCACATCGGTGCTATCGGTGCAGCAACATTCACATCGGTGCTATCGGTGCAGCAACATTCACATCGGTGCTATCGGTGCAGCAACATTCACATCGGTGCTATCGGTGCAGCAACATTCACATCGGTGCTATCGGTGCAGCAACGTTCACATCGGTGCCATCAGTGAAGAAACATTCACATCGGTGCTATCGGTGCAGCAACGTTCACATCGGTGCCATCAGTGAAGAAACATTCACATCGGTGCTATCGGTGCAGCAACATTCACATCGGTGCCATCGGTGCAGTAACATTCACATCGGTGCTATCGGTGCAGCAACGTTCACATCGGTGCTATCGGTGCAGTAACATTCACATCGGTGCTATCGGTGCAGCAACGTTCACATCGGTGCTATCGGTGCAGCAACGTTCACATCGGTGCTATCGGTGCAGCAACATTCACATCGGTGCTATCGGTGCAGCAACATTCACATCGGTGCTATTGGTGCAGCAACATTCACATCGGTGCTATCGGTGCAGTAACATTCACATCGGTGCTATCGGTGCAGCAACATTCACATCGGTGCTATCGGTGCAGCAACATTCACATCGGTGCTATCGGTGCAGTAACATTCACATCGGTGCTATCGGTGCAGCAACATTCACATCGGTGCTATCGGTGCAGCAACATTCACATCGGTGCTATCGGTGCAGCAACATTCACATCGGTGCTATCGGTGCAGCAACATTCACATCGGTGCTATCGGTGCAGCAACATTCACATCGGTGCTATCGGTGCAGCAACGTTCACATCGGTGCTATCGGTGCAGCAACATTCACATCGGTGCTATCGGTGCAGCAACATTCACATCGGTGCTATCGGTGCAGCAACATTCACATCGGTGCTATCGGTGCAGCAACATTCACATCGGTGCTATCGGTGCAGCAACATTCACATCGGTGCTATCGGTGCAGCAACATTCACATCGGTGCTATCGGTGCAGCAACGTTCACATCGGTGCCATCAGTGAAGAAACATTCACATCGGTGCTATCGGTGCAGCAACATTCACATCGGTTCTATCGGTGCAGTAACATTCACATCGGTGCAGCAACGTTCACATCGGTGCTATCGGTGCAGCAACGTTCACATCGGTGCTATCGGTGCAGCAACATTCACATCGGTGCTATCGGTGCAGCAACATTCACATCGGTGCTATCGGTGCAGCAACATTCACATCGGTGCAGCAACGTTCACATCGGTGCTATCGGTGCAGCAACGTTCACATCGGTGCTATCGGTGCAGCAACATTCACATCGGTGCTATCGGTGCAGCAACATTCACATCGGTGCTATCGGTGCAGCAACATTCACATCGGTGCTATCGGTGCAGTAACATTCACATCGGTGCTATCGGTGCAGCAACATTCACATCGGTGCTATCGGTGCAGCAACATTCACATCGGTTCTATCGGTGCAGTAACATTCACATCGGTGCAGCAACGTTCACATCGGTGCTATCGGTGCAGCAACATTCACATCGGTGCTATCGGTGCAGCAACATTCACATCGGTGCTATCGGTGCAGCAACATTCACATCGGTGCTATCGGTGCAGCAACATTCACATCGGTGCTATCGGTGCAGCAACATTCACATCGGTGCTATCGGTGCAGCAACATTCACATCGGTGCTATCAGTAAAGAAACATTCACATCGGTGCTATCAGTAAAGAAACATTCACATCGGTGCTATCAGTGAAAAACCATTCACATCGGTGCTATCATTGAATAAACATATTCACATTGGTGCGATCGGTGCAGTGACATTCAAATCTGTGCTATCGGTGCAGAGGAGGTGCAGAGACATTCACATCGGTGCTATCGGTACAGTAAACATTCACATTGATGCTATCGGTGTATTCAAAGAGACTACAGACGCAATTACAAAGGATTCGAACAGTAACTTCGGGGTAACGTCACTTCAAAGAACATCTGCTATATCCAACTTAAAGAAATAGTGAACAGTGAAGAACAGCCAACTCAAAGAAATTGCATAAACCAAAATGGTACAGCAAAGTTTACACTTGCATTAATACAGATTTTCCGTGTCTTAAAGGCTATTCCCAATGATAATATTCATATAGGACTGGCATTGTGACCTCCATGTAAAACAAAGTTACGATCATTCAACATCATAAAGAACAGTATAACGTCCATACTAGCAGTAATTTCTGTGCGATCCGTTCATCGTCTGATATAAAAAATTTGAGTGAAAAGTGTTAGCTTAATAAATTACTGATACATCGATTCTGCGCAATTTAGGAAATGACAATTTCACTTATCATTGAACATTGAACTCATGAGTTGCACTGACATAAAGTCTTACTCTACAGTATGTGCAGTTAACAACAAAATACAATGAGAAATGCAGCCTTGTATGGCGAGGTTTCACTGCAGTTTTTGTTGTTTACGTTTCTCAACAATCCGGCCAGGGTCAGTTCCAATCTAATCAAGGCCTCCTCTTATCAACACTTTATGGATGCTTCGCTGAAACCTCACCAGTTATTTGTTTTAAAAAGGCATCACTAATGCATTCATAAATCGGTGTACAAGATCCCCTGAAGTAATATGAAACTTGGAAGTAACGTATTTAAATGTGCAAACAAACAGTGACCTACAACACCACTTTTTAAAAACAAATTTTAAAAGTTAAAAACGATTAAAAATAAATGTAATAAAAAATAATAATTAACTGCAATAATAATTTACTTTACTGTACTTGAATGAGACCAGACCTACGTTTACATTGTCTAATATCTATAACTAATGGAGCCGGAAGTCAGTTTAACGTTTACAGTAATTTATTTTACGTAGCCTTCAGCAATTTTACTTTTATAAATGAATAAAAAACAAATAAGAAAACATGGAAAACGCAAACAAAATCACTCATTGCTTTTTGAAACTGAAAAAGACTTCTTTCCTCCTACACTTCTCTTTACCGATCGGAACCCCTAAACAATCCTCCTCAGTATAGCAGTAAAACAGACTAAAGCGGCTGAAATCCTTATTAAAGAGCGGTTAAATAAAGCAGACCGAGCCTAATTAATAAATCCGGGACTTGTTCCAAAACAAACCATATGTTAGGATAGCACGTGCCCAGCTGTAATTAACGAGCAGTGGCTGTTGGGGGGGGGGGGGGCGTGCAGTACAGGCGCGTGGCGGAGGTGGCGTTATCTTATCACCTATCGCGCCCGGCTAGTGCTACATTTACAGTTTTGTAAGCACTGTCTGTGCTGGATTGTTTTCTGGGACGATTGCTGCTTCGTGCGGGGTTTAATTGTAGTTACGAAATGTCAATTGACCTATAACGTGCTCACATTGTCTGTATGATTACGATTGCGTCGAGGTACAAGTAAGAAACGACCGGAATATTGCGAAATTAAAATTTCTAATTATTATTAGCTTTTGGTAAAATGTACAAATGTACTGCTTCCCTGACCCAATCATTTGTTTGTTAACGTAGCAATAACAATCAATATTATATAACAATGATCGTTCCAGGTTTCTAGGTATATCAGTAAAAATAAAACAATTTGGATATAATAAGGTTATATCAAAAGAAGCTAAACTTGGCCTTAATTAATGTCAACTCATATTTACAAAGTATACTAAGTAAAAATTAACCAACCATAAAAATGGGATATCGAACATCAAACACAAATTTTAATATATTTTGTAGAATTAAAATAATAAAAATATTCGTGACAATGAAACGGTTTGAAAATAATCAAATCAATCTGAGCATATTGCATAAATTTATGTTTTATTATAAATTAAAAGGGTATGCCTGAAATCTATGGATAAATCTTTAGTTGGTGATGAGTAGCCGCTTAAAAATAATAACATAACATTTTGATTATGATTTTTGCGGACATTTGCCACCACTGATAAGTAAAAAACAAGTTTCACAAGAAATAACGCTATCACGATTATTTCTTATCGGCAAAAGTTTTAAGGGGACATCCATAAAAATCCTTTAATAGTTATTGAAACGTCATGTAAATAATGCTCTTCCACTGAATCAAAGAAAAAAAACATAAATCTATTGAGTTTTTACAATCACTGATTATAGCTTTCTCTGATCAGCAGAAAGTTAGCTGTGATCTAATGAAGATCTTGCATGATTCAAGTTTACGGTTTCTCAAGACCACTTCCTCCAACATTACACTAGTTCCAGTTCCGATAACCCCCTGATTACTCATCTAGCCCTTATTGAGATATCAAATGCTGTTATTACACCACATCATAATTATAGCAATTCTAGGCTGTTTATGTTAGTATATATATTTGGTTAAATTACAATTCTTAGATAATATTATTGGCCAATCAGTTTTGCAGCTACGTGAGCTCATAGTTTATGTGTTACTGGTGCAGTTTACCCTATTATATACAAGTTAACTTGTGCATTATATAGTTTGATTAATTGTAAACACAGCAAGAGATATACGATGCATAACTTTTATGTTTTATTTATTCATAATAATATTGTGAACTTTAAAATTGTAAACTGCACTCTTATAATTTTATATAAGAGTGCTTTATGTTTTATGGAATATACCATATATAGATTAAATAAATATTAATTTAATCCAATTTTTATAGGAATTTTCAGTTTGTAGGTACATCTTATTCCTTTATAAATAAACCTAAGTATAAATTCTTGACAAATTATATTGTACAAGCGTAAATGTACAACTAAATTAAACTTAATGAAAATAAAAACTTGGATTAAAAATCAGGGAATAGTATCTTGTCAATTTTTTTACACCCCGGTTTTATATTAAAATTTAAAATACTATCCTCAACTGCAAGGCTGCACAGTTTATCTGATTAATAACTAGACTAAAACATTACAAATTTATGCAGCGCCAGTTGGAGCGAAAGAAAAATAAAGAATATGATAAATTGTTATGTTATTTCATTCAAATTAATACAGCGTTTAAGCGTCAAGACCGGTGAATAAATAAACTCACTCCAGAGAGACTGAAGAGATAACCAAGTCGGGCGCCCGAAACAGATTAAGGTTCTCGACTTTCAGCTTTCATATATCAGAGTTTTTGTGGCCCTCGGCTCTGACGAGTAACGGGTTGGCCGCGGGCGGTGCGTTATCGTTATCAATTAGGCTTACAGAGCCACGGGGGCAGAGTCTCTACCTGAGCAGAGCCAGTCTCTCTCTACCTGTAACTGCAGTGTTGCCAGATGAAAAGCACCATTATTGTATTCCTGGACCGTTAAAGTATTGTATTTCGCTTAAATTTATCGTTATACTGATAAAACTTCTTAAATTTCAGACAATAAGTTTTTGCTCTGCTCTGATTGGGCGTGGACGTGCTCTGTTCTGACTGGTGAAACTTGTGATATCTGTGTATGTCGTTTTTCCTGTTACGTTTTCAGCATTAGTTTCTAGACTGCTTTTACAGTTCTCTGTTTTAACTAGGCCTATGTCTTTTGTCCAGGTTCTCCAGGCTGCTGGTCTTGCTGTATTCTAGATTCTTTTTTCGCCTGAAGACGAGATCAGATTCCATATCCCGAAACGTCGTTAAATTTGTTTTCAAATTATGTCCGCAGAAATCGGAATCAAAACAATTGGGATTAATTAGAACAGATCCATACATACTGAGCCTTGCAGTTGCAAGATAAACCATCGAATTGTGTCAGAAGTCAAATTTTAAAAACAAATACTACTAAAAAAATTAAAGTACCTATACATAATTAATAAAATAAATAACAAAGAGTTTTCAAACAATCGTAAAGGTACGATTTAATAGAAGAAAATAATTTCGGTCTTAATTTCTGTTATTTAACCCGGAAACCTTTGATATAACTAACATTTGTTCAATGAAAAAGGTGTTGTTCAATGCAGTGACGTCGATTTTCATGTGGATGATTTCCAACATGAATTAGTTCGGTTAAAACTTATAAAGCTGATGACAGCAACCTCAGCCTAAAACAATATCGTCCCCACCACAAAAATAACTAACTAATAGTTTCAGGTAGTTTGAGCTCTGCGCATGAAAATTTAATTTTCAAGAATAATAACACCAAACAAATAGTAATAAAATGCTCGCATTTAACTTATACCTCCATCAACTAATTATCAACTAATCAACTAATTATTCCAGTTGAGGAAATTAGTAAAGTACTTTTTACTTCCAAGGCCAAAATTTGCTATAAAGAGAACGCTACGAAAAAGGATGTAAAAACTTGTTACTGTACCATAAAAATCTGGATGATTTAAATGTGGAACTCTTACAGAAGTGTAGCCTATTTCATTTACATAAGAAACCTGAAATGCCTACTACAAATTTAAGATTCAAAGATATGACCATTAGAGAGTGGAGTGGAGTGGTCCGGACCGGGATACATCAACCTATAGCGAGTAGAACGTGTAATTACATAATTAATGGTTGGAAGAAGTTTAAATTTTTTCTCATGGAAATAGAATTTTTAAGAATATTAATACATATCAAGAAATAATGAAATGCTCATATATAAACTTATATCTCCATACAATCAAGCAATTAATTATTTCAGTTGAGGAAATAAGTAAATTAGTCTTAGTTTTAAGCCAAAACATGCATTCGATCAAGAGAATGCTACAATGAAGGATGTAAGACTGGTTATCATAAAAATGTGGATGATTTAACTGTGGAACCCTTTACAGAATCGTAGTTAATTTACATAAATAATACAAGAAACCCGGAAGGCCTACCACAAATTTAAGATTTAAAGATACGATCCACAAGGACATTAGAGAGTGGAGTGGAGTGGTCCGGGATCGGTGGTCAATGTAAACTTGGTCAAGAATGTCTTCTTCCCAATAAATTACGAGACAGGAAACATTCCAGAGCTGTTCTAAACCTCGACACGCTTGTTCTGGAGAGAACGACTCGGTGTCGTGTTTTATTGTTCGGACCTGAATATGTTCTAATCTGATGGTCCGCCCGAATACTATGAAAGATGTTTTAAATGACTTTTGTTGTTGAATCTGATTGAAATAAGTCAGGACATTTGAAACGTTTTAAACTTAGATAGTGCCAGCCTATTGGATGAGACAGCGCAAAAAATAAAGTTAAATAACGGAAATACATGTTTTTAGACAAGAAACAAGCTCAATGTCTTGTCTGCCTATGAAGGCATTTCAATTTTAGCTGCTCGAAAAAGTAATTGTTTGAGACATTTTCCTTACCAAGATTTTATATTCCATATAATTTACTTAATGTCACTCTTTTAGAAGGAACTCAGGCACTTAAGGGTGGTTTTGATTTTTTATTGTTTACCTGTGTATTTTGGGACGTTGAATTAAAATCTGATGTTTACCAACACACTTCTTGACGCATCATTGTTACATAAGTTCCAAAAAAGACTAAAAAAGGCTGCAATTTCGACTTTTTCACGAACCTTTGCTTATAACTTGAAAACTGTCAAGAAATGTGATATACATAGAAAATATCATGTAGAATCATTTGAACGGTTAATGTTATTAAGTATTTGGAGATCAGGAAAATACATGTCGTCGAGACGATGAGTAAAATCAACAGTTCTTTTAAAAAATTGTTTTCGTCAGAAAGAGCGGTTTGAGTGTGATACGGATAGGTCTAGCCGTCTAGCTGGGGCAGGGGAGTAGGTCGTAGTTGAGAAGGCAGCGAGGCAGCGTAGTGTTTGTGTAGGCCTGAGAGGCTAGGCGGGTGCACGTGTGCGGGGAAGGTCACTTCATTGTTCTCCGCCCCCTTGGCTTTTTCTACGCTGCCCCAACTATAAGCTGCAGGCCAGGCGACGTAGAGACCTACACCAGACAACTGTTCAACACGTGTGTTTTAGCCTCATTTTTTGCGACTGAACAGTAAGTATGCTTTTGGCGTGAAAAAAACGTTTATGATCATTCAGGGGATGCAGATTAACCAAGGTAAAAAATCTGCCTTATTCCAAAAGCAAGAGTTGATAGGTATGATATACTAGCAGATAACCGACGCTTCCGATCGGCAAATGCTCTTTTTGTTATTATATGATGAATCCACGTTAGTTCACAACGTTAATTTGTCTCACCGAACGTAACTTAATAGGGTTAACTTCTGATAGGGTTAAAATAAATTCCATCCAACATAGTTTAGATTTTTATGAAAGAAAACAAGCCTAGACTTTTCAAGTCTCTTGAATGAAAGGGGAAAACGGAATTTAGATCAAGACAGTCACGCATACGTAAAATATATGCCAACGTAGTAGGTCGTTTGCATTCACATTTTTCACCAGTCTACTTCTACTTATTCAATCAGTAATTCTGCGGTATGCCAGGTTCATTGTTTCGCCAATGTATGATGACGACTTCATTTTAGTTGCCATTGTCCCGCTCAGATGTAGGTTTGTCCACAATGCAAGCGGACCACGACGCTGTTGCGAAACTGCCCCAAGATCGAGGGACGGAGACTTCGCATGGCATTTAGACAAAGGCTCGCAAATTGAGGGCTATTGTGGAGTACACAATGTCGTCATGGGGAGACCACGACCACTTGCACAACCACTGCTTTACTATTTCCAACAGCAACCAACTCGAAGGGGATTTTCGCATTGATTGCCGTTTTTCATATACGCTGTCTTGGTGTACCATGCTGATAGATTTAAGCAAATCTACGCCAACATCTGGCGAATTACCAAGCTGCAAAAGAGGACGGTTTCCTTGATCTATTATCTATAGTAATAGTCAGTGAAAAAATTAAGCGAGTCTATTGGAAGAAGCCTAATTTCGCTATTTGAAATTCAATAACAGAGTTAATGTTTTGATTTTGATTTTTGTGAACATTTGCCATCGGTGTAATTTTATTAATCAGTAATGGCAAATGTCCGCAAAAATAAAAATCAAAACAAGTCTTAATTTTTGTTCATAAAAGTCGTATCCATGAGGAACAAAACAAATTTTTAAGAGTATATCACTTGAAATACCAAAACATCTGGCGAATTACCAAGCTGCAAAAGAGGACGGTTTCCTTGATCTATTATCTATAGTAATTGTAAGAACTGAATGATAGCCTCAAGACAAAGATTAAGCGTCACATTAGACTATAAACCCCATTTATGGCCCATTAATTTGTTATCATTAATTTTATTAATCTCCGCCAACTGTTGTTTTTTTCTGCGACGTCATTGGACTTTAACACGTTTTCCGATAAATCAGTAGGAAGTTTTATTCTTCGAAACTGCTTAATACAAAGTTTGCCTTCAACTTCGATGGGGTCTTTGTTTCATTAATGTTAGTCCTCTTTTAAATTAACCGGACTATTACCCAATTTACTAATGAATGCACGATTACTCGAAAAGTTCTAAAGCAAATCTACTTCGCCTTTGCAATTTGCTTGAAAAATATTCATCCCAGAAATTATTAACTAATAATTAATCTGCACGAAGTGTGAAATGTTGTGTTGTATCCATTAGTTTTGTAGAACATGCTTCAATTAGTCGGGAATCGCAATATGTATGATCAAGCATATAATGTTCATAATAAGAACATTTATTAATTGAATACATAATGTGACAAGGTTGCAAAATTGTATTTGCAGCCATAAAGGATATACAATATCTTTGACAGAAAAGCAGGCCGAAGTTCCTAATAATCTTATTACGCTGATGACTCGTTCCAATCTTTACCAACTCTTGAATTCGTTCTTAAATTAATTCGACGTATCACTAGTTGAAAGTAAATGAAAAGCTCCAATAAAAGAATCGTTCGGTAAGATAGGCCGGTGATAAGGACAGGACCAGGTCAAGTGAGCGTTGAGAGTGGAGGCGGGAGTCTCTTCACACAGTTAATGCGGGTATTGTAAATGCACAATGGTCTGATTGAGCAGAGTAGACCAGACTGCTCGGCCCCTCGTGGCGGGTCATCAGCCGTCAGTCAGCAGTCAGCAGTCATCAGCGCTGATAACGGCTGATAGCCGTACAAGGCGAAATGCTCACTATCTGTGTGCTGCGCAGACAAAATACTCGGAAATGGACCAATTAGCGATCGAGGGAAAACAATTCGTTTGGTTTGTTATTTCTGCCAAGAGAGATGAAAATTTATTTACAAATTTAGTTTATGTTATTATTTTGTGACAGTTATGAATATTTTGAATTTCATTTCAAAGACCTGCACTTTTGGGGGGCACAAAATTTGTTTTACATTTGTATTCTAATGAAATATGGCAGGCTGCAGGGATAGAACCAATTTTTAAGACCCTTCTGTTTTTCTATTTTCCCCTTAGGAACACGATTTGGAAAGAAGGAAACCTGTAAAGGATGTGACGGTTGATCGAAAGAACATAAACCAAAACTGTGTTTTAAAACAGATTTAGAATTTAACGAGCGTTTCGGAGGGTTTCGCCCTTTTATAGTCAACAGACCAACCAGTGCTCGGTCTGTTCAGAAATAGGAGAGGGGGAGACCAGATCGTGAACGCCTGGTTTAAATTATTTAACGAACAGTTCTGCGAAGTCTAGAAAGGAAGTGGGTAGCTTACTCGCGCATTTTTCAGAACGCAATTTACAATTCAAAACTACAGTAATTCACAATTATTGATAGCTTAAAATGGCTGTTACATACAGAATTACTTAAACAATGTAAACAATTACTCTTTCAGAGAAGCGGTTGTGTTGAGCAAACCAGAAAACGTGGCGTCAAGCCGTCGCGGACCTTGGCAAGAGTTAGGAATATTATGCTAAACAGCGTGTTTGTGACAGAACATTACTGCTGCTGAAAACTCGCCGTAGGTTTGTATCTTCGCACCTCACCTAGCAAGCTCCGCTGATTTATTATCTTCATTTCCGAGTGTCCGCGTCTCGGAGGCACGAAGAAGCGCGTTATAGGAAGTTTACACGATAAAATTAGTATGATTACACAGGAGCTTGTAGAAAAGACAAAACAACATTTCCAGACTAATGTACTGAACAACATTTCACTGGACTAAACAATATTTCCAGACTTATTTTTTGATGCACTTTCATAACAAAGTTTTTGTTGTAGTATAACTGGAATAGCATTGTGTTTATAAACTCTAAAACACTAAAGAAATGGAAATGGAAAATTTTCACCACTTAAAACACAGTTAATGGAGGAAACATGATCCACTTGTAAACAAACAAGAGATAAGGAAGAGAATTTCAAAATACAGAAAACGACCGAAGTAACAAACGTTACCGTAAGACACGTATTTTCTTTGAAAGCGACATGGACCGTGCAAGAGTAAAAAGAGGGAGCTACTAACATGCTTGGCCGCGGGATGAGCGATAAAGGAATCCAGCTCGGAATCGGAGGAGGAAGAGAAGGATCAAGGCCGCTCGGTTCTTATGATAATGCAGCGTTTGAGCCGCCCGGCGATTAGGCCACATTGCGTAAACCGAGGAAGCGGCTGTGGGCTTGTGCTGCACTCCCGGCCACTGGCGACCGGCCTTCGGTTCCCCGATCATCGGTGCCACGATGATCTCAGAGCGTTGCAATGCCAAAGTAAACATACAGAGGGAGCTTCCTCAATTGATTTTACGAAGTACCAGAAGCAACTCGTTCGAGGTTTTAAGCAAAACTGGAAAGATTTGAGCAGGATGTAAGTTCAGGTTTTTTATTGGGCGAGACAACTTTTTAAATATTGGAATGAAAATATTTTCCTGGCGCTATTGCAGTATCTTTTCAGGGACGAACTTGAACAGTTTAAGGTAACTGTGTTTCAGACGGGTATTCACGTAAAGCGTCAAACTTCCTAGTTACTGATCCATCGGAAAACATTTTAAGTCCGATGAAGTTGCAGAAAAACACAATGGTTGGAGAAGGTTCATGAAAAAGATCAAATACACCATAACCGACCTGGGGAGTGTTGGTGATAAAACTTTGCAAACTACATTATGTAAATCGATCGACAGGGATAAAACTGCAACTCTTACCGTAATGAGGACGAGTCTTTGTTATTCCTTGCGGTTATGTCCTGGTTTATTCCTTTATTTTAATCCCTTGAACAATAACCTACTATACACCCACTGGCCCAGTATAATCAACGGAGAGTTCCACTTCAGAGCCCAGACTTCTTCGCTACAGGCCCAGCTGCAAGACAAACATTGCTCCTCTTTATCACCTACACCGTTGCCTTATCAGGGCAACCAACACCTTGTTTACAGGATATGTCACAATTCCCCGTTTGAACTTATCTCTTGCAAAAGCTTAGCACCTGAGCAGAATATACGGTGTAGGTTGTTTATAGACACTGATTTAAGTTATTTATATAGAGTGGATCTTTATTTAATTCGTGGTCGAAAGAAAGTTTCTTGACAGATTACAGTCCCAAAATTTTCTCTGAACACCTCCACCACGGCTTGTAGGTCACCCAATAGAAAAAAACTAACCTTTTACCCCATTACCGAGATTCTGCCGATTCTGCTAACGGCAATAGATGAAATCCGAAGATCCTTGAACGTTTTCACTAGTTTCTAAATAGTTGGATGGTTGTAATCTTGATCTGGCAGACAAAGGGCGATGTACGTTCTTTGAAAGACATGTCTTAGGTGGGGTTTTGTTATTAAATACCTTGAATATTATTGGGCTCTTCCCACCTCCAGGTTAACGGCGTTGGTCCAATTACTAAGCGGAGACTGCAATGAGGTCGATCAGTCCACTTGTCACATTAACCACAAACACAAAATTGACTAAAACACGTAAACATTAAAACAACGCACGCCTAAACGAACCTGACGTTTCGAAAAACCAAAAAAACGTTTTTCGTTATCAAAGGTCCCCGGAGAAACACTTAACTACTTACATTATTATAATTCGTGGTCGCGGAATGTTGTGCTATACAAAGAACCTGACTGGAGGAAGCGAAATTTAGCGGAGTCTCTGTTTATGGCGGTAGAGCAACACCCTATTTCCCGACCATCTGTGGAAATAAGTCCCGTTTATTTGGGCTTGGTAAGGGAAGAAATACAATGCCTATCTGAAAGAGCAAAAAATCAAATGTTATCAACAACACAACATAACAGGTCCGCTACCCCCCCGCCCCTCCCTCCACCTGGAGTTGATAACGCACCGGCAGTCATGGTTAGGCGCTCGGCTCGATTGACCGCGACCACGAATTATAATAATGTAAGTAGTTAAGTGTTTCTCCGGGGACCTTTGATAACGAAAAACGTTTTTTTGGTTTTTCGAAACGTCAGGTTCGTTTAGGCGTGCGTTGTTTTAATGTTTACGTGTTTTAGTCAATTTTGTGTTTGTGGTTAATGTGACAAGTGGACTGATCGACCTCATTGCAGTCTCCGCTTAGTAATTGGACCAACGCCGTTAACCTGGAGGTGGGAAGAGCCCAATAATATTCAAGGTATTTAAAGGGCGATGTAGATGTCAAAGATAGCAGCAGGTGTGGACGCAGTGGTAGCGGGGTCACGGTGTTCCAGGAACGGAGACCACGAGGCTTGCATGCCGATGTGACCCGGCATACTTCCCTGCACCGCCACCGCAGCCGCAGTCATACAGCACACACACCAGACTGGCGATGTAGATGTCAGAGATAGCCGCAGGTGTGGACGCGGCGGTAGCGGGGTCACGGTGTTCCAGGAACGGAGACCACGAGGCTTGCATGCCGATGTGACCCGGCATACTTCCCGCTGCACCGCCACCGCAGCCGCAGCCATACAGCACCCACACACCAGACTGGCGATGTAGATGTCAGAGATAGCAGCGGGTGTGGACGCAGCGGTAGCGGGGTCACGGTGTTCCAGGAACGGAGACCACGAGGCTTGCATGCCGATGTGACCCGGCATACTTCCCGCTGCACCGCCACCGCAGCCGCAGCCATACAGCACACACACACCAGACTGGCGATGTAGATGTCAGAGATAGCAGCGGGTGTGGACGCAGCGGTAGCGGGGTCACGGTGTTCCAGGAACGGAGACCACGAGGCTTGCATGCCGATGTGACCCGGCATACTTCCCGCTGCACCGCCACCGCAGCCGCAGCCATACAGCACACACACCAGACTGGCGATGTAGATGTCAGAGATAGCAGCAGGTGTGGACGCAGCGGTAGCGGGGTCACGGTGTTCCAGGAACGGAGACCACGAGGCTTGCATGCCGATGTGACCCGGCATACTTCCCGCTGCACCGCCACCGAGGCCGCAGCCATACAGCACACACACACCAGACTGGCGATGTAGATGTCAGAGATAGCAGCAGGTGTGGACGCAGCGGTAGCGGGGTCACGGTGTTCCAGGAACGGAGACCACGAGGCTTGCATGCCGATGTGACCCGGCATACTTCCCGCTGCACCGCCACCGCAGCCGCAGCCATACAGCACACACCAGACTGGCGATGTAGATGTCAGAGATAGCAGCGGGTGTGGACGCAGCGGTAGCGGGGTCACGGTGTTCCAGGAACGGAGACCACGAGGCTTGCATGCCGATGTGACCCGGCATACTTCCCGCTGCACCGCCACCGCAGCCGCAGCCATACAGCACCCACACACCAGACTGGCGATGTAGATGTCAGAGATAGCAGCGGGTGTGGACGCAGCGGTAGCGGGGTCACGGTGTTCCAGGAACGGAGACCACGAGGCTTGCATGCCGATGTGACCCGGCATACTTCCCGCTGCACCGCCACCGCAGCCGCAGCCATACAGCACACACACCAGACTGGCGATGTAGATGTCAGAGATAGCAGCAGGTGTGGACGCAGCGGTAGCGGGGTCACGGTGTTCCAGGAACGGAGACCACGAGGCTTGCATGCCGATGTGACCCGGCATACTTCCCGCTGCACCGCCACCGAGGCCGCAGCCATACAGCACACACACACCAGACTGGCGATGTAGATGTCAGAGATAGCAGCGGGTGTGGACGCAGCGGTAGCGGGGTCACGGTGTTCCAGGAACGGAGACCACGAGGCTTGCATGCCGATGTGACCCGGCATACTTCCCGCTGCACCGCCACCGCAGCCGCAGCCATACAGCACACACCAGACTGGCGATGTAGATGTCAGAGATAGCAGCGGGTGTGGACGCAGCGGTAGCGGGGTCACGGTGTTCCAGGAACGGAGACCACGAGGCTTGCATGCCGATGTGACCCGGCATACTTCCCGCTGCACCGCCACCGCAGCCGCAGCCATACAGCACACACCAGACTGGTGATGTAGATGTCAGAGATAGCAGCGGGTGTGGACGCAGCGGTAGCGGGGTCACGGTGTTCCAGGAACGGAGACCACGAGGCTTGCATGCCGATGTGACCCGGCATACTTCCCGCTGCACCGCCACCGCAGCCGCAGCCATACAGCACACACACACCAGACTGGCGATGTAGATGTCAGAGATAGCTGCGGGTGTGGACGCGGCGGTAGCGGGGTCACGGTGTTCCAGGAACGGAGACCACGAGGCTTGCATGCCGATGTGACCCGGCATACTTCCCGCTGCACCGCCACCGCAGCGCCACACAGCACACACTCGATACACATACACCAGATGGCTTTACGGCACACTGCCTGAGGAGGGGGTAGCGGTGCTTGAAGGTTCAGATGCGTTACAGTAAAAATTATAACAACTTGATTAGGTCAGCTTTATTGGAAAACCTTCG
The DNA here is from genome assembly GCA_035578135.1 of Flexamia atlantica. Lineage (NCBI taxonomy): Eukaryota > Metazoa > Arthropoda > Insecta > Hemiptera > Cicadellidae > Flexamia > Flexamia atlantica. The sequence goes on along the minus strand of JAQJVK010000001.1, from coordinate 20,086,205 downwards.
ACAATTCTTTAAATAAATGTCCACAAAAATGAAATACACTCCAGTATTCATTTACATGTGGGTTTAGGAAAGGGGTGCTTAATTATATAGATTTATCTCAGTTGATCTCGCTCTAGTTAAATAGAGACGAGGCGACCCCGCATCTGCCATTTTCATAAAACAAAGTACACAAGTACATAAAAGTCCCTATATAGTGTAGGCGAGTAAATCGTTCTATCGAGAAGAGTAAACAAAATCAGGGAATCGTTGCCAGCGTGTAGGCTAGTTCAGCAGTTCTGAGACTCGTAAACAACCTACATTAGGAGTCCGGAGCTCATTTGAGGACAACGCTGAAATATTCATTCTCCACACGACCTCAGAATCCATGTACAACTTTACCGGTCTCAGAGCAATACCGGGCAAAGACGTTGCTGAAACATTTATTAACATGAGAAAGGCCGGTGTCGATCGTGTTAACAGACGTCAAAACGAGCGTTCGTGGGCCGATGGAAGTTGATTTAAACACAGAAACGGCGTGTTGGCATAATAAATAGTTGGTTATGAGTCTGACTTGTCGGGTGTTTGTCCGGGCGTGGTGCGGGCTTGTCCGGCTTGTCGCGGTTTGTCCGGCTTGTCGCGGCCACGCAGCCAAGTCAACTCCTGGCTCGATTATGCTAATGACAAGTGCTGGGTCTCTATTATACATCTGCAGTAACCGAGCCGTCGCATCTCGGGACATCGGCCTATTGCGATTCAATTATGATAATGAGGACGTGAGTACAATCTAATATGGCGCTTGTCGCAGTAATTCATGGACATGATTGCGTTTAGACTGAATGTAGCAGATCGAATCTTCAAGTCTAATGAGGATATGGTAAACGTACTCAAATCACAACGAGGTACTAGAACTGCGAGCCATAATTCCGAATTAAGTCGTGGTGGTCTACTTTGGAATACAGAGACCACAAGAAACTTAAAGAGTAATGGATTCATTTCGTAGAGACATATTGCGCTTCTTCAACATAAAGTACTTCCAAGCAGTTAACTAATTTAAATACGATCTAACCTGAATAAAATGGAAGAATTGAGCGCCATCTGTGATTCTGTGGGGTCGAACGACCAGACGTGACTAGAAAGTGGCTCCGGAATCGATAAGAGAGATTTATTGTTGTTTATCTTGGGAGTGAGTGACGACCTAAGGACACATGATCGGGTCCCGACTCTCGGATCATCACTGAATAAATATTAACTACTGAAAGAGACTGATGGGACACACTTATCTAAAATGAAGGGTGCGGTTTGCATACATCGAGGTGAGTTCCTTTGAAATGAACCCGCGAAATAAAGTAGTAGGTATTTGTTGTTTAACCTGAGGATCCTAAGCCTATACTGGATTGAAAATCTTTTGAAACTTACAACCTAAAAAAGCAATAATTTGACAGGAACCCCCCAAGTTAGAACAAACATGGGTTTGGGCTTTAGAGAGAATTTAAATTTTAGAGTTTCAGTCTTCGACATATCGAATGTACTCAAGCACCTCAGGGAGCTCCTCCTACAAAAAAGGAAATGCTATAAAGTTTAAAATGGGCTACAAAAGACGCATACATTTTTACTTATAAGCTAATCTTAAATACTTTCTAAAATACTAATCCTCTTTCGGAAGTTACATGTAACAGCGGTCACAAACGATTCACCTACAAAATAAACATATATGCGAAAGCGGTGCGTGTAAAAGAACGATTTAGGACAATGTGTTTTCTCTTGCAATCAGAACACTTAAAACACCTGGCAGCCGGGAAACGGGCACTAAAAAGATCGAAAAATAACTTATGGATCGTTCGAGATAAATAATCGCTTTGAGCGCGGTGGAACTGGTCGTATTTGCATTGAGGCGGCACGTCGAAGCACTCAGGATTGGCTACGGCTACAGGCCTACAGGTCCCAGCCGCAACCGGCGCACAGGGCTCCTGGTTAGTACTCGCTTCGCTACCAAGTGAAACGGTAATAAAAGTGGCATAAAATACAAAGTTTACGTAAACCGTATAAACAGCGGGGTACGAGTCAGTATCGTTATTATCTTTTATGGTTTGGGCGGTCGGCGTTAAATGGATGCACCGAGTTTGTATTTTACGGTAGCCGCCTCCGATGACAGGGCGAGAATATAGGTTGGGCCGGCGGCACCGGCAGAAAGCTGCTAGACACTCCTCAACTTCAAGAGGCGAGAATATAGGTTGGGCCGGCGGCACCGGCAGAAAGCTGCTAGACACTCCTCAACTTCAAGGGGCGAGGATATCGGTTGGGCCGGCAGCACCGGCAGAAAGCTGTTGCTAGACACTCCTCAACTTCAAGAGGCGAGAATATAGGTTGGGCCGGCGGCACCGGCAGAAAGCTGCTAGACACTCCTCAACTTCAAGGGGCGAGGATATCGGTTGGGCCGGCAGCACCGGCAGAAAGCTGCTAGACTCTCCTCAACTTCAAGGGGCGAGGATATCGGTTGGGCCGGCAGCACCGGCAGAAAGCTGCTAGACTCTCCTCAACTTCAAGGGGCGAGGATATCGGTTGGGCCGGCAGCACCGGCAGAAAGCTGCTGCTAGACACTCCTCAACTTCAAGAGGCGAGGATATCGGTTGGGCCGGCAGCACCGGCAGAAAGCTGCTGCGCTGCTGCTAGACACTCCTCAACTTCAAGGGGCGAGGATATCGGTTGGGCCGGCAGCACCGGCAGAAAGCTGCTGCGCTGCTGCTAGACACTCCTCAACTTCAAGAGGCGAGGATATCGGTTGGGCCGGCAGCACCGGCAGAAAGCTGCTGCGCTGCTGCTAGACACTCCTCAACTTCAAGGGGCAAGGATATCGGTTGGGCCGGCGGCACCGGCAGAAAGCAGATGCTCGACGCTCTTCAACTTCAAGAGGGCAAGGGGATCAATTAATTTTGCGTGAGGCGCAGGAGTCCTTCCGACATCGAGGAGATTACCCGCTGCTAATACGCTGTATACTTTAAAGAGCGTGTGAGCTGGAAGCTGAACACGAATATCCAGGCACTAAAGCCTAAAGCACCGATTATTTCCTAGGTTTAACATTCAAAATAATAAAAAATAGGTTGGCGTTTAGTTTGTATCCTACGTTGATATTTTCTTTACCCCGTGCAGTTATGCGACAGACGCGAGACAGTTCTCTCTGCTTCGATCCTCATGTACTAGGCCTACTAGCTGATAACCCCGGCTTTGCCCGGGAGATTCTTTTACCTCATTCAGTCAGTGGCTCAATTAGTGGAAATTTTAGCGAATTTCCTTAGAAATAAGCTATTACCGTCGTTTTAACAGAACAGAATGGACAAAAAATATCCGTTCAGGGTAACCTCAGCAATCATATTAATTGACAGCTTTTTATGTGTACTTTCTGGATATGAAGTGAGTTTATTGTGAAAACACTTTTTTACCTGCAAAAATCACGATTTGTTTCAAAATTTAACATGGGCTTATATGGGAAATAGAATTTTCATTTTTTGAGTTTTGTTAGCACGATAACTCTCGTAAATATCCTCCGATCGTAACACAATTTGGTACAGACATGTAAAACTAGATTCTCTTGGACGAGTTCGTAAACCAGCCAGATCGACATATCCAAAGTGGGGTAAAGGCCCCATTTTATTACCCAAAAATGGGTTTTTTGAGTTTTTCAAATTGAAAAATTATATTTATCCAATTATTGTTTGCACCATTGGATTTAGCTCGAAAAACAAACAATTCAGTAATTTTAATCATTTCTCTAAGTCCATTGGTCTCCGAGATATTGCCGTTTTCCCCTGTGTTTTTAGTATCAGGGCAGCAGAATGATGGCTTACCCAATTTGGTATTTACTCTCTAATAAGGTTTTCAAAGAATCGCTTTGAGTGATTTTTCAGTTAATCAATGTATTTAATAGAATTTTGGTTTTTTAAACAATTATATGTTAGTATAATTTAAAAAAATAAACATTCTTTCATCTAAAAAAAATCATCTAAGTCATTTATCAATATTTTTTTACAAAGTTCTTGTAAAACAAGCTATAAATTATTATTTTAATATATAAATATATCACTTGTTTATTTTCCTTTTTTTCGTAATAATGGATTAATCAATGGATTTTTCGTAATTGGAAATTCGCTGAGTACGCAGGTTTGCTGCGACGGGGGTATTTGAACATTCAACTAAATTAGGACTTCCGGCATTTAATATGCCATCGAATAGCTTCATAGCTACGGTTATAAAAGAGTAGAGCAGCCTAATTATCGAGAGAACCAAGAATATGAGATGACTTAGCTACTATCAAGACAAAAATGAATGCAGCCAAAGAAAGTTTGCCATTCGCGATGCTTTCGACGGGAAATTAATAAACGCCACGCACAAAAGACGGGGACAATCCTTCACGCAAGCCAAACTTCACCACACTTTCTCTCGAACTGAAAGAACGCATTAATAAAGAAGTGGAGCGTCTGAGGGTCCACTGGGTCAACAGGGACGGCGGCGGCGGCGATGTCCACAGCGCTAATGGCTGTCAAATCGATTGGTTCCGAACCCGTCACCGTGTCCAGTGGAATTGTTAATCAGAATTCAAATACCTGATGGGAAGGTGAAAGTTAGTGAGCTTCACTGGTCTTGATTTATATGAAATGGATTGCATTTTTGTGGGTGGTGTATGAAAGACTGAAAATGGAAGGGATGGCACGCAATTTTTGATTGTTTCATGGTCAACTACTGATTGGAAAGATTTATGTTTGAAACTGTGACTAAAAATATTTCAAATGTAGATACAGATATAATGATTTTGTATAGTAGGGCCTACTACAACTTTTCCAAATTATTTTTATTAATTAAAAAAGATCTTCATGACTCCTTTTTATCACTCCATCATCATCTGAGCAAACCGATCATTAGGCGTGATGTGACCAATCGAAATCCATCGCCACTTCCCACATTTTGCGTATATTTACTATCTTGTATGTAAAAGCAGTATAAGTGTAAATTTAAGTGTTGTAAGACGTTGCTTATTCACCGCTTTTATTTCAGTACCTAAATTTTTTTAGTACAGCAACTAGCGTCTTGGTTATCTTTGCAACTTCAAAACAAAATGAAACATCAATTATCAAACTGGGTGCAAAGCGGCAGTTTAGTAACTACTTTAACGGTTTGAAGGGAACGAGAAGGAGTCATCGACATCGAGGTAGAGGCCTGGTAGAAGCCGCTGGCGCGGCGGGACTGACCACTGAAATGATAGGCCTTGCGTGGAGCCTGCGGCCGCGGCGACCAGTCAGCGCTGCAGAGGCCAAACGGAGTCAGGATTCCCGATTCCATGCAATAAACAAACTGTATACGTAATGTAAAGCTGTGAATGACATCAGTACCACGCGCATCCACAGTATAAGTTATTTCGGGAACTCTAACGGGTAACAGTTCTATTCGCCTGACTCATTGATGAATGTTAAGTGTGTAATGTTAAGTTCACGTAGATTTTTAATTAAGTTATTCAAGTTGGACATTATGATACTTAATCACACATGTCAATTAAAATAACTTGTACGCATGTCAAGCAGTACGAGAACAAACCATGACTTCTGACAGGAAAAACCAATAACCACATAATGAACACATAAGGTTGGGCATCACGTACGCTACGCTGGACCACGAGGCGCGTGGGAGAGTTGCGGGATGGGAGAGAGTCTGAGCGACTTTCTCCTGCAGCGCCCGCGACGGAGGACCGGGACCGATGTATCAACCGACCTGTCATCAGCTGGCATCGCCTGCCAGCGGAGTGTGCCACTGTCATCAGCTGACATCGTCTGGCAGGGGAGTGTGCGACTGTCATCAGCTGATATCGCCTGGCAGGGGAGTGTGCGACTGTCATCAGCTGACATCGCCTGGCAGGGGAGTGTGCGACTGTCATCAGCTGACATCGCCTAGCAGCGGAGTGTGCGACTGCCATCAGCTGACATCGCCTGGCAGACGAGTGTGCCACTGTCATCAGCTGACATCGCCTGGCAGCGGAGTTTGCGACTGTCATCAGCTGACATCGCCTGGCAGCGGAGTGGGGACGACCATCAGCTGAAATCGCCTGGCAGGGGAGTGTGCGACTGTCATCAGCTGACATCGCCTGGCAGCGGTGTGTGCGACTGTCATCAGCTGACATCGCCTGGCAGCGGAGTGTGCGACTGTCATCAGCTGACAACACCTGGCAGGGGAGTGTGCGACTGTCATCAGCTGACATCGCCTGGCAGGGGAGTGTGCGACTGTCATCAGCTGACATCGCATGGCAGGGGAGTGTGCGACTGTCATCAGCTGACATCGCATGGCAGGGGAGTGTACGACTGTCATAAGCTGACATCGCCTGGCAGGGGAGTGTGCGACTGTCATCAATTGACATCGCCTGGCAGCGGAGTGTGCGACTGTCATCAGCTGACTTCGCCTGGCAGGGGAGTGTGCGACTGACATCAGCTGACACCGCCTGGCAGGGGAGTGTGCGACTGTCATCAGCTGACATCGCATGGCAGGGGGACTGTGTGACTTTCATCGGCTGAAATCGCCTGGCAGGGGAGTGTGCAACTGTCATCAGTTGAAATCGCCTGGCAGCCGAGAGTGCGACTGCCATCACCCGACATCGCCTGGCAGCGGAGTGTACGACTGTCATCAGCCGGCATCGCCTGGCAGCAGTGTACGACTGTCATCAGCTGACATCGCCTGGCAGGGGAGTGTGCGACTGTCATCAGCTGACATCGCATGGCAGGGGACTGTGTGACTTTCATCGGCTGACATCGCCTGGCAGGGGAGTGTGTGACTCATCAGTTGACATCGCCTGGCAGGGGGACTGTGTGACTTTCATCGGCTGAAATCGCCTGGCAGGGGAGTGTGCGACTGTCATCAGTTGAAATCGCCTGGCAGCCGAGAGTGAGACTGCCATCACCCGACATCGCCTGGCAGCGGAGTGTACGACTGTCATCAGCCGGCATCGCCTGGCAGCCGAGAGTGCGACTGCCATCACATGACATCGCCTGGCAGCGGAGTGTGCGACTGACATCAGCTGGCATCGCCTGGCAGCAGAGTGTGCGACTGTCATCAGCTGGCATCGCCTGGCAGCAGAGTGTGCGACTGTCATAAGCTGTCATCGCCTGGCAGCGGAGTGTGCGACTGACATCAGCTGGCATCGCCTGGCAGCAGAGTGTGCGACTGTCATCAGTTGACATCGCCTGGCAGCCGAGAGTGCGACTGCCATCACCCGACATCGCCTGGCAGCGGAGTGTACGACTGTCATCAGCTGGCATCGCCTGGCAGCATAGTGTGCGACTGTCATAAGCTGGCATCGCCTGGCAGCGGAGTGTGCGACTGACATCAGCTGGCATCGCCTGGCAGCAGTGTGCGCGACTGTCATCAGCTGGCATCGCCTGGCAGCAGAGTGTGCGACTGTCACCAGCTGACATCGCCTGGCAGCGGAGTGTGCGACTGACATCAGCTGGCATCGCCTGGCAGCAGAGTGTGCGACTGTCATCAGCTGACATCGCCTGGCAGGGGACTGTGTGACTTTCATCGGCTGACATCGCCTGGCAGGGGAGTGTGTGACTGTCATCAGTTGACATCGCCCGGCAGCCGTGAGTGCGACTGCCATCACCCGACATCGCCTGGCAGCGGAGTGTACGACTGTCATCAGCCGGCATCGCCTGGCAGCCGAGAGTGCGACTGCCATCACATGACATCGCCTGGCAGCGGAGTGTGCGACTGACATCAGCTGGCATCGCCTGGCAGCAGAGTGTGCGACTGTCATCAGCTGGCATCGCCTGGCAGCAGAGTGTGCGACTGTCATAAGCTGTCATCGCCTGGCAGCGGAGTGTGCGACTGACATCAGCTGGCATCGCCTGGCAGCAGAGTGTGCGACTGTCATCAGCTGGCATCGCCTGGCAGCAGAGTGTGCGACTGTCATAAGCTGTCATCGCCTGGCAGCGGAGTGTGCGACTGACATCAGCTGGCATCGCCTGGCAGCAGAGTGTGCGACTGTCATCAGCTGGCATCGCCTGGCAGCAGAGTGTGCGACTGTCATCAGCTGGCATCGCCTGGCAGCAGAGTGTGCGACTGTCATAAGCTGTCATCGCCTGGCAGCGGAGTGTGCGACTGACATCAGCTGGCATCGCCTGGCAGCAGAGTGTGCGACTGTCATCAGCTGGCATCGCCTGGCAGCAGAGTGTGCGACTGTCATAAGCTGGCATCGCCTGGCAGCGGAGTGTGCGACTGACATCAGCTGGCATCGCCTGGCAGCGGAGTGTGCGACTGTCATCAGCTGGCATCAGAGTGTGCGACTGTCACCAGCTGACATCGCCTGGCAGGGGAGTGTGCGACTGTCATCGGCTGACATCGCCTGGCAGCGGAGTGTACGACTGTCATCAGCTGACATCGCCTGGCAGGGGAGTGTGCGACTGTCATCAGCTGACATCGCCTGGCAGCGGAGTGTGCGACTGTCATCAGCTGACAACGCCTGGCAGGGGAGTATGCGACTGTCATCAGCTGACATCGCATGGCAGGGGAGTGTGCGACTGTCATCAGCTGACATCGCCTGGCAGGGGAGTGTGCGACTGTCATCAGTTGACATCGCTTGGCAGCGGAGTGTGCGACTGTCATCAGCTGACTTCGCCTGGCAGGGGAGTGTGCGACTGACATCAGCTGACATCGCCTGGCAGGGGAGTGTGCGACTGTCATCAGCTGACATCGCATGGCAGGGGAGTGTGCGACTGTCATCAGTTGACATCGCCTGGCAGCCTTGAGTGCGACTGCCATCACCCGACATCGCCTGGCAGCCCAGAGTGCGACTGCCATCACCCGACATCGCCTGGTAGCGGAGTGTACGACTGTCATCAGCCGGCATCGCCTGGCAGCAGAGTGTGCGACTGTCATCAGCTGACATCGCCTGGCAGGGGAGTGTGCGACTGTCATCAGTTGACATCGCCTGGCAGCCGAGAGTGCGACTGCCATCACCGACATCGCCTGGCAGCGGAGTGTACGACTGTCATCAGCTGGCATCGCCTGGCAGCATAGTGTGCGACTGTCATAAGCTGGCATCGCCTGGCAGCGGAGTGTGCGACTGACATCAGCTGGCATCGCCTGGCAGCAGTGTGCGCGACTGTCATCAGCTGGCATCGCCTGGCAGCAGAGTGTGCGACTGTCACCAGCTGACATCGCCTGGCAGCGGAGTGTGCGACTGACATCAGCTGGCATCGCCTGGCAGCAGAGTGTGCGACTGTCATCAGCTGGCATCGCCTGGCAGCATAGTGTGCGACTGTCATAAGCTGGCATCGCCTGGCAGCGGAGTGTGCGACTGACATCAGCTGGCATCGCCTGGCAGCAGTGTGCGCGACTGTCATCAGCTGGCATCGCCTGGCAGCGGAGTGTGCGACTGTCACCAGCTGACATCGCCTGGCAGCGGAGTGTGCGACTGACATCAGCTGGCATCGCCTGGCAGCAGCGTGTGCGACTGTCATCAGCTGGCATCGCCTGGCAGCAGAGTGTGCGACTGTCATCAGCTGACATCGCCTGGCAGCGGAGTGTGCGACTCTGAGGGCTGACTCGGCATCATCGTACCGTGAACTGTCCTATTCGTTTAGAGGTTGAAGAGAAGAGATGGGCGAAAATAAAAATTAAATAAAACCTCTTGAACGATGATTTAATAATGATTTTAACGGGGTTGCATCCTTTACTGCGGGCTTTATGGGCAGGGACTTGCTACTTCATTAACAATCTCATAAACTTAAACATTGATTTATTTAAATAATTATTTTAATGATTGCTACAGAAATGTAGTTTATGGCATTGAGTGATTATATGTATGTCCGTGTCAATGTTTGAAAGTTTACGACTGGTTTGAGTGGTAATAGCATCTAAGAGAAGGCGAGACTCTCTTTAGAAACTCCTACCAGATCTATATAAAGTATGGAGTCCTTGAAAAACAGGATAACAGGAATAACTACAGTAATTACCTACATAACAAATATATAGACACATAACAAATATATGGACAGTAAAACGCGCAATGGTTTAATGAGGTTTACGCCTTATAAGGTTTTACTACCTATCGTGCAAAGACTGTAACTCTCGGAATTGCTTCTTCTAAAAGTTAGGAATCCTTTCACAAAAAAAAGGAATAAAAACAAATGTAAGTCAAAGAATACCTAACCAAAAACAAGTGTCGAAGAGATGTAACGCAAAAATAGGATAACTATAAGAAACAAAGTTAGCGGGCATGAACCAAAGTCAGTTGATCCGTGAAGTTACGCCTTATCAGTTGTTCTACGAAGAGACAAGGTCGCTTGCAAAAGAACTGTTTGATAAAACGGATCAAAGAAGCCGTCGTTTAACTGATTACATGAACCTTGTCACTTCCACTAGTCCCTTGCATGAAATTAATTGCAATTGAAGAGTATCTGAGGGCAAATTGTGCGTAAAATGGTTTAATATTAGTAGCAATTTGTTTAGTTGATGTTAATTTACTGTGCACTTAGGGGTGTGCGAGTATTGAATTTAAAGTCGTGTCGGGTCGAGTTTAAAAAAATACTCACGAGCAGGGCCTGATTAACCACTAGGCTGACTAGGCTGCAGCCTAGGGCGCCAGCCATCCAGGGGGCGCCACGGGACAGAAAATAAAATATTGTTTTTATTTTTTGAAAAAATAAAACAAAAGTCCCGCGCTTTTTTGCAAAATAGGGCCTGCTTGTTATGTTTTTTTATTAAACCTAAAGTTGCATCCTATAATCTTAAATGAGAAATGGTAGCTTGATTGCTTGCTTGATTGCACAATTATCTCGAAAACGGGTTTGAGTATTTCCTTCAATGTCTGGAAATAACTAATTTCTGGCTCAAAAACGTGTACTATGCAGGTTACTCGGCCAGAAAAAAACTCAAGCTTAATAAAATGATTTTGAGTGGACAAAATTTAAATAATGGCTTCATTGATTGCCTCATCGATGATGGCCATGCTAGCAACGAAATGAAGAAAATGTAACTAAATAATTTAATTGAACAATGGTTGTTTGCAAACTACAGCCATCTAGGAAAAATACACTGTTTGAGATAAAGATCGCATGGAGTAATAAAAAATAGTAGTTTTTATTACTAGGAGCGAAAGTGGCTCTTTTTGGTACGAGATCGTAATTTACAGGCCGAGCTTGGAAATGCGATCGAGTACCAAGGAGACACTTTTGCTCCGTGTGATGAACAACTATTTTCATCATTAAGTATAAATAACCATTTAATCGTTAAAAATTAGACTATATAATTTTGAGGTTATCCAAAATAGTCATCGTCATTTACACATCTGCTAGTTGTTTACAAACACAAGTTAAGAAATCGTTCAACCTTTCAAACGTACAGATCTATTCAGCCAGGAAGTCTTGTAGGGGTGGAAGTGCGAGAGAGATGGAGAATACCCCCACCACTGTTTTTCCTTCATCGGTTGTGTACTGTCAACTTAAAATCCCACATGGCCTATGACAGCATTACAAATATTGTTGCAAACAAAGAACCAGATGTTTTGACAGATGAGTTATTTTGAAATTTGACTGTACTGAGACTCGCGGTAGGGGAAATCTTCACTGCGCATGCGCATCCCACAGGACTTATAGGCTAAACAAATCTGTAACATAAACAAATTTTGACATTTGAGTACGGCAAAATTTACCATATGTTTTTTCAGTACTCCTATTCGAAGTGATCCAAAAACGATCATTTTGCGTACGATTTAGAGAACTAAAAACGGCTGTTTTCGAGACAGTATGATGAAAAGGTTATAAATTTTATGATTGAAAAACCACAAACTCCTCGATGCAGAGCAAAAAAGATACTCCCAGCTTTAGTCCATGTGGGATCTGGATGGGTGATGGGTGTCTTTGTTATCCTCCAGTTGGTACAGGTATAGTTATTCGATGAACTGCTAAACATGAAATATTACCGAACAAAGCTTGGTCACCAGGTACTCTTAAGAGTCTAATGAAGAATGTTACGATGAATCCATATCTGAGTCAGATCTGGCAGAAGTAGGAAAGAAGAGCAGTAGGGGTGTGTAAGTTGCGAGAGTGTGATGAGTTGAATAAATGTAACAGGCAGCGGTGACTTGTCTTTGAAACATTTAACTGATTAGAATAGACTTTTTTATTATTTTCGTTATAATCTTTGTGTGCACTGATCATAGTTAAGTTATTTTCTAAGTTGAATGTCGTTTCTTAAGGTAATAGTTCCGGAGGAAATAAATTCCCAATTTCATTATAATACGATGCATCGGGCAATATAGGGGCGGAAGGGGGGCTAAGGGGATGGAGGGGGGCACCAAATCAACTCAAGCCTAGGGGCGCCATATCTCTTAATAAGGCCCTGCTCACGAGTTTCGAGTTTATACGAGTCCGATTACTTTAAATAGTAGAAGTTAATATTTATCATACTTATTGATCTAAAAATGTAGCATTTTTTAGTTATTAAAATAGAAAGTTGTTCTATGAATTAAAAGCAAGCCTGTTTTCGAATTAAATCAAACGAGAATTCAGGCTATCTTTAACATAACCTTATATCAATACTCAATACTTTATTACATTTTCAGCCTTAGGAGGTAAAACCCAAGCTATATCTGCGCTTGTTTGCTTTAAAAAGAGGTTTTGTATTATTTTATAGGTTAAAAATTAAAGTTAAATCAGTCTCATTGAGCATACATAAGAAAATATCTCAAATTATTATAGAAAGGAAAAAAGACAAAACTATAACTTATTTATTTATTTCACATGCTACAATACAGAAAATATTTCCAATTACATTGTAGCATTATTTTACACAAAATATTGCACAGGAAACACACTACAAGTGACAGCTAAAAGATTACCAAAATAAATACAAACAGGCAAACATAACAGGCAAAACAAATGTATTAAAAATACAATAACACAAAGTAAGCATTATAATCAACTAGGAAAGAATATATATATTATGAATGACGCAAATATTACATCCATAATATTTGTTATTCTCATTGATATTAATAACTCAAAACCGACTTTAATTTAAGTAAAGTAATAAAGTTTTATGGTGGCAGTTCATGTCTGATGTTGACTGTGAAAAACGGCCGTAAAATGCGCTCGCGCGTACCAATTCCGGATACACGGCGGCGGTAGTAACTAATCGACCCGAACTTCCGAGGATTTTTCAAAACTTCGAGTCAAGTCAAGTAGTGTAAACTCGGTTTGGAAAAAAGCTCGATAATTGAGTACTCGTACCTCCCTACTGTGCAGGAATGCGCAGAAGGGGGCATGAGCACTACTTATTAAAAGTCTGTCTTCCATTAGTTTATGCTACTAAAGAGATTGAAAATAGTGAGTGACTTTAGTGATTATAGGAAGAAACAACTAAAAATAACGTTCAAGACACAACAACCATCTCATTTACATAACCTGGCCCGAATCATTCTGTTAAGGCTAAACATCCCAGAAAAAGTTGTGTTTCTGGCCCGATAGATAGCAGCACCTCTGTCTCATTATCTTATTCTGTTTACAAATCAGTTTATCAAATTAACATCGGACGAAAATTCCACCAATAAACTTTAATACAAAATGACTTCATTTTGGTGCTGCGACGTGGTGGCAGAATTTATAACTAACCCTGGGATGTTTAGCCTTAACAAATGACAACTCCACAATTCACCACCGTAAACTACAGAACAATTATTCCACCATAAAAACCGCAAAATATATTTAATTACATTGGTACAAAACGACAGTGCAATTAAACCGAGCCGTCAAAGGTAAGAACAAAGTTATCAACCGGTTACGGTGGTGTTATCAGCAACGGCTGAGGAAGATAAGGCACAAATTAATGGCAATGCGAGTTGACAAGAGTCCCGCCCCGCCGCCCAGCCCCCAGCTGTATCTCATCCACTAATAATATGGACGGAATGCCCGAGTTATTTATGCAGCACTGTATGGCATGGCAGCACGTTACTCAATATTTACGAGTTGTGCATACTTTTGCAAATACTCCCTTGTTTATGGCTCAAAGGAGAGGATGTCCCGATCATACAGTCTGCCTGAAGATTACTTAAGGAATATGAGTTGGTTAAGATATCTTGAACTCATTTTGGCTAACAATTAGTTCAGTCGTGATTGGAAGAAGTGAACGGCTCTACTCCATTCTTCATAAGCGATCCAAGTCGCACGTGTTGCTGATCTAGTGTTTTGTATGTAGTTGAGTCGGCAAGACCTGGAATCGCTGTCGAATTCATTCTTTACAAACTTGGTTTCTAAGGACTTGAATAGAATTAATTTCAGCATAGGTTGCTTGATTTACATTCATACCGTGGTACGTAAAAGGTTAAAAGTATTTTTAATAGCTTAGTACATATTACGATGTCGATGTCAAAAGTCAGATTCCTCCGAAAACAAAACGAAATTGTAACACTACAAAATTAACTTTGTGAAAGTGAAATGAACTGTTTCTAATGTTGAATTTGAGTAAACATTTTAAAATCACTTTTTAACATTTGACAATAGATAAAAATGACTTTTATTTCCAATTTGATTTATATCAGTTAGATTTTAACTGTAGTTAGTCTTAAAGGGAGATCCAACACGAGGTAACTAGTTATAATGTGTTTGATGAAAGTAAAAAATGAAAATACATACACTCTTCGTTTCCGTCTCCGTCCAAAGCACTCTGAAGGTTTGTCTCCCGGGCCATGGAGGGTCAGAGCCAGGAGCTCATTAGCCCCACACCAGCGGCGCCACTGGTTTAATTACCGCACTTTCTACCGGTCAGAATAACGTAATTAATACTGGAATGAACGCTCGCAGCGCTGCGTCAGTCTGGCCGAAACAAGAGGATTGATTGGCCGGCGGCTCCGGGGTCATACGGGAGCCATTAGCGTTATTGAGTGGCGAAATCGGGTGATACGTTTCTACATCTTGCGGTCGGCTGGATCGGAACGATTAATTTTATATGTATTGTGGTGAAAAATTCACCTTGAAGGGGGCTAAACAGTCTTATCCAACAAGTTGACCAAAACACGCTAGTTTTGCTACTGAATGCAATGGGCTATCTAAATATTTATGGAGTAGGTCCAAAAGGTCTTGTAAAAACATGGGCAATCACGCATTTGTTGATGTGCATGTCTGTAATAACCATCTTACATGAACTAACTTGATGAGCTCTTTCTTGGTGAAACCGGTTGCATGGGATGTGATAGGTTGTCTTCTTTCTCTCTGATAGGATGTTGTACAAAATGACTGACAACAAACATTCGTCTAACGGTATGTATCCCCTGGGCCAAACATTTATATGGGTTTTCAAGTAGTACTAGCGCCTTCTAATATTCGTAACAACCATCGATTACATCATTCGTTGACCTACTATTCTTGTGTTTAAGTTCACATTGGTTTGGGTACAAAAAAGTCCATAACAACACACGTCCTCATATTCAACTGGCTTTTAAATGTTTCATGGTAATTATAGAGTGTATCTCGTGTGTAAACACAACACACATATAACCATTTAAATAATCGAAAATAACTAACAACTTTGACTAGTAACTATTGTAACGTCATAAACATCACCAAGATATGTAAAGATTATTACATAAACGTGCAAAGCAATAAACGTGCAGATGCTGCAAACGCAGCCACGACCTTGCCAGGAGACGTGGAGCGGTAGGAGCAAGGAGCAGGTGCCCGCTGGCCGCCACTCACGTACTAAATGATGTGGTTTTGATCCGGCGGCAAATTGGAGGCAGCCGAGCGTGACTCGCGAAACGGAAAACGGAACGTTCGCCGAATCTCCGGCGCAGCGAACACATCACTGCATCGGCGCGGCGAATATGACCAAAGAAATGTGAAAAGAATAGCAAAGGTGTTCAAGGAAATGTGAAACAAGTAGCACGACTTGACCAGAGAGCGCCGCCATTAGCTCCCAAAACCACCGCAAACCGCAGTATTCGGGTTGTGAAACGTGCGGTTGAAGACATTTGATGTGGCGACTTTTCTTTGTTGGATTTTGACAGGAGTATCAATAAGAATGTAATTCAATACCTTGCCCAAAATGATTTATTATGGAATCAAATACTTTGGACGAAATGTATAAATTTAGATGGATAGAGATAAGTAAATTACAATTTAACAAGTATCATTTAGCATCATTTAGGGTTTAAATTATTTTTTATCAAAAATATTATTGTTGTACAAAGACCAACTACTGGTGCCCAACAAGATGTGCTGTCTCTATTAATATGTACTGTTACGCTATTTTTGAGATATAACGATTTTCATACTTCACCAGGGTACAGCATTATAAATTCTCTTCAGAGCATTATTGACACCCATACATTGAAGCCTCTCCGACCTCGTGCAGAGGTGGCGATGGAGGAAGGATCTGGTGTTTGCTCTGTTATCACCAAGGTCAAACATCGTTATCAGTGATGGGCGCACCTCGTGTTGACGACTGAGTGAGGCAGACATCAGGAGATACTGGCAGGTTCATCGACTCTCTCAGACGGCGACTCTACAACTCTACTTCATTATTCATAAGCGATCCAGTCGCACGTGTTGCTGATCTAGTGCTTTGTATGTAGTTGAGTCGGCAAGACCTGGAATCGCAGTCGAATTCATTCTTCACAAACTTGGTTGCTAAAGACTTGAATGGAATTAATTTCAGTATAGGTTGTCTAATTTCCATTCATACCGTGGTACGTAGGAGGTTAGAATTATTTTTCATTAGTATATACAGTATTACCAAATGAAAGTGTGGAAGTGTACCAGAAGATGTTTGTGACGTTAAATGCGTAGTTGACTTCAACATTTTGCTGTAGTTTTCCTTGCCCAGTGCGAGGGAGGTCCAGAGGTCCTGCGGGTTTTGGCGCAAGTTAAGGTTTCGTCACCGCGTATCGTGTGGCGATTTGTGGCCGCCAAAACCGCCACAAGAATTTGTCGACCATAAACGAGGGTATCGAGTGTGACTCGGGTTGGGCAATCGTTTAACACAACACTTGTGAAGTCAATATTAAATTTCTTCACTCTCAAAAACATTTAAAATATGGTTTCTTCAAAAAAATTGTTTTTGCTCATGTCACACAATTTTGAGTTCTCAAAGCTATTGGTTTCATTTGATCGCAATATAACTGAAACTGAAGTTTATATATAGCCGACATTAGGGTCCCTAATTTCCTGAGGGTTAAACAATACTTGATTAAACTAAGATCAGCAATAATTCTAGGATAACATGACACTTAACGTTGTTCTGTGGAACTTCAAAAAAGTAAATGCCATTGGGTTTTTATTAAAACGTTTTACAAATGTTACAATATGCAAATCCGTAAAACTTATATTGGACGTGATATATCTTGGTAGGAGAGGAATCCTGATGATTTGTCAAAAAACATTAGGCCGGAATGTCGCCGAGGAGGCCCGGCAAAAGATAACACAAATTGGAGGGTCGTTGGGGTTTGGCGCTAGCATTTCTCAAATCAGTGGCCTATAAAGTACGGCGACAAGATACCGTGACGGGGTTATCACGGCATTAACCCGATAGCAACGGTATAACCAACCCGTTGTGAGCGCCAGTTGTACAACTCGACGCTGCGATCTCGGCGCTGGAGGGGCGCGACTGGCAGCAGCTGATAAAATAGCTGACTACAGTATCACTCCGATATGCAACAATATGCAAACGGATCTATGATGAAATAGACTTGTCCTCATAATCATAAAGTTCCAAGTTAAATTACTGAATCTTCAACAGACGTTTCTCTACACAACAGAGTTTCCCTATACACAATAGAGTTAAGTGATCAGCTGATTAAGTAGCTTAGTAGCTCGACGCCGATTTTTTGGTAGACTGGAGGTTATCTTTGTAGCTCCAACATTTTTAAGTCGATTCATTCAAGCGAATGCATGCGAACGAGCAGCAGTGAACGCCAGAAGGAAGTATGTGGCGTTCACTGCTGCTCGTTCGTCGGTATTCGCACTATATTCGTCTGATGTGACCGTGGCCTAAGCCCAACTCCTAGACAATTTGGCGAACGTTCGGTTCTGGACCCACCTACTTTTGTTCATTAGGCGATTAATTAATGATTCTGGCTTACAAATCGGTTGGTCTTTGTCTTTAACAAAACTACTTGAGGCATCTCATTCATTACACGCTTACAATTCATTTGTTGTTCAGTTGGGATACCTACAGTATTCAGCTGTGTCTTGTTCTAAAATAGGTCGGTCAAAAATAATTTACAACCCGTTTTGATTTCATGCGGGCATTTGATTTCAATTAAATTTTGCTTCATTTACATACGAGCTGAGAAAATAACTTACTGCCACACGCACTTACGTGTAAGGCGATCCGCACGAACGAAAAGAGAAACCAATCCGATTTCGCAACGGAATCAATTACAAATGTCGGCGGCGGCTTGACCCGAGCCTTTAATGAAATTTCAATCGGCGCGTTTTGAAACGCCATTAATGAAGATTAGAAATATCAGTGGCATTTGACGGTCGACGGTCCGGCACGTAATGTACAGAAGCAGGTGAAGGCTCACCGGCGCGGCGGACTCCTTGTAGGGAAACGGGCCCTCCTGCCCTCCAGTTGTACAAACCGCGAGAGCTTTCGTAATTGCACGTATGATCCACCCGTGACTTCACTCGGCGCAACCTCGGGGTGACCGACCCGGCAACTCGGGGTCTGTTACTGCATCAGCACTTCCGGTCCCGTGTGCGGACTCAGGACAGCAGAGAGCTTGTTCAATGTGTTCTGTCTGAACACTCGGTAGGTGTTTAAGTATCAACATCAGCATTTCCGGGCAGTTCTGAGCACATAGAGAGGTCTGAGTGCCAAATGGCGATGTTCATGTTGCTGGCCGGAACAAATTGAATTTTCACACTAAAATATATTAAGATTTAGTAGGCCCCTACCTGTTTCAAGGTGTATCAAAAGAAAAGGTATATCTGCCACACATTAACCCCATACTTGGAATAAAAGGTCTTGGCGAGAAAAATCAAGAAATAGTTTTTGATTACATTTTCTCTATGGGCAAAAATACATAATACGTGTAGGCCAACAGAAAAAGGCTGAGCTGCTGAAAAATTGTTTTTTGTTTACAAAAGATCTGTTTACTTGATAGCTGCTGGCATGTGCGTGAGTGCGTGCATCCACAGTACCTAGTGTCGCGAGCACGAAATACGGCGGGTGAGTGAGGGCGCTGCTGGCGAAAGCAGCGTTATTTTGGTTGTCAATTAGTCATATGATTGTAAAGTTTACAAGCACGTTTACATATGAAAGTTTTGCTGCAAGCTCTTATGCAAGATTCTTCTATTTTCGTGCAAGATTCAGACTAGCAGGAATCAATAATAACTATCAGCTGTAGACAAAAATAAAAATGTAACGATACGTAATATTTTCATTTGTTTGTGTTTGTTTTCGGAGATTTCGTAGGTTAATTCATTGAATTACAAAATTATATAATATTTTTTGGTGATAAATTGTTTAACACTTAATTTACATAATCAGCCAATTTTAACATATAACGGTTTTTGTTTAATCAGTGTGCAATCTGTGTTCACAGATTGTTTAGCCTATTTTTTTTGCATTCTCGTATTATTTTGCCGGGCTTGTTTTGTTTTCATCATGGAGTCAGGGGAAATCCAGTTTGAGCCGTCCAAGAAACGTCGGTTACAGGGCATTTTTAAAAGTGACCTTAAGTAACGAGTCAAAAATGTGGTTGCAAACAGTTTCCAAAAAAAGTTCAGCCGACGAAAATATGCGTGAAACTATTGACTTCAATAAAAGCCAAGAACTGACATAAAAATGTCTGGAATTAGTCTCCGGCCTGTTCAAAGGTGTGCCCAAGAAGTAAAAAGAGAAAGTAGTGTACCTCCTAGAAAACTATATTCCCGAGTCCCGAGAGAAGCGATTCGCACATTGTTAAATGACTGATTGTGGCGTAATCAGGGGAGCAGTTTTGGGATTTTATGACAGGGGAGATTTACCAACTGCTCAAAATGTCCGCAAGGAACTTCAAGCTAGAGAGAACTAATTGGCTGCACTGGTAGTGTCTGCTCCGTTCGACGGCTTTTACGTGCCCTAGGATTCAGGTACAAAAAAGCCAACGACGCGACGGACGCAAATTTCTGATGGAGTGTAGTCGCTGCTCGTGCGCGGTTCTTGCGCAAAATGCACTCGCTAAAGCAGGAACCTATGGGACTTGGGTGAATCAAAATCACTTCAGTAAGTTTATCTGGCAACACTCGAACAAGAGTGGAGGAATTAAAGTACCGACAGGGAAAGGAGGGCGATTAATAGTGTGTCACCATAGTCAATTGTGTCACGCGGGAGCGCAAAAGGGATCATCCCTCATTGCAAGGGTGTTTTTCGTTCTAAGAATAGCAGAATAGCAGTGACTTAGAAATGAACTATCCCTATTCTAAATAATATTCAGAAATGAACTAACTATTCGTTGATCTGTCCCAAGTTTGAGCCTAAATTGAGTTACTTTTAGGAGTATAATTTTTGTACATAATGTGAGTATATTGAATAAAACTTTAACACAAATAACTTAATTTCTTAATTTGGTATTAATGAAATAACAATGCCACCATGTTATGACATAAAAATTACTTGATTTGAAACCTCCATTCAACTAGTCCGGAACCGTACAAATATCCCATACAGAACCAGAAAACTTCAATATCATTCTAAAGTAGACTGATAAACATCAAAAATTAGCATTAATTGGTTAAGAAATATATCTTTCATTGCTCTGTATATTTTAAAATCCTCTTTTACAAATAGAATAAAAGATTTTTTCAAAACTATGATGACGTGTAATTATGTTGAGTCCCGTATGGGACTAGCCCACTGTTACTTTTTCCAAGAAAAATAAAGTGTTTTAAATGTTTTCAAAACATATAACATATTACTGTAATTTACAAATCGAAACACAATCAGAAGTATATCCTGGGAAACCAGATTAAATATTCTTTAAAGTCCATAAACTAGTTGTAAATATGGCCTTACCATTGATTATCCACATCGACAATCGATGTCAATGTCGATGTCGATAATCAATGGCCTAATTGACCCGTGTGAAACTTGGAATGGCTGAAATAATTGTGCAACCAAGCAAACATGTAAACATACAAGCTTGAAAAATTGCTCGTATAAGAGGATAACATAATTGTTTTTGTTTTAGGTAAATTTTGTTCAACTATCTTTTAACAAGATTTTATAAGAGTTTTTTTTATATGTAGGTCTATTTAGTAGCCAATTAGAAAATTTAGGTATTGGGCTCGGGTTTCCGGGTAAAAGACTCATTTGCGGTTGGCAATGCTGTTTTGGATCGCAGACTTACAAAGGAAACTTTTAATGAAATATTGCATCAAAAACTTGCATAGTGTAAAGTCTACGAAAAACACAAACAAATGTTGACAGGTCAACATAAACATTTAATTTTCTCTTTTCAGCTGACTTTTATCAGAAGATTTTGTGTGTTTCCAGTTTTTGCCGCCCGCCGTATTTCGTGCTCGCGACACTAGAATATCTTTATACGTGCATCCACTATAGGGCTTACTTCATATTAAGACTGTAAATTGCACGGGCAATTTTACTTTATGACCATTAAATTCTATCTCCGTTTTTATTAGGCCTACAGACAATTTCACGAACAAAAATATTAGAAAATAACAAATCTCTTTTATAGCGTCAGTTTATAACGAAATTGCAGTAATAAAGCTACTCCCATTCAGTGCCGTAAACTGAAAAGAAAAAGAAAGTCACCTGTAATTTATTTCGACTATAAACCATCTCGGTCAATTAAATAAGTCTTGCACGATCAACATCACTCTAATCTGTTGAATTTTACGAACTAGAGCTGAACCCCTTTTAATGAACGAACTAAAAAGCATAAAAAATTACTTGTATTACAGAATTTAATTATAAGCCACTTAATGATTTATTTCTCACTTTTAAGTCAATTATATACGCCAACTGTACAGAAAGTGCCAGTGATTGACCGGTGGAAAATCAAGAACGTGTTTGGGGAGTTACAGCGCACAAAACCCTTTCACTGGCCGAAACGGCGGAGTCGTGCGCCGACCCCGCACTCATTGCATTGCCGCCAAACAACATAATGGCGGGCGTCTCTGACCACGACTGCGACAGCGTCCAGCGAGCGGCTGGGTCCTTGGATGGGAAAGTTATTTGAGCGCTTTCCCTAAAAGCGTTTGTACAGCTCGTCTGTTAAGTGTCGTCTGGCGTTCGTCAGCAAAAAAATAAAGAATGTCCTTGCTCTGAGAGTCCATGAATGTACAAGTATGCTGAGGAATTCTCCAAATTCGATTTAAAATAATGATAATAATATGCATATTATTATTATTATAAAGTTAAAAGAGTAGATTAAAAATGACAGAAGTTCATATTCCCAAGAAATATACGATATTGGATTCCAAATCACGACCTTGAAGAAAACAATACTTGGATGGTAATTTTCTTATAATTTTCAAGAAAACATTATGACTCCAATCGGTCTGAAATATTTTTACCACATTCATATATCCTTGAGATTTAAAAAATCTATGTTAAGATGTTTCGTCTCGTCATGCATGTCTTTAACTTGGTTAAACATGTGGATCAAGCTTTGTGGTTCGATGAGAAGATGGAATATAATATTCTTCGCCAAGGAATAATATGTCGACACAGCTTTACATATAGATTTAAACACATAACGATTTTTAATTCAATACCCAGCTGAGAACAATGGTCTAAACATTAATACTCATTTCTTCCTCGAAATCAGACAGTTAATTTAAGTGCTCCTATAATCTGCAAGCGACAAGTTATCTGGAGGTAACTTGTCGCTTGCAGAGGCACCCAGCCCTTAGTTACGACGCAGCGGCGCTAATGACAATATGTGCGTGGAGACAGGGGGCGGCCAGTGACATTTGCCGGTTTGGAGCCAGACTGGTGCAATTATGAGCCGTGTCCATGACCCTGGTAGCAAGGCTACTCACGCGGCTACTCCGACTACTCCTACAACTACTACTCCCCCCCCACACGCGGCGCTTTGTCCGCGGACAATCTCTGCGAATCTCGACTGCGCGAGTGTGTGGACGCTCTCGACTCCTCTTAGGCGAGAGCATGAGAGAGAGAACAATCAACAATACTGTATTCATAATCTCTTTTCTTTTTTCTTTCATTTTAGGGGGTTTATGGAGGTTGAGTGCCAAAACATTATAAAAACCATAAGGAGACTGTAGTTTGTTGTAACGGGTTCATTAAAAAGTTTTTCGTTATACTGCTTCAAAAACAGATGTTTTAATGCATGTTTTCTGGACCTAAATACACTCTTTTTATTGCTAGGAATTAAAAGCTGATGTACTCGATACCAGCTGACTCTTTATAGGACTATAAAAGTCAAAAAGTGCCGAGTACGTCGTAATAATCGAACAATATTCATTCGATTACAAATAATCGAAACATTCATCGTTATTATCGGAACATTCATTGTTGTCAGTTTAATCAATTTGTGAAACTCGCTCATTTCACCAATCGATTATTGCATGCGTTCGATACGTCGATATTTGTTCATTGTTGTCAGTCTACCCTAACACATAATGAAACAGACAATCAGCTGATTGCTTCAAATAGCAAGAACAAGACGGTGGCATCTTTTGAAGGCATCTTTAAAGGTAAACAAGCTGTAACATTTTGGTTTTCTTGAGTAGTTTACGTATTGTATTGAGCAATATAACGAAAAATATAGTTCATCACACGGACCTAAAGCTGCTTTTCGTTACTCGGTCATTTTTCGGTAAAGCGACAACACGACTGTGCAATAAAACTGACAAGGGCTATCGGTTTACCTGGCTTGCAGGGCTACGACTACACGACTGTGGTGCAGCTGCGAGGGGACACCGTCGTGTAGTCGTAGTCTGCACGGCTTGATTGGGGTAAACCTTGAGGTTAGGTTAGGTTAGGTTTGGCTTGGTTATGTTAGGTTAGGTAAAAAATAAATACAATAGTTTGATAGTATATAGATACTGTAGATATCACGGTGTATTTAATTACGTACAGTAGTAATGTGCACTCATTTCTTTGTTTTCAGTGTAATCAAATGAAGGTAAAAATGTTGAGAAAAGTATTATATACGGCTAATTTCTTAGTAAAAAAATCCGCTGTGGTAACGTAACTGTAATCATAAAATGACAATTTACACTTATGATTAACACATAAACAATTATGTGAAGTGATTTTAAAGGAGTAAATATTTTCTAACTAGAAACTCAGTTATGGCATGGATAACGTTTTCTTCAAGACAGCCTCGCAGGTAGCCGCGGGGGGATTAGCGGCTGGGGGCTCGGTGCAGACTACGACTGTACGACTGAGCCGCTAATTAGATTCGGCACCGTCGTGCTGTCGTAGCCCTGCAGATTTGTTTATTGGCCCCCAGTGGGGTCAGGTCGCATTCAGTCGTGTAGTCATACAACCCATTTTTCAAGGTAAAACTTGACCTTGTACGAAAAGCGTCACTTTAGGTCCTTGTAATGAAATATACTATTATGTAAATATATCCAATAATACAATGATATTGGATAAAAACGTGGTTATGAAGACGAACTACAGGAGTTTTTATTTTACGATAAACGATGAACTATTTTTATCATGTAAGTAGACAGACATGACCTAAAAACTCTGGGTTGAACATCAAACGAAATAATGAATTTGGGGCTATAAAGCTGAAAAAACACTGTTGTAAAGGTGTGTAATTTAAAGAATATTATAATTAAGATTTATGTAGTTTCATATTTAACATCCGAATGTGAAACAGCCTACAACAAACAGCCTACCATTCTAACATAACATGTTTAAAGATTGGAATTACTCTTAGTAACAATAAAGCCGAGGAACATTAACACGTTTATTTCAACAACCAACAAACAAGACCCCCACATGCTTTACAGCCCCATCTTCCGGCCGACTTTCCCCCGTAGTTTATATGATTTATCGTTATACACATCCTCTCCACTTCACTTATGATCATGGCAAATAACCGCGAGGCTACTTTCTATCTCGTCAAATTGCATTCTATCTGCATAACCTAATAGCCTGGATGGCATTTATATTTGCCTCGTAAATTAATAAGGAAGTAGCTATTAGGTTGTTCTTCCTCCTTTAATGGAAGCAGAACCGCGGTCTTTGGGGGCTGCCGAACCATCGAAATTTCAAACTTACAGGGGAATATACCTATTTTTAATTTTACATAATACCATTAAGAAGCAAGTTAAATAAATTTCCTTAATTTTATAAAATTTTTTAGGCCATTAACACTTGCCCAACTAATTTGTAAACTTTTTAAAGTAACTACATAATTTTGGTTCTTAAATAAATTTCAATAATTGGTAATCTTCGATTATTTGTTGTGAGCATTCTTTTAGTGTGAGCCTGTGTGTTAAGGTTCCAGTGTGTCGAATAATCGAGTGTCGATCCTTAGAGTGTTAAATAGTAAAAAATTGATCAAACATTTGAAATTAATCAATACATTTGAAATTAATTTGAATTGCTCAAATTATTTGAGTCTTAAACTTTTCTCTCAGTAGGGAGGATCCAATGGAATGCGACATCCACATCTCGCAACCTGACACCTCGAATTACCAAACCTCTCATCCGATATTCAATATTCGACCACTGGCAGCCGAACCGTCGGTCGCAGCGGCAAGCCCAGCCGCTTGTCGGATTGGATTAAATATTTGAGGAGAAAGTTCACAAACCACCGCACTGATGGCTTTATCACGTGGGTTTATGTGTAGGCTAATAAAACGTTTTTCGTTATACTGCTTCAAAAACAGATGTTTTTAATGCATGTTTTCCGGACCTAAATACACTCTTTTTATTCCTAGGAATTAAAAGCTGATGTACTCGATACCAGCTGACTTATAGTCCTAGGACTATAAAAGCATAGCCGCCTTTAAAGAAGGCCGCGGCGTTCGAACTGGCAACGCTGCAATCAAAAGGCATAGTGGAGTCACTCCGCCGAGAGTGCCTGGCGCTGCGAGAGCCACTGCAATACCTTTTCCATCAGACAGCGACAGTGGTCATTCATTAATTAACTCTTGAGCTGAATACTTTTAATGCTAGAAAGTATATATATAGTGGCTATTGGGGATATTTAATAAAAAGCCTAATTTTACACAAAAGATTAAAATATATTTGTTAAATGAATTACAAATAAATCAAAACACTTAACGTTTATTAAAACGGACTAAAGTTAAGCGATGAAATGAATACTAATATAGCCTAAGAGAGTATTTTCAATTTTCTGTCATTATTATGCACAACTACATTTTCTGTCTTTCAAATGAGTTCGGGAACACAGTTTTAAACGTCAAATTAGGTGATGACTTTACTAACATATTAGTCTCTTTTCTGTAAAGATCTCTGATATTCATGAATGAAGCTTTAGTTACATCCTCAAATTCAAAACTTAGCTCATTAGCATGTGAATTATTTAAATCTCCACTTAAAAATGTATCTACGTTTTCCCATACAGGTATGAAAAATGACTTAGATAAATTGGTCAAATTCAACCAGTTATTTCTAATATTCTTTAAAATATGCACAGTGTCATACATTACGAAAGTTTTGTTTTTACTTTCGTTAGCATAAAAGTAGTAATTGCTCTCAGATGTTTTGGTTAGTTCGTTAAAAACTACACGATTGATGCTGTTGTTATCACAAATTACACTTAAAATAGTAAGACCACAATCTGTAAATGAAAATGACCAATCCTTTGGAAATGAAAATATGGAAATACAACCCTCATTTTTTATCGGAGACTTATAATTTGACTTGCAACCAGGCACTACACAAGAACTAGACATATGGCTAAGAATTTGGTAGTGTTTATTCTTAAAAACTGGTTAAAATAGCGATCCAACGAGCGAGCAATGTGCATCTGCCATGATATCATATGGGCCGGCTGACGCTTCGCGACTCCTCTCGCGGCGTTGCCAATTCTACCACGCCGCGGCCTTCTTTAAAGGCGGCTATGATAAAAGTCAAAAAGTGCCGAGTACGTCGTAATAATCGAACAATATTCATTAGATTACAAATAATCGAAACATTCATCGTTATTATCGAAACATTCATTGATGTCAGTTTAATCAATTTGTGAAACTCGCTCATTTCACCAATCGATTATTACATGCGTTCGATACGTCGATAGCTGTTCATTGTTGTCAATATACCCTAACACAAATTAAACAGACAATCAGCTGATTGCTTCAAATGACAAGAACAAGACGGTAGCATCTTTTGAAGGCATCTTTAAAGGTAAACAAGCTGTAACATTTTGGTTTTCTTAAGTAGTTTACGTATTGTATTGAGCAATATAACGAAAAATATAATTCATCACACGGACCTAAAGCTGCTTTTCGTTACTCGGTCATTTTTTAACCTCGGCTTACAGCCTCGGTTGTAAAACTTGACCTTGTACGAAAAGCGTCACTTTAGGTCCTTGTAATGAAATATACTATTATAGAGTTGAATGTTTAACGCTAGTAAATATATACAGTAATTCATTAATTGAGTTTCCATTTAATTGAGTTTCCTCTACAGTAGCTACCTAATAAGGTAAAATCCATTTTGCAGAGGATGCGGGATAAACCTATGAAAAAGTTGATAGACCTAGATTTCTTCGACTGGAGAGACTGCCTGAGTAGAAAAAAATCAAGCCGTGAAAGGAACGACTTACTGTCAATTAAATAAATAACTTAACCGGCAACATCGTAAAATTTGATTACAAATTTTCCTTCAAATGAATACTATAATATGTAAAAAACCGGCATCGCATATAGTTTTGTGGGAAAATAGTTACAGCACTAAAAATACTGTTGAAAATTCTGAACATTGAATGAGTTGTTGGATCAATTAACAACTAATTATCTGTATTATTTTGACTGACATGTCTATTTCAAATAATCTCGACGCAACTAGTTTTCTCTTAACATGTCCTTTATTTTAAACAATCCCGACGCGACTAATATTTCTCCGGAATTACGCACTGGAGGCGCGCCAGTAGCTTGAGATGCATGCGAAACCAGGAGAGGTTAAAAGAAATATTGCACAAAGCTGGAGCCAGGAGCCGGGCAGAGCGCAGATGTGGGGTGGAGGCAGCTGCGAGCTGTTCTGCACAACGCCGTTGTGTTTGCTTCTCCCTCATCTGTTGCGCCCGGAAACGCAGCCTCTGAGCGACCTTCAAGGCCGCGCAACTGAAGATCTCCGCGCGAGGTCGGGATCGGGACGACCCGTCACCAACTGTGTGCATGACCATCAAACCAGGAGCACCTATGTCTTGCTGGAGCCACTTCCATTTAATAAGTGTAATAGTAAATCATTATTAAAGTTTTTTTCTTTCACCATGAAAACAACATTGTTGAAGACACAACTGGGATAAAAGTATGTTTTTAAATCTACTGTAAATAAAAGCGATAAGATGGGAAGGCAGGCGTGACTTATTTTTTTTACCGAATACTTTTGATAACAGATCAAGGGTCAGGCTGTCATGTGAGCTGTGGAAGAGTTGACAAACCAGTCAACAAAAGGACTAGAAAAATCAACTCGATACAAAAACATTATTAGAGATTTTCCGCAGTTTTTAAGTTTTTGTTGTACATTATGGAAAAAATTGTTAAATTTAGCCAGGTAATAAAATAAATTGAACAAATAAAACTCACTGAGCTTAAAAATAAGAAGGGATTCAATGGAGTTAACTTGTATTTTTTACATTTTTCATAGTAGACTGAATGTGATCGAAGTCCAGAGACAGTCATGTGGGCAGTGGAAGCGTAAATATTTGTAGCAAACCACTCTCACAGCACTAGGAGCGGTTGGCACTGACATGACACTTCCTTGGCCCCCGCTTGTCTATATGGACAATGCCAATGTTTGTTCCATTAGCAATTAATGGACCACGAGGCCTAACAAAAGATGTAATGATTCAAGGCTCTTGCATGTTTAGTAAAGGAACATAATCGATAATGGGATTTCCGAGAGAATGTACATCACTCCCACAAAAGGTAAACACTGAAAACTGAGCCCCCTCCAGATGTATAAGAGGCATGTGACGTTCTAAGGACATACAATTAATAATTTGAGAACGTGAGTTTTACATCAAAGACTATATTGTTCCATGTTTATGAACGTACTGTATACAACACAAGTGTAACAAGAGAGGTGGTGTTTGGACCAAGGCCTATTTCCAGACTATAAGCTGCTGGAAGGCGGGAACCAGAGCCGAGGGCCGAGCTGACCGTAATCCTTCATATGATGACAGTTTTAGGGAGGGCCCGGGCTCCGATCGCCTTTGTATGCACTGACAGAGTAATATATTGGACCTGAAACCACTCGAGACTAAAACATTAGGGTAGTGAACCCCCTTTGTTGAAGGTACTTCAAACGTCATATAAAATGAAGTTTTTAAATTTTTACCTGCGGTTGAGACACAAAGAGGAAGCATTTTTTAAACTTGAAATAGGTAGGGCCTACTGCAAATTAAAAAGAATCCCTCTTTGTACATGCACTGGGACTGGGACGGTGGCGTGTCCTGTAATCCAGCTACTTGGAGGTCACGAATTGTGGATAGTTATGAGCGAAGGCTTGTGGACGCGGTGTTCCTTAGTGGGGATTAACGTCCGCACTATTGAGTACTCGTTCATGGGACCATCCTCATAATTAGACCAGTTCGTAAATTGTTAACCGAGGCGAAATCGTGGTTCGGATCCCACGTTAAAATGTAGGTCCCTTAGTCGCCATTGGCTGTTGGGCTATTAATTAACAGTCCTGTCTAAGGAATATGTCGGCCTTAGTCAGTAACAAGACTACAAGCAATGAATACAGACCACTATACAGCGAAAAATAATTGACGAAGAGTTTATTGCATTCACTACCATCAATAAATAAACACATAGGGAATAATACTTTGTAAAATTGCCGTTTGCTGAATAATGTTGGTTAGTTTCCACTGCTCTAACCGTTGAAATTACTTTAATAGCTTTTAGAAGTTGGTGCATGAAAAGGAAAGGGCAGGTTAAATTCACCGCTCTTTTCTTATGCGTTGAAATTAAAGCGCTGCCAGTGCCAGTGGTCTCCAGGCGCTGCAAAAGAACTTGTGGCGCGCCAAGTGGAATTTCGACAAACTACCCTCGGGGTTGCTCAGGGCGTCCCTTTTTGGCCCATATGGTGTCGCTTCTTATAGTGGTCTGTATTCATTGCTACAAGATCGCGCCACAATCATCCTTCACTCACCTGTCATTCATACTTGGCTTAAAATACCTACCTGGGTAGGTCGCCATTTCAACTAATGTATCTAATGTATCTAATACATTAGAAAGTTCTACGCTGATCAAGGTGAAAGTAATAAAACATCCATAAAACTTTAAATGTAGGAGACAGCTTTTTAATCGTCACATAAAAAAATTAAGTTCTTTTCAGGAGAGGGGTTTTAAATGTTGTCCAACTTACGGGCTTAGGGCACCCATATTATGTACTTCATTCCACAAAATCCCAAAATTAAGAACGTAGGGGTTTCAAATTATGCTACTAAGAATAAGCATGACAAAAGTTGCTTAAAACCAAAGTACCTCGATTATTCTACCTATTTGTTTTATGTTCAGTCCAAACTCAGAACTATGGGAACGACATTGATAGTAAAAAAAACTGAGAACCAAGTGGAACAATGTTAACAATGCCGTAAATCCAGGTAAAAGTCAGAAGTGTCAAGTCGACACGTAAAGAAACGCGGCGGATCCGCGAAAGTGGCTGCTGGGCAATCAATCCCGGCCCGGTAAGGGAAGAGAGCGGCGGGGTGGGCCATTAGCAATGGAGAGCAAGGCTCAGCTTTCACCCCGGACAATCCCTGGGGGCTTTCCCTGGCAGACGGGGGTGAGCCAGAGGTCGTCCACCCCGGCGCGGCGGGAAATCTGGGGTAGCAGGTATGTCGGGCGTCTATCCGTCAGGTAAGTCTATTCCCTCTGTTTCATGAAGCGGAAAAGGGTTTGGTTTTGGCGTATTGGGGGAATTCCTCCTCTAGTGAAAATTTAGTATTTGTCTGGACTATTTAAACAACCTTATATAAATAGAAACATCATGGAAATCCTCGGGCTCGACTACTGCTACTGCTGAATGGACGGAAGGCGTGCCAAAAAACGCACGCACATGAATTATTGCGGTCATAGCCACCGAAACGATAAATAAGGATACTTGAAGGCGTCTCTGCTGATATCGTGTTGTATTTAAGGAGTAAAAAATGTGTAATCTGACAACTAATGAACTGTTTTAAGATGTATCATAACATTTTTTTTTGCTTGCTCATTAAAGACATTTATGATAAATTATATGATGATGAGGCTTCACTTAAAGCCCGTAACTGGTATTTTAATTTGGGCATAATTAAATTCAAATTTATTACTTTTGACTATAGAGATTGAAACAGTCTTCGATCACGGGCTACATAAACAATAACAAACAAAGTGTCGAGTAAAATGCGGCGATTATTATAATCCGTTGAGCCCACCGAGCTTGGGGACCACATGGATGCGTTTCTCCACTAAAATATTCAAAACTCGCTCCGCCCAGAAATCTACTGGAAATCTATTGTTATATAACGTGTGCAGGCGTGCGTAACAGACGAGGATCTCGATGGCATTGGGCGATGAACCTAGCAGGTAGGGCGGACGCCGCTCGACGTTGCGACTGTGATGATTGCTCATTTTACGCTCGGTGCATCCTACGACATCCTGTCATACAGTACTAACAACATTATTTGAATAATGCTCAGCAGTTCAAGTTTTTCACGGCACAAGGAACAAGATCAAGTTAATTTAAACAAACATCTAGCATAGCTTGAGTGTAAACATATACATAAATGTAACTTTTACAGTACGTAAGTTGTTATTAAACATAATAATTAATTAGAGTAAAATATATGACCTACTGATGCATTAGGAGACACAATTTTGGAACTTTCTTTGAAGCAAGTGGAAACGAACACAAGAAAACTTCTGACGTTAAAGGGTTAAAGCCAACAATATGAGAACTATAGTTTTTGACAAATAGTAGAGCATACATAAAAACCACGAATTATATTAAAGCATCAGTTAAAGTACGATGTCTTTTTGTTAGGTTATAAACAATCATTGTAACGGGTTCTTTTATTTCACGTTGGGCTAACTGCTTAAAGTACTTCTGCAAAATGGTTGACGTACACATTTCTGTACAAAATTTGCGATAAAAAATACGACAAAAAACTAATAATACTCTAAGCTTCCTCCAGTTATTATCTTTGCAAAACATTATTAGCACTGTTTACCAGCCGGAGGGATGGAGTTACTGCGTTTCGCTCAGTAGCAGAGACAAAGATCAGCCGAACTGACGTCGAAGATATCGTGCGGCATAAATATGAGCATTGCCTTCGGATACGAACACGAGGCGTTGACCTCGGCTACGGCCGGCTTCAAACACCACATTGTACATTACACCGCAGCGGCCGGCCGCACGGAGACATAACTCGTCGCCCTTAGATTTTACATTTCAGCATTGAGTTTACGAACGGCCAAGCTAAAATGTCGTGTTACCAGCTTATTGCCAATGTGCCGATACAATTGTATACCGTCCAGAACTGCTTGCCTTGGTTTGAGATGTTACGAAACCGCGGTTATCACAGCTGTAAACAACATTTGCTATAAACCGAGGAGATTGGCTGTTAATCAAAAGATTAAGCAACGTTAACTTTGTTCCTCATTTCATTGTTTACCAATCCGCTACAATAATAAACTGTTGTATTTTATAGATTATAAGTTCAGAAAAAGGGATATATGATATCGCGACTTGTCAATAAAATGGTACGGTATTTATACTAGTAAATAAAATAAATTTGTGTTTAGTTTTTGTTTCCTCGTACATCCAATATAACATATGTTACCTACTTGGTTTGTTTACATGTTGTTATTCCGTTACCAACAACCCATACATAGGCCAGTATTAATTTTATATTATTTTAATTTAACTTTTCTAAGTTTAAATTTATATTAGTGCTAAATTTATATTAGTGCTCTTGAGACTAATATAAATTAGCCTATGATGGAATTGTGCACATCAAAAGGAAAATAAAGACTCGAACGGTGTGTTTGGATTGATCCTACAATAACCATAGATTGAGAAAAATAATAACAACAACGCGGTTGCCTATTTATATTTAGATTATGATTGAAGCGAAACACTGTACTGTAAATGAAATACCTATTAAAACTAACTGAAAAAAACTCATTATTTAATAATTTACAATATTTGATTTCTGTTGGTTTTGACAGTAAATTAAATTAAAAGACAATATTTAAGCCCTCTAGTAAAGATATGGGATGAACATATCTTCCAGCTATGCAAATATCGTTAGTAAAAAATCGCTGACTTATGACAACTACAGCCGTCACTATAGCCACAGATAAAGAACTATGGTTCTTCATCTGTGCTATAGCCCTTTGAACAGCAAAAACTAAATGCTTTCAATGAAGTGATTACACTTGGCGCATTATATCTTTAGTCTTGGGAACTCTTTACACCTGAAGCAATTGGAGTTGAGTGAAATTCAGCTGATACGCAAAGTTGTACTAGCCTGACGTGTTAGCATTTTCCAACAGCTTTCAGTGTATATCTTAATTGTCATTTGTAAACAAAATACAGTTAATGTTTGTAGAAATTAGTTTTTCCATTGTTTGTGTCCAAAATCATTGACAGTAAACAATATCTGACAACTCCAGCAATGGACTAGGCCAAGGGTCAAGATATAATGCGCCAAGTGTACCAACTATGTCTTGGCTTCTTATAGGAAAAAAATAAGACTGAAGAAATATGTTATCTTTTAAAAACTCAAGTAAAAACGGACCAAAACAAAAAACTTATAACGATAGCATGTAATGACTGAATAAAAATGACCTTATATTACTATTGAAATACTATTGTCCTTTAGTATATGAAACTCTGCATTACAGGTAGACATATTATAATTTAATACATATTACTACTACAGTAATAGTGTTTAGTTGAGCGCTGTATACATCATCTGCATCTGGTAGACAAATCCAAGTTTTCGCGCGTCAGAAATCACCTAACGCAATTACGGTTGATCTGTAGTAAAGTTTAACATAAAAAAGTTATGTTGCGAAGAAAAAAAATAGCTTAACTTTCAGACTGCTGGAAAAATAAGAAATCTTACCTTGTCAATAGAAAAATCCAAGCATGAAAAAAAATCCACAAAATAAACGAAAGGCAACGAAATTAAACTATAGTCAATGTTCAAAATCGAAACAAATAACCCAGGAGGCCGGATAAGGGGGGAAAATAAAGTGTAAACAACGCGAACACGATCGGCTGCGGAGTACGAGCGAACCGTCCTTGATCGTACAACAGACTGACGCGGCGGGCGGCTGGTCGGTCGCGCGTCCCCCCCCCCCACCTCCCCCCTCGCTACTACCCGACCTGCGGACATCGCCGAGGCCTTGGTTGGAATGTTCATCTACATTCGCCGCAATCCTGCCATGTTAACGGGTCCAGCCACTCCTCGGGCCTTTTAACCCGCAATGAACAAGAAGCGATTGATGAATACATTTGTCTAATGAGGACTCGCTCTGCATTTGCCGTTTGATTCTTTTTTAGAAGATTACGAGGAGATATAAAAACATCAGTATGCATTTTGGCTCATTCCATTTTCTGTCGTCCTTTACCACCTGGATGAGAAAACAGCGTAGGAATTGCAAACTCTTAACTCCTGATATCGTCTTCGATCATGTTGACTAAGACCTTCCATCTCCACCTTACAGGTCTCTTAGTTCTTCTGCTATCACGATTCTAGAGATTAGTAGTGTTAATGCATAGGGTGGTAAAATAACATAAATAAATGATAAGTAAAATAAATAAATGATTTATTGCAGAAACTTCAGAGTTACATCAGAAGCATTACAAACGTCAGGTCACTTATACTAACTTATACTAAAATGGATTAATATTCCAGAATATACGATACAATTATGTACAATATATACAGAAAAAAGTACAAAAAAAATACAGAGATCATAAAAAATGTGGATGAACAGTCTAATCTAAATTATGTACAATTTCATAAAACTCACTTATCTCATGGAAGAAAATGGCTTTGAAATAAATACAAACAAATCACATTATATGGAATTTAATAACAAACATCATAAAAAAAAATTAAATTTTAATATTCAATTAAAAAATAAAGTAACAGAACCGATTGAAAAAATAAAATTGTTAGGTGTTACCTTGGAGAAAAATTTGAGATTTGAAACTCATATTGATGAAAATTGTAATAAAATATCAAGGGCCATTTTTATAATAAAAAGACTCTCCAAATCTTGTAATATTAATATTTTACCAACCACCTATTATGGACTAATATACCCTCTCATGACATATTCAGTTCCAATTTGGGGTAATCTCAAAACAAAATCAGTATTCACTCTACAAAAACAATCAATTAGAACCATATTCAAAATTCCACATGATCATACGGGTAAAAATATATTTCAAGATTATAATATTTAACATTTCCAAGTATTTATATAATTGAAACATTATTATTCATGAAAAAACTTGAAAGTCATCAAGGAAGTTCAAAAAAACTAAAAAGCTTAAGATATAATTTAAATTATGATATCCCACAACATAACTCAACGTTATACGAACATCATCTTCCTTGCTCTTTTTTAAATTATTTAATAAGTTACCAGTTACAATGAAGAAAGAAGAAAATATAATGAAATTTAAAAAATAAGTGAAAAAACTCTTATTAGAAAAAGCGCAAGTTCTTGTTTGTCCAAAAAAAACCTAATCCATGAGTGTGAAGAGGGAGCTTAATGGTGTGAATTGAGTATGGTTAATTATGATAAATTAACAATTAACATTGTTTGAGAAAAAATACTTTTGAGAATAATTATTCAAAGAATGAATTATTTTAGAAAGAATGGTTAGAAAGTCCAGATTAGCGGTTCCCAATCTGACTCTTGGATTAAAATAAAGTGATTTGAACTGAGGAGGAATGCAACACATTGTTGACAGAGAATCAATGTCAAGTTCAAGGTTTGGTGGACACATGATATGGCGGGCTCCTTGTGTTATAGCATCTAAACAAGAGCAATGTCAGAAAATTACTTCAGAGATTACTAGTTCAAACTATCGACGTTGGTCAATTTGTAGACGGTCGTTGATTTAGGGCGTCAATCAGGATAATACAAATTTTTTAATTCGCATACCCTGTTTATTTGGTGATTGGTGATTTTTTAGGGAATCATATTGCACATTAAAGGTTTGAAAACAATTTTTGCGTGGTTATACTGAAATTTTTATAGTTAAAAAATATTTTTCAACGATTATTTTAATAAAGTTTAAAGTCTGCATTTTATCTTTTCCTAGAATATTCTGGTCATCCTAACTTAATTATAGTAAGCCAACAATAGTTAACTTTATTTTGCTTTTAGTGAATCTTTCCGTCTTGATAGTCACTTGCTTGTTCATCGATGGAATAGAATAATTTATTTGGCCATTGGTCTTTTATTCCGCTAGTGTGACACGCGCTGCTCATCAGCGGCTTTTAAGTTTTAGTTATTTTTTGTTTTTTTTTTCCTTTGGCCGGAAACATACCCTAACATTCTTGTGTTGGATAAGTTTAGATTTTGATGATGTTGTATGTACGATCCTTGACAGGAGTCGCTCGCTGTGATGCGAAGTAGTGATGGGAACTATCCGATAGAAACAAACGATTCATCCGTTTGTTGCGCGCCAAACGATTCATTTGATGGTTGCTTTAATTTTCATCCGTATGAACCATCCATTATCCATTCATTCGCATGCGAATCATCTGAACGGCACAATCCATCCATCTAAAAACCATCCGTTCCACGTTTTCATTTAATCGTAAAACAATTTATCCCGCATTTTCATTCGTTTGAAAACTACGAATGTTTGAAAACTTTTCATTTAATTACTGAAACTGAAACTTTACATAAACGAATAATGAAAAAATTCGGGTATTTGCATCAACCTTTTATATATTCAAAGCTTTTACCTTATTTAATTACCTCTAACTTAATACAAAACGTTATGGGTATTAAAAAGGTTATTTTTATTCATCAATTTGCAGGTGAAAAATGTGCTCAGCGGCTCGATAGTATCTTTTTTTATCCAAATAGATACGCCACATTACCAATGAAAACCATCCAACTGAATCAGGCTCGCGAACAGATGGTTTATCCATCCATTCACTACGGATAGATCCTCTCTCCCATCTCCGCATGCAGCGTGGGCCAATGCTCTCCCCACTCCCCTATACAAGAAAACCATCGGATGAACCATCGGATGGTTGAAATCGGTCGTTTGTCCCATCACTAGCGATGTCCGCTGCCTCGTCGATGTCAACAAGCAGTGGTGGGAGGGGATGCGGGACTGTCGCCAATCCCATAGGGGGAGGCTACGGTTTTTGTGCCAAGGGATAAAGCCTTTCCTGCTTACCTTACTGCAGTCCGTCCTGAAAACATTCAATTACAAAAGGACTGAACAGAGAGCGTCCCAGGTTTCTGTGTTCTTCTGTAGTTTAGCAGATTATACATGAAACTTGGGGATTAATTTATAAACTATATTGTCATCAAATAATTCTATAGACATAATTATAAATCAATCGAAACGAAAACAAAGAGTTGTACCCGAAACTATGTGAAACTTAATTAAATACCGTAATCAGTGATGGTAAATTTCCGCACAAATCAAAGAAAAACAATAATATAAGCTCAATATCACAAAAATTGAGTTTTGAAACTATTCTACCTTACAAAATGAATTTGAAGAGTAGTGAAAGTGACAAACAGGCAGACAGATGAAAAACGAAGCAAGGAAGCACCTTTGATCTCCGAACTTTTTAGAATAATTTCACCCAAAAAACGATATTATATGAAGTTTGGTGACGAACTTTACACACATTCTACAGCCTAGTGCGAATCGTCCAGAAACACAAAACACTACGTACCTCGCAGAAGACGATCTCCAGGAACAGTGTCAGCTAAATCATAACCATAAGACACGGACAGTCGTGTGACAAATGTTCACTAATGCGACCGCGATGAGACGGTGGAACGTTACAACCACGACCGCGACCGAACAGCCGCACAACCGTGGTTGACAGACAATACAACCGCAACCATAACCGCCGGTCTCTTCGCTTCCCAGAACATTCATATAATTATGAGGCCATTTCGCGGAGGGGTTTATGCGTCTGCGATACATGCGCATGCCTCGCGAGGAGAGTGACTGACCGTTTACACTTGTCGCACCCACGAGTAACGACTTCTAATTCATCACGCCTTATGCTCTCCGCCGCGGCGCAAAGCTAGTTAGCGCCTTTTACCCTCTACAAGCTATTTATACCTGTTTTATGGCTGAAGGTTTCTCCTCATTTCGCAGCACGTCTTAAAGCTGGTTTTACGTGTTTGGGTTACTACTTACAAGCGGGTAATGATAATGTCTTCTATAATACTAGGTACCCGCCAAGTATATTGTTAACTGGTATTAAAAATGTTTGTCAGCGAAGAAATGTATGACCACACGTCTGGTTTAAAACCTTATGCTTACAAATCAGGAAAGGTTTGTAGATGATAACTGTTTTTATGAGGTTGAACGTTTATTTGTAATGGGAATATGAAATAAATATGAGAATGCATTATTTTAATTAATTAGTTATTTTAAAATATAATTATTTATTCAAACCTTATTTTTAATTCCCTCACTCAATAAAACAGTTTTATAGGAAGTCTGTTGCATCGGACCACAGATCACCTAATGTGACGTCAGGCGATCACGCCACTGCTCCTGCAGTGACATCGGATCACCTGATGTGACAATTTGCGATCACATGCGCCTCACGCGATCACCTGATGTGACGGATCACCTCTTCACCCGCACCGTAACAATATAGTGCAGACTACTTTATACTAGGAACACAGCAATAGCAGTTACTTACAAAAACCTTTTTCATAATTTCTCCAATTACCTCAGTTTATTATGGTGCTTGGTTCATATTCTCAAAAACACACGATTCAACAACAAAGTTCGTCAAGAGCGGCTACATCCCTGAAGTACTAGCCCCGACATGACCGGGTCAGAGCAGCGCCACCATCGCCAACTACGTGCAGGTTTCTCGGCCCCGAGCTGGACAGCTCTCGCCGCCAACTTCCTATTCCGCGAGAAAAATGGCCAAAGCATGCAAACACTATCACGATCGGTAAATAAAGAGATGTTATTATTGTAGTCACGCATCTCGCCGGTCACATCTGCGCTTTCTGGCCGGCAGCAAACTGCAATGGTCTGCACACTGCACAATGGATCGGTTCTGGGCAGAGCAACTGCGACTTGGAAAAGTAATTGTTCAAGAAATATCAGTTAATTGGGAGGAAATCTTACATATCGCATCAGTATAGTTGAAAAAAACTGCTTAGAGATTTGGAAGTGTTAAAAAATGAAACTGAACCTAAATACCTTATTCCGTCAGTGATCACTGTCGACCGAAGAGCCGGCGACCGGTTTCGACCCTACAATGGGGTCATCCTCAGGCGTTGAAGGACATAAATCACTCCGAAGAGGTCGTCAGGTATCTTAAAAACATACTAACATCGAAGAACGTACACATTTAAAAACATTTAATAAACACGTGTGGCCACAACGAAAAAACAAAAACAGTTCACGGCGCGGCGGGTACGTATACGTTGTCACAGTCAAGACTCCGGACTGTATACGTTGTCACATTCAAATAGTGATCGGAGGCAAAAACATCAAATATGAATCTGAACCATTCTGTTGTTAATCTATGACCAATTTATTATTTTTAACTGAGTAAATTCGCAGGAAACACCGTACAAATGTTCCAGATAATTTATACATAAAACACTTTTTTTAACACAAGAGTGTTCTTAAAAGTTTAAGATCTTTTTATGGATTATAATGTAAATTTGTATACAATGAAATTCTTGAAAGGTTAAGTTGTACATTACAACCCTACACTTTGCCACAACAGAGTAACACATCTTGGATGAGCGGTTTTACGTCTCTGACGTTGTGTCTTGGTGAAATCGACATAGAGTCGAAATGTAGTACATTGTACATAACATGTAAAAATAATACGAGAGAGAAAGGGTACACAAGAAAAAGGAAATCAGCACGGGAAGAAATGACTTCCACTCTTCATTATGGCAAATGCATATGCTATCTTCTCATTCGCCCTTATATACCATCTTAATTTACTAAACAGCCAAGTCAGGGACATTTCACGGGGCCTGGGCCGAAGGAGTTGCAAAACTGCAGCTTGGTCGTGGTGCTCGTGACACCCGCGTCCTCGGGCCTTGCGTCACCAGGAAGGTCCTGGCCGGGGACGTGGTCAACTCTGGCTCGGCTGCAGCCTGGTCGTGGTGCTCGTGACACCCGCGTCCTCGGGCCTTGCGTCACCAGGAAGGTCCTGGCCGGGGACGTGGTCAACTGTGGCTCGGCTGCAGCCTGGTCGTGGTGCTCGTGACACCCGCGTCCTAGGGCCTTGCGTCACCAGGAAGGTCCTGGCCGGGGACGTGGTCAACTCTGGCTCGGCTGCAGCCTGGTCGTGGTGCTCGTGACACCCGCGTCTTGGGGCCTTGCGTCACCAGGAAGGTCCTGGCCGGGGACGTGGTCAACTGTGGCTCGGCTGCAGCCTGGTCGTGGTGCTCGTGACACCCGCGTCTTGGGGCCTTGCGTCACCAGGAAGGTCCTGTCCGGGGACGTGGTCAACTCTGGCTCGGCTGCAGCCTGGTCGTGGTGCTCGTGACACCCGCGTCCTCGGGCCTTGCGTCACCAGGAAGGTCCTGGCCGGGGACGTGGTCAACTGTGGCTCGGCTGCAGCCTGGTCGTGGTGCTCGTGACACCCGCGTCCTCGGGCCTTGCGTCACCAGGAAGGTCCTGGCCGGGGACGTGGTCAACTGTGGCTCGGCTGCAGCCTGGTCGTGGTGCTCGTGACACCCGCGTCTTGGGGCCTTGCGTCACCAGGAAGGTCCGGCCCGGGGACTGGGTCAACTCTGGCTCGGCTGCAGCCTGGTCGTGGTGCTCGTGACACCCGCGTCCTCGGGCCTTGCGTCACCAGGAAGGTCCGGCCCGGGGACTGGGTCAACTCTGGCTCGGCTGCAGCCTGGTCGTGGTGCTCGTGACACCCGCGTCTTGGGGCCTTGCGTCACCAGGAAGGTCCGGCCCGGGGACTGGGTCAACTCTGGCTCGGCTGCAGCCTGGTCGTGGTGCTCGTGACACCCGCGTCCTCGGGCCTTGCGTCACCAGGAAGGTCCTGGCCGGGGACGTGGTCAACTCTGGCTCGGCTGCAGCCTGGTCGTGGTGCTCGTGACACCCGCGTCCTCGGGCCTTGCGTCACCAGGAAGGTCCTGGCCGGGGACGTGGTCAACTCTGGCTCGGCTGCAGCCTGGTCGTGGTGCTCGTGACACCCGCGTCCTCGGGCCTTGCGTCACCAGGAAGGTCCTGGCCGGGGATGTGGTCAACTCTGGCTCGGCTGCAGCCTGGTCGTGGTGCTCGTGACACCCGCGTCCTCGGGCCTTGCGTCACCAGGAAGGTCCTGGCCGGGGACGTGGTCAACTCTGGCTCGGCTGCAGCCTGGTCGTGGTGCTCGTGACACCCGCGTCCTCGGGCCTTGCGTCACCAGGAAGGTCCGGCCCGGGGACGTGGTCAACTGTGGCTCGGCTGCAGCCTGGTCGTGGTGCTCGTGACACCCGCGTCTTGGGGCCTTGCGTCACCAGGAAGGTCCGGGCCTGGGACGTGGTCAACTCTGGCTCGGCTGCAGCTTGGTCGTGGTGCTCGTGACACCCGCGTCTTGGGGCCTTGCGTCACTAGGAAGGTCCGGCCCGGGGACTTGGTCAACTCTGGATCGGCTGCAGCCTGGTCGTGGTGCTCGTGACACCCGCGTCCTCGGGCCTTGCGTCACCAGGAAGGTCCGGCCCGGGGACGTGGTCAACTCTGGCTCGGCTGCAGCCTGGTCGTGGTGCTCGTGACACCCGCGTCCTCGGGCCTTGCGTCACCAGAAAGGTCCTGGCCGGGGACGTGGTCAACTGTGGCTCGGCTGCAGCCTGGTCGTGGTGCTCGTGACACCCGCGTCCTCGGGCCTTGCGTCACCAGGAAGGTCCTGGCCGGGGACGTGGTCAACTCTGGCTCGGCTGCAGCCTGGTCGTGGTGCTCGTGACACCCGCGTCCTCGGGCCTTGCGTCACCAGGAAGGTCCTGGCCGGGGACGTGGTCAACTGTGGCTCGGCTGCAGCCTGGTCGTGGTGCTCGTGACACCCGCGTCCTCGGGCCTTGCGTCACCAGGAAGGTCCTGGCCGGGGACGTGGTCAACTGTGGCTCGGCTGCAGCCTGGTCGTGGTGCTCGTGACACCCGCGTCCTCGACCCTTGCGTCACCAGGAAGGTCCTGGCCCGAGGACGTGGTCAACTGTGGCTCGGCTGCAGCCTGGTCGTGGTGCTCGTGACACCCGCGTCCTCGGGCCTTGCGTCACCAGGAAGGTCCTGGCCGGGGACGTGGTCAACTGTGGCTCGGCTGCAGCCTGGTCGTGGTGCTCGTGACACCCGCGTCCTCGGGCCTTGCGTCACCAGGAAGGTCCTGGCCGGGGACGTGGTCAACTGTGGCTCGGCTGCAGCCTGGTCGTGGTGCTCGTGACACCCGCGTCCTAGGGCCTTGCGTCACCAGGAAGGTCCTGGCCCGAGGACGTGGTCAACTGTGGCTCGGCTGCAGCCTGGTCGTGGTGCTTGTGACACCCGCGTCCTCGGGCCTTGCGTCACCAGGAAGGTCCTGGCCGGGGACGTGGTCAACT
Organism: Flexamia atlantica; assembly: GCA_035578135.1. Taxonomy (NCBI): domain Eukaryota; kingdom Metazoa; phylum Arthropoda; class Insecta; order Hemiptera; family Cicadellidae; genus Flexamia; species Flexamia atlantica. Next base: position 20,043,273 of record JAQJVK010000001.1, on the reverse strand, counting down.
GTGGCTCGGCTGCAGCCTGGTCGTGGTGCTCGTGACACCCGCGTCCTCGGGCCTTGCGTCACCAGGAAGGTCCTGGCCGGGGACGTGGTCAACTGTGGCTCGGCTGCAGCCTGGTCGTGGTGCTCGTGACACCCGCGTCCTAGGGCCTTGCGTCACCAGGAAGGTCCTGGCCGGGGACGTGGTCAACTCTGGCTCGGCTGCAGCCTGGTCGTGGTGCTCGTGACACCCGCGTCCTCGGGCCTTGCGTCACCAGGAAGGTCCGGCCCGGGGACGTGGTCAACTGTGGCTCGGCTGCAGCCTGGTCGTGGTGCTCGTGACACCCGCGTCTTGGGGCCTTGCGTCACCAGGAAGGTCCGGGCCTGGGACGTGGTCAACTCTAGCTCGGCTGCAGCTTGGTCGTGGTGCTCGTGACACCCGCGTCTTGGGGCCTTGCGTCACTAGGAAGGTCCGGCCCGGGGACTTGGTCAACTCTGGATCGGCTGCAGCCTGGTCGTGGTGCTCGTGACACCCGCGTCCTCGGGCCTTGAGTCACCAGGAAGGTCTGGCCAGGGGACTGGGTCAACTCTGGCTCGGCTGCAGCCTGGTCGTGGTGCTCGTGACACCCGCGTCCTCGGGCCTTGCGTCACCAGGAAGGTCTGGCCAGGGGACTGGGTCAACTCTGGCTCGGCTGCAGCCTGGTCGTGGTGCTCGTGAAACCCGCGTCCTCGGGCCTTGCGTCACCAGGAAGGTCCGGGCCCGGGGATGTGGTCAACTCTGGTTCGGCTGCAGCCTGGTCGTGGTGCTCGTGACACCAGCGTCCTCGGGCCTTGCGTCACCAGGAAGGTCCGGGCCAGGGACGTGGTCAATTCTGGCTCGGCTACAGCCTGGTCGTGGTGCTCGTGACACCCGCGTCTTGGGGCCTTGCGTCACCAGGAAGGTCCGGCCCGGGGACTGGGTCAACTCTGGCTCGGCTGCAGCCTGGTCGTGGTGCTCGTGACACCAGCGTCCTCGGGCCTTGCGTCACCAGGAAGGTCCGGCCCGGGGACGTGGTCAACTCTGGCTCGGCTGCAGCCTGGTCGTGGTGCTCGTGACACCAGCGTCCTCGGGCCTTGCGTCACCAGGAAGGTCCTGGCCCGAGGACGTGGTCAACTCTAGCTCGGCTCACGTTTTCCTCCCGGCGGCTTCTGGGAAAATATAAATGAATGGTTACCGATAGTATAGACTCTGTAATGGTTTATTTATTTATTTTCAACGATAATAAAAAGAAAATATTGGACGATTTTTGTATTAAAAGTTTGAAGAAAGCAGTAATTTTGTGGATCATAAGAATTTAGCAAACCGAATTTTAATTTGGCAAAACGTTTAAGCTTCTTCAATTGTCAATTATTATATGGTGACGATGTGGAGACGAATTAAGGAATATTTTAATTAAAACTCTTAATATTAACTTACATTAATATCCTGTATTCTGGTGATTTAGAACAAGTAGTCCTAGTTACAAATTTAATGTTTCGTTTCTGTATATCATTCTTCGTTTGTGTATAAATGTTTCTTTGCTCGAGTATTTAGAGAATTCCTGTACTTACCAGGAAGAGTAGGAGGTTATGTGAGGATAATCTTTTTATGAGGGTCAACCAACTGAAATCGAATCGTTAGAAGATAGTTGATGTCTAGTAAGCCACAAGGTGGCTTTTAACGTGGAAACAAGTGGGGGTAATAAAACTGGAGGTGTTTTAGAGAGGATCCACTCCTGAAGATAAGGTAGCAAATAGGCGATAGAGGTAAATCCATGTCACAGCCTATACTTCTCCTGTCTCTATTTTAAGAAGAGGATTTTTTCCTAGGATGTCTGAATTAAAAAAAAAAATTAAAATTAAAATTAACGATATTGAATATACCGTACAAAAATAATGTTTTATGGCATTTTTAAATCTGAATCCAATAGTAATGCTGACTACTTTTAGAAATTTATAGATTCAGATATTCTTACACTACGTACATAATTGGGTAACATAAGTACGTACTAGAGATCCATGTTATATCATTATGCCAAAAGTCTTAGTTAGAATAATATAAAAATGAAAATAATGTTTTTGTTATCATTAAAAATTTAAACAGCAGGTTATAGCTTTGGTTAGTTTTCTGCCAAGAATTAATTAATGCAGTAGACAGTAGACGACTAACGAATAGCTTACTGCATCTCCGCATTTTTGTAGAATGGACAATGAAATGCATAGTTGGCTGTCGCAGTTTGGCAAGCAATGGCAATTTCATTAAATGCATTTTGCACTTGTGTTTTATGTTTGATTATAATCGATCGCAAAAAGCGTGGTGGACTTGTGAAAAACTCACATGAAAAAAGGAAAGTACTTGCTGATCACTAAGCAGGAAATGCAAACAAATGCGATTGTAGCTTAACTGATAGAGTTGCTTTACAATCGGCTGAGTGGACAGGAAATAGCCGATAGACTCTATCCGGTGTCATCACAGCATCACCATTGATTACATTGCTACTAACCTAGGAAATTGAAAGAGTTGCCGAATCCCAATCTAGGCTGAGTAAATAGTGTTTTATCTGCTTTCTAAACTTATTTTACTGGGTTTTTTAAAAGATTATATGTATCCATAGCGTATTTTGAAGATTGATGTGTAAGAGAATGTTTTCTAAGAAAATTCGCAGATGCTATGGTGAAAACCTGAGTAAATAGTGTTTTATCTGTTTTCTAAACTTATGTTACTGCGTTTTTTAAATATTATATACATCCATATCGTAGTTTGAAAATTGATGTATGTTAGAATATTTTCAAAGAAAATTCGCAGATGCTATATGGTGACGAAAATAAGTTTAGCAAACATCAGGTACGAAGAAGTACTTGAAAGCGATTTGTAGAGCACAAAGTTTACTTGTTCGTATTCAAACGACCCAAGATCATTCAGTTAATAGTATGTGATGTTTGCAAACCCAAAATTCAGTATTCCCCTCGTATCTAAAAAAATCTAACATGCTAACAAGAAATAAAATAAATTAATAAAAAACTAAAATAAAATAAAAAAGATGAATTTTGCCTTGTTTTATCGCAGCAAGCTAGGAGTAAAACTCTAACCTAACATACTTTCGTTGAATTTCGGCCGCTAGACGATCTCTAGCGGTAATAAATGATCAAAGAGTAAATAAGTTAAACATGAAAAAAAATTTAAAAATACGCAATCTGAAAGTGTAATTATTGAAAATTTTTACATAAAGTTCAATTGTATAATTGAGTTAATAATATAAATATCAACAAGTTACTCACTTGAATACGTTATCGATCCTCGATAATATTATAAATAATAGTTTACTATTATATTTGGTGTTTGTAGGAACTATTTTAAATTTCCTATAGCCATTTATCTAACCGATTGAAGAACGAGTACCACAGCTAGTAGTAATTAAGCGTAATTAAAGCATCTAGTGGGCCTTGAAATTATGCACGGACGAGGTTAATTAACCTCAAACTATCAACAAGCATGCACTAAACGTTGTAAGTGGTGTGAATTAACCATTTACATTTAATAACTTTATCGGTAAGAAGTTGGTGGACTGTGCCTTGTAACACTTTATAAATACTAGATGAGAGATACGCACACCTTGCAAGCCTAGTACAAGGGCGTAGCCAGGGTTTTCTTTTTGGGGGTGCTGACGTTCACAGGTTATCAGGGGGGTTTGGGGAAGGGGTTAGCCCCCCAACACCAGGGGGGTCCGGTGGTCCTCCCCCGGGAAAATGTTGTAAATTTTAGAGCAAAATTGTGGGTTTCAAGGCGATTTGAACATTTAAAATCTCTTATTTCGACTCATTACGGACCATAGGAGAGGTCCAGGGAATTTTGTGAGAATTTCGGGGGGTGCTGGAGCACCTTCAGCACCCCCCCCCCCCTGGCTACGCCCTTGGCCTAGTAGTGTCGGTTTACCAAATTCGGACTTACTAGTTCACTGGAAACCGAAGCTCTCTCCTTCTCATCCAAGAAGCAGCATTTTACTTTTCCAGTTTTGTTTTTACTTAACTATGTAATTGAGATACATTTAGCTTCATAGCAAAGAGAGAGTTTCAGAAATCGTAGCCCATCAGTAAATAACGTTAGCAGTATATTTTTCACGAGAAGTGATATAGTTAAGTTTTAAAGGTGTGATACGCACGAATATGCTTCATCCCTGAAGAGGACTTACGACGATAGGCAATTAAAAGAAATAACAATTGTTTGATATTCGAACGAATCTTAAAAAATCAATATCCATGTAAATTATACATATCGAAGACTTTGAATTAATACTGCAAACTCTCCAGGTTTGTTTCGGTAAAGAATTATATAATTCAGACTACTTTTAAAGCGATTACATAGAAAATATTTACTGACTTAACATACAATATACCAATCACACTAAGTACTATAGTACTATTGTACCAATCACCAATCATTGTTGAAATGGACAGACAACTGGTATTACATGACATGTATCAAAAGTCTATTATAAATTATTCGTGTACACCCAATAAGCGGGCTTTAAAATGTGTGTCCTTTCACTTATTTAATGTACTTTAAACCAATGTCGCTCACCACTCTGCAGCGTGTAACTGACTTTTGCCACACCCTGTGTTGTTCAGCACAAAGTGTGAATTATTAAAAATTAGAAAATAACGTCGGGGTTCAATTTGAAAATTCATTCTACAACTCGAATCTTGAGCACATTAAACTAGCAAGGCCACTTAAGTTTGCTTCATAATGTGAACAGATAAAGCCACGCTTGAGATAGCAAGATAATACTTCGGTTATCAAAAGACAACCGTTTCTCAACCAACGAGCACTGTAGTGTACGATCTTGTGACTCAGCTGGAGGCTGGAGGACAGGGTATGGGAACTACGCCGTGGATCCAGCTCGGCGGAGGCAGCCCCTCATCAGCGTAATTGTACCTGCATTCGGTATAATGTCATACGGCCTTTCCACTGACAAACAGTCACGAGGTAGAGTAACTAACATCGATCTGTAGGCCCATCACACCCGCTATCGAAGTCAAATCTCAAATAAAAACTAGTACTGTATTACAGTGCGAATCAGACCACTAGGCCCAGGCCGTCTGTAATCCCGTTGCAAAAATTAACGTTAGTCTTACGGACGTATTGGGCCAGTCATTTGAATCCACTTATACACCAAGCAAGTGTAATTCAGTGCAAATATAATTCAGTGGCGATAGCAGGGAAGGCGGAATCTGCATCATTTATAACAAATTTGTTATCTTACTTTCAGCTCCTTGTGCTATTATGTAAAGACAGCCAATTAAGTTTGTAAGTGTGTAAATTATGAGAAAGAATATTTCCTAAAACTGGATTTAAACTCTAGGTATGTCGTGTCGTTCTGGAATTTACAGTTTTTAGTTTATGTTTGGATTGAATTATTTTCTGGTTTTAGGTTTTTTTGGAAACTATATTATAATGGAAGGAGGGAATAAATTTGATGTATTGTTGATATTACAATCGAAGCAATTATGTCGTGATAGACTTATCTATATTTTATTATTCAGATCACGATAAATGGGTTTAATTGCTTAATCGAGTTTTAACGAGGAGTTTCTCATATCAATTACGTAATCCATCAATTTGATCGATGGAGATAAGTGAGATGCAATAATGACATTACGGCGTGCGCTGTGAGCGCATGCGCAACGTTGCTATTAATTCTCGTGACATACATTAATCTATAGCAAGTAACGCTTTTAAAATTTTGTACTATCTGATAACAAATATGCGCAGTAATATAATAGCTCATAACACTGTGGAGGGTTGTATATAGGAAATTGTATAGGATAAAATCTTGCAGCGTGTTTTTCCTATAATGAACATGCAGAGGGTAATACGCCAGCAACACGATCTCAAGAATTCGTAAAATGTGTTAGGTTTTAAAATCAAAGCTTTAAATAAAAGATATATCTAGCTTTCCCTCAAAATGATCAGTAAGTCTTCAGGCTGGATCTAGCATGTAGTAATCGTATAAAATGATGCCCGATCTTTTATAAAACTCTTAAAATAAGACTATTTATTCATTTATTATGTAGAGTTTGCAATGGTCAAGTACTGGGTTGTAGTTTTCTCTGAACCATTCACACCTGGAATCATGTTTGCTAAATAAACAATGGAGATTTGTTTATCTCAGTCTACTATTGATGGGACTTGATTGATGGGGCATTTCGTATGTTATGTGAATAACAATGAAATTTCTTGTGAGATACACCTTTCAACACGACAGTCAATTATTAATTCGACAGATTCGTGAAATATTCGAAACTCTGTGATTAAAATATTTACATTACGAAAGCCAAAGAGAAACCGCGTATACGGTCAGCCGATTTAACGCGCTAATTCGTTACAAAAGGGTCAGCGATTTAAAAGAATGTGAAATGTCTTAACTTTTTATGACAAGTAACGGAATTCGAACATTTCTAAGATTGTAACGAAGAAAACAGAAAATTTACTCCGGATTGAGACACAACTCCTGCAATCAGTTTCACCACTAAACGGGTTTTTATTGGCTAAGTTAATTAAAACGTCGACAGGTTTATATTTGCACATTATCTCCATCTAGAAATTGTTGGAATTAACACATTACATTGGCTGTTAAAACTTGGTAAATAATACACCTTTTACAACGATTACACCAGCCTAATAGCCAGTTAATGCTCTATTTTCAAGCCGCCTCTATACTTGCTTACTATCTGAGCAAGTAAATCATGCAAGGTATTTGAAATCTAGTTAATTTTGGGTCGTATAAATGGCAATTATTTTAAAATACTTAAATAAGTAAACGTTACGTGTCTTAATTATTGTAGTGATTGTTTAAATAATAAATAATAGCAATTTTGTTGGGAAAGTCCATCTTCATGTTTGGACTGTGTGTCACTTATGCCCAGGCCTACTATATTATAGCCCTAATGTCTCTATGCAATCGCACATAACATTGAATAAATAAAACCATGCATAACAATTGATGTAGGTATTTTTAATTTTATATATATTTTTTTAAGATGAACAGATTTACAATAATCAAACGCATGCTGCACCTCTCAAATAGTAATTATTTACTTATTTTCTTCTTTAACTATTTATTTCGTTGCGGTAGAGTCAGTGGAAACAAATGGAAAGTAGTCGGAGTTTCAGTGCCACAATAGCAGCATTATCAGTGGCACACGATCGCGTCTCCGCCTTCAGACTCTGGCACAGTTAACACTTGACAGGATTAGGACCTTCTGGTATTCCACGCCGCGTGCCCACCGAACCGCACTGACACTAATAACATGAATTATGTTAGAAAGTGCTATCACTTACTGCCTCCCTCACTTTCACAAAGGTCACCAATGTAAATGTTCAAGGTGACAAGCACACTGATTTAACTGGCGCCAATTCTTAAGGCCCACGCCGTCCATAAGCCCAATGCTAAAATTAACATTGGTCTAATGGACGGCGTGGGCCCCAAGAATTGGCGCCAGTTTTAATATAACTAAGCATGGCAATGCGTTTTGTTGCCATGATGATAAAGCGAATTACTGAAATTAACTGAAGCATAAACATGATTGAAAATAAGTACAATTGAATACTGGTCTTAACAAGAGGTTTTACACGTTGTTACTTAAGAATCCCATCACGTTTTCCAAGAAATCCGAAGAATTTAATCCATCAAGGAAACGAGTAGATAAATTCAAAAGCCAATGCATTGTAAATGGGCACTGAATCCATTGTATAATTATCATACACTTTCCATTTACGTAGCTCTTTCACAAATTTTGTAAACACAATAGTTCTATTACTCCAACCTGTTACAACTTCTGATGTATCGGTTTGCAAGGATAACGTGTAGATCAACTGTAGCTCAAATTCATTCTAAAACAGTTGTTTGTTACTCAATTTCCATTCGTATAGCGTTTAGTTATAGCCTAGACAATACTTAATTTTAAAGTGGTATAAAATTAATCTTTTTAGATAATTATGTTGGACAGTCAGTGCCGTCTTAGCTGTACAGCTTAGTTTTATTTAAATACTCAGGTAATGAATTATAAATACAGTATTGTATTAAACTTGTCAATACATTACTTTAATAATTTGATTACTCGCGAAATTGCTAAGTTTGTATTGTTAAAAGCCTAGGCCTATATGTTTAGTTTCTTGGAAAAAATTATTCATGGTAAAATTTGCAATAAAACACAGTTCATAGAAGTACATTACTAATAGTGCTAGAGCGCTCAAAGCAGTGAATGCTGTGTGAACGTTTACACCATCAACATCTCACAATTCTAAACGTAAGTCTGAAAGATAGCCTGCCTCATTCTATTGGGAAACCCGCAGATTTATGTGTTCGTTCTCGCTGATTGATCCTTCATTTTAAAGTCAAATGAATGCGACTTTATGTTTTAAAATCAATTAAAACCCAAATGTGAGAGGAGCACAGCGCCTGAGCCTATAACTCTCCCGCGCCACTCCGACGCTTGGTGGGCTGCCGCCGCGTGGCGCCTGCGAGACGTCCTGGTTGTTAGGCTGTGGGACTTATTGACATTCCAAGATGAAGGAGCTTTGAATTAGCTTACTAGTACATCCTGGAGTAACTTTTTTGACAAAAATATTACTTTAAATTAAGCCAATGCAACGAAATTTTAAACTTTTAAGCAGATCAAGAATTATTATTTTGATAGGACGTGATTTAATGGAATACAAATGTTAAAGACTTTGTGGGGGATAAAACATGCGTCATCAATAACGCAAATGTTCCCAATAGGAGGAAAAACGTTATCTCTAAATGGTTTGTATTTTTAAAGTTGAGATGGTTCCGCCGGCTTACTTATTCATACCAGCAAGTTCAAGTTCATGTTCTTCCAACAATCACACAAAAAAATCATGCTAGAAATTGGCATAGTTTCTACACACTGCATCCTTCAAGCACTAATTAGTTCTTTAATGCTTCTTCAATAAATACCAAGTACCCATCAAGTTTTCAAATTAAAGTACCGTTAAGGTAGCCATTTAGATAATAATATAATGACACAACCTTCATTTCCTAACAGAGCTAAGCAATAAAGCTCACCCACTCGTCTACAAGTGCATTTCTCAGCTTAGCGTGTATATATAGAACGTGGAGGATATAATGGAGGGCGACCTTGCAGAGCCTAGATTATCCCCGCGTAGGCCCGCCGTCTGCGCCCATATCCGGACAGTCCGCGGGGCTACACGGCGACCTTTCGCGGCGCTGCACCGCGTCGTCAGGTGGCGCAACCGATCGCGAATAATCGAGCAGCAGCGCCTGTTGCGCAAGAGAAAGCTGACAGTGATGACCGAGTATGTGGGTGATTCCTTCGGCGAGCGTGCGTGTGGAGACTCGGCTGTAAATCCTTCCACGAGAAAGCCTCGACGTTGATAGACCCATTCAACAGCTGAATACTACGCTTGTCATGAGAGCGACTAGTAGTACATCAATGAGCGCGCATTTTTCTTGAACCCCAGTTTTAACAATATTACTTCAACTGAGATCAGTCGCAAGGAAGCAGTCTTGAGAAGACATAATAAGACTGTCTCAGGTACACAAAATCCGCTGACTTCATCTCTCAAAATGGAAGTCATCCCATGTCCCTAAAATCACTACATCCCCAAACAGAATCCCAAGCAGTAGATAGCATAAACTTATGCAGTGATTACAAAGACTTCCTCCTGGGATTCTTTTGGCATAGCAACAGAACATTTCTTGGGTAGGGTCTGGGGCCTATGGCCCACGACGCCTTTTTGTAAATGACCATCACACCTCGAAAGCAATAGGTATTACTCAATCGATTTCATACTGGTACATGATATTGCAGCTTATTGATATCCTAACCCTATGGACAACACGGTCAATATCCTCCACAAAAATGTTTCGCCCGCTACAAAGGTTGGTAGGGCCTAGGACCTATAGGCCTTCGACTCCTTTATAAGAGTAGTTATAATGAACATACCTCGAAAGCAATAGGCACCGCTCAATCGATTTCGTACTGGAATAGGTGTTAAAGCTTTTTGAAATCCTAACACAACGGACAACATGGTCAATATCCATTACAACGACCTTTCGCTCGCCCAGCACCAGCCGTCGTCAAGCGACACGACCAATTGCGAATAATCGGAGTGGAGCACCACCAGTTGCGCAAGAGAAAGTTGACAGTAAGCGATGACCGGGAATGTGGGCGATTCCCTCGTCGTCTCCTCGTGTGTACGAAGTCGCTGTAAATCCCTCAGCGACGCTGCTGCTGATTGACCGATTAGCGGGGAATATCGGAGACGTGAGCCGTTGACACGCGATTCGTTTGTGGCTAACGGGACTGGGATTTACGGCAGACCTCCCTCGCAGTGGGGCTTTACTGCGGTAGGTTCGGTTACAGCGCTGAGGCCTTTACAACGATTAACACCTGTTCGCTATGTGCAAGGCAAGAGGTGACAACGCCGCGTGGGTGTTGTACACGTGACTCTGTATTTCATAGGCAAATGATTAAAAGTTTGAGTAAAACATAAATTACATGAACTTAGGTGATGGCAGAACTGGATAGAGTTTCACAGAGCATAAATGTTATTGGCTTAGTTCACAACTGTAGTTCACATACAGAGCTTAGTTCACCAAAAAGATTACAACATTTATGATTTGTAAGTAGTTTTTAGCGAATTTCCCCTATAGGGAAGAAGCTATTACCGTAGGTCTCATGGTAAGACCTAAGCCCGAGACTATGGTAACTTTTCGTTTTGGGGCCACCAGAAGCAAAAAACACTATTCGTTCGAATTTATATATATATATATTTGTCTGTTAGCACGATAGCGGCCGTAAAAATGGTCCAATCTTAATGAATATTGGTACATACGTGTAAAGTGGTAATCACTCGGACGAGTTCGTGAACCAGCCCGATCGGACCACCGGAAGGGGGGTAAAGGGGGAAAACCCCCCAAAAATGGGGTTTTTTGAGTTTTTTACATAGAAAAATAAAATTTATCGAATTTTTGTTGGCACCATTGAATTCAGCTCGAAAAAACAAACAATTTAGTATTTTGAATCACTGCTCTATGTCCATTGGTTACCAAGATATTGAAAGTGGTAAACACAGTGCGTTGTCTCAATGTTAACCTTATGGGAAATAAGTAAAATTCTGTATCTCGGTTATTTCTCAACATATCTTGATAAAATTTGGTAAATAGCTTCTTCTAGTTCAGGTATCCTAAATAATGAATTAAAACCACCCAGTTTTAATATACCTGTAGCAGCAAACCTGCATACTCATTCCCCATGTTATTCTTATGGAGCTTACCAAAACATGTCAAATCACATAGCGATGTTGGATTGAAATATGTTGCTTTGCATTTGAAATTCGCTGAGTATGCAGGTCTGCTGCAACGGGGTTATTAATATAACCTCTATGTATTGCAGTATAATGCTTTATTCCTGTTTATAATCAGCTGTGATTAGGTTTTGAATGTCACTACTTACAAACATGTTTTTGTTTTAATGTTGATCCTAAAGACTTAAATAGAACTATCTTTGCCTTAATTTAATCAGTGTAATGACTGAATATGGTGGCAGCGTTATAAAATGTGATAACTTTGATGTGAGCTTCTACTTCTTTTGTAAACCCATCTGTAGTTTCAGAAATAGGAGCATGGCTCAAAGTGTCCGCTGTATACATTTCTTTTCCGGGAATGTACTCAATGGTGAAGTCAAACTTCATCAGTCGCATCTTGAATCTTTGAATTCTAGTGGGTATTGTGTCTAAATCTTTACTCCCTAGTATTGGAACAAGAGGTTTGTGATCTGTTAGGATCTTGAACTTCTTACCCATCAGATATTTTGAAAAATTCTCGGTTGCTCAGGCACAAGCGACTGCCTCCTTTTCAATCTTTGCATATCGTCGTTATCGTTCACAGTCTTGTAAGGTTCGTGAGGCAAACATGACTATCTTAGTTGTACCTTCTTCAATTTGAAGTAACATTCCACCCAAGCCGAACGCTGAAGAATCGGCTACTATACAATGTTATCTGCTTTTAAGTTATACTTGATTAGTGATATTGAATTTTTTACAAGTTTCTTGACGTCTAAAAAGCTTGTTGATGATGTTCAGTCCAACAAAATTGTTTATTTTTCCTTGTAAGTTCTCTGATCGAAAGCCTCTGTTTTATCTGCCAAATTCGGTGTTTATGACGGAGGACCGAGGTTAAATTTAATTTAATACTTTAACTTTGAAGTGAAATGAGGTGATATTAACAATTATTCAAAATGGACTTTATACATGAAAGAGAAAGTTGAGCATAGAGCGGGAGGAAAAAGTAGTTACCTTTAAAAAATGTTCGTTGTAGTGTGGTAGAGATGCGGTGAAAATCATGATGAAAAATGAAGCGGTGACTCAGGCCTGGGGAATCCAATGGACATAATGAAAAACTGCTTGATGTTCACTGTTTCCCGGTCGACCACAGAGTGACACACAGGTCGAGTTGACCGTTGGAACTTCCAGGATGTCTTAACATGACTAGGCTATTGTTAACTGTTTTGTATTGAAAGATAATGGATTCCGTGAGTTGGAGTGGTTTGTAGTGTGATTTTGTTAGGCCTATATGAAAATAATAAATATGCAAAACTCAAAAAATCCTTGTTTTTCCTCTTCATGTTAATTTATATTAATTAAAGAAATATTTTTCCCCTTCTTAGAATGAGAATTAGTATTATTTATTTTTAAATAGTCCAAAATAATTGCAAACAAAAAAAACACTGAACATTCCGCCCCCTTTGAACCAGCCCAGGTTCAACAGTAACAAAAAATTGACGCTAAATTAACTGAAAACATTGCAAAAGATGAGGGGGAATGTGGATTAGTCCTTTAAGCTTCTTTAGGTAGAGGGAAGACCTTTACTGCAGGCCTTGTATACAGTCCAGTAGAGGTCCGCACTTTCACAACTCTGACGACACCATCCAGACCAGGTGAGGTAGCGACAACACGACCAAGTGGCCAACACAGAGGAGGGGTTCTTGAATCTTGAACTAAAACAAGGTCACCAATCTGCAGATTTTCTTTCTGAAGAGTCCATTTTGTTCTTTGTTGTAGAGTGTTCAAGTATTCTTTACTCCATCTATGCCAGAGATTTTGAGTGTAGGCCTGAACACGTTGCCAGCGTGTCAGACGGTTTGAAGACAGGTCCGTTAGGTTAGGTTCAGCGACTGCTGTTAAAGTTGATCCAATAAGAAAGTGACCTGGAGTTAGAGCACTAAGGTCCGCAGGATCTGATGACAATGGGGTCAACGGTCTTGAATTCAGGATCGCTTCAGCCTTGGCTGTTACAGTAAAAAATTCTTCAATCGTAAGAATGTCTTGATTAATAATTCTCAGCAGATGATATTTGAGGCTTTTGACAGCGCTCTCCCACAATCCTCCTTGATGGGGAGCAGAAGGCGGGTTGAAGTGGAACTCTATAGAATGGACATTACAAAAATCTAAAATTTTACTTCTACTTTCTGTCTCCTCAAAGAGCGATTTCAGATAGGAAGCAGCTCCCACAAAGTTCGTCCCGCAGTCCGAGTAGATCTTTGTCGGAAGTCCTCTCCGAGAAACAAATCGGGTCAATGTAGCGATGAAAGATGCAGTTGAAAGGTCTGTCACAGGTTCAAAGTGAACGGCTTTTGTAGAAAAACAGATGAAAACACATATGTAGATCTTGAATTGTTTGCTAGAACGTAGATTGTGAGATTTTGCATTGAAAGGTCCACAGAAATCCATGCCTGTAGTCTGGAAGGGTCGTGAGCAGTTCACTCTTGAGCCCGGTAAATCGCCCATGAGAGGTGTTGTATTCCGTGGTTTACACCTGAAACACCTTAAACATTTGAAGATGCGCATTCTAATAACACCTCTTGCGGATAGAATCCAATACTGCTGACAAATCAATGATTGAAGAAGTTGAGGTCCAGCGTGTAAATGCTTTAAATGAAAATAATCAATGAGCATGTTAACGATGTGATGAGACTTGGGAAGAAGTACAGGATGTTTACTAGAATAGCTAAGAGAAGAATGCTTAAGCCGTCCTCCTACTCGGAGAATATCTTCACTGTCTAGAAAAGGTGACAATCGTTGGATTTTGGTACTGCAGGGTTTTTTCTTCCTTAGGAGCTCGATGTCGTCTGAAAAAACCTCTTGTTGAACTAGTTTGATCACTAAATTTTCAGCAATTCTAAGTTCCGAGAGAGAAGGCTTGTTAGAATTTTCATTTTGTCTAGGAATAGGCTTATTGCGACATTTCGCAATGAATCGCAGAACAATGACAAGGACATTTAATAATTTAGACCAACTTGAGTACCTAAGCAAAAGATCATTAGGCCTATTCTTTATGTCTGAAATGAGAACAGTCGTAGGATCGCTTTTTAACTCTGGAATTTCATCCTCTGGAAAAAAGACAAAGTTACTCGAAGGCCATTGGGAAGGTTGATCTGCCAACCACTCTGGTCCTGTCCACCAAAGTTGATGTTCCTTAAGCAGCGAAGGGGCGAGACCGCGCGAGGCGCAGTCTGCTGGGTTGTCAGTGGTCCTTACATGGTCCCATGAATTTGTAGGAGTCAGTTCCTGTATTTCTGAGACACGGTTCGAAACAAATGTTTTTAATCTGTAAGGAGGAGTACTTATCCAAGCAAGTACGATGGTTGAGTCACACCAGTTTCGAATGAGCTCCACCTGATAATGACTAGAGAAAATCGTTACACAGTAGCTCATTAATTTAGCAAGTACATGTGCTCCACACAATTCTAGGCGGGGTAATGAGACTGTCTTTAAAGGTGCTAGGCGTGTCTTGGAGATCAACTGTCGAATGACGCAGTTGCCATCACTAGTAGTGGTACGAAGAAACACAACAGCGGCATATCCTCGGAGCGAAGCATCTGCAAAACCATGAAGCTGGATTGAACAGCCTTTAGTTAAAGCCAAGGTTCTTGGAATAAGAATGTTTGAGATGCATGACAGTTCATCTACAAAGTTAAGCCAGGAGTCGGCCAAGTGTGAGGGTAAGGGATCATCCCAGTTCAAATTTTGTGTCCACAAATACTGCATAAAACATTTTGCTTTCATGGTTACTGGAGACAAAAAACCAACAGGATCAAAGATTTGAGCTAATAAACTTAAAACTAATCTTTTTGTGAGCTGCTGTGCTGATGTAGGCTTATTAAGTTGAAATTCATAAGAGAAACTATCCGTAGTTGCCGACCAACGTAGGCCTAGAATGCTGAAATGAGCCTGTTGAATGGATTTATGAAAAAACATGGGTATTTCATGATGTTCAATTGGGATGTCTTCTAACAATTTTTGAGAATTAGATACCCACTTTCTTAACTCAAAACCACCTTTACCCATCAACTCAATCAGTTGATTCCGAAGTTCTAAGGCTTCGGCTTCGGAGTCATCACCGCCAACACAGTCATCCATGTAGGTCTGGTGTAAGAGAATATCCTTGGCAGCTGGGAAGGCATGTCCTTCGTCACAAGCAAGTTGATGTAAGGTTTTAATAGCTAAGAAAGGTGAACTATTCATGCCATAAGTGACTGTAGTAAGTTTATAAATAGACAATGGATCAGACTTGTTTTCTCGCCACAAGATAAGCTGATAGAGCTGATCATCGGGGTGTAACTTAATCTGGCGATACATTTGTCTTATGTCGCATGAAAACACAAAATTGTACTTTCGAAAATTAAGCAATATCTCGTGAACATCAGTTTGAAGTTTAGGTCCTGGCAGCAAAATATCATTGAGCGACAAGTTATTACTTGTCCGAGAGGAAGCATCAAAAACTACACGTAGTTTTGTTGTAGACGAAGTCTCTTTGGTGACTCCGTGGTGAGGCAAGAAAAAATGTGGTTCCTTTACAGGTAAATTGTCATGAAATATAGTCATGTGACCAGAGGAATGATAATCTTTCATAAAATCAATGTATTTTTCTTTAAATTCAGGTTGTGAAGAAAACTTATTTTCAAGTGATGTCATTCTAAGTTTGGCTGAGTTGAGAGAATTACCTAATTCACTATGGTTAGGCTTGAAAGGTAATCTTACCACGTAGCGTCCATCTTGTTCACGATAGTGGGTTGTTGAAAAATGATCGATGCAATATTGGTCTTCATCCGAGAGTTTCGAATGCTGCGGCGGCTCTTCAAGTTGCCAAAAACGTTGTAGAGAACTGTGGAGATCAAAGTCATTTAATGACAATAGTGATGTAAGAAAATTACTTGGATTTGTGTCACTGAGACAAGGTGTCTTACCCATGATTGCAAAACCAAATATGGTACCTACCACTTTAGGCAAGTTTTCACCAAGGGAATGCACCACCCCTGTAAAAATGTCAGCAAAAAGTTCGCATCCCAATAAAATATCTATCGGTCCAGTCAGGTGGAAAGAGGGATCTGCTAGGCTATATTTCTTAACACTAGAAATAACATCTGGATGGACTTGAGTTCTTGGAAGAGGTGAAGTTATTTTATCCAAAATTACCACAGTGTGGTTAAGTGCAACTGACTTGCCATTAAGAGTCTCTAAGTCAACAGTAGTGACACCTTTAGACTTTGTACTAAGTCCTGATATTCCATCAATAGGTAGAACAGATTTTGATCTTACAACATTTAATAGTTGAGCAGCACGCTCGGAGATAAATGAGCATTGAGAGGCAGAGTCAAGTAATCCTCGGAGAACATGAGTATGTCCGGAGGAAGATTTAACTTTCACCAAAGTGGTGGCAAGAAGAACTGTAGTATTGCAATTAACAAATTTATCAGCCTTACAAACCATAGAGGTCTTACCTTCAGCTTCAGGAATACCTCTAGAATCTTTGAGGTTAGGTTCATCTTGAGATTGATTCTTCTCTTCAACCCCAGATTTTACAGATTTCTTAAAATGTAAAAGTGAATGATGAGGTTTTGAACAAGTTTTACAAGTTTTATTTGATTGACAAAGTTTAACCAAATGATTTCCAAGACAATTTGTGCAACGTTTCAAGTCACGCACAGCATTAAATCTTTCTTGAGGTGTTTTATTCTGAAAAACAGGACAACTGTATATATTATGAGCTTCATTACAACAGAAACATTTGTAATCCGAAGTACTTACTAGAGCCATAGGCCGATGTTGATTAACCTTGCGGTTAGGTTGAGTTTGGCCTAGGTTAGAAGGCGTTTTGGAAGTCGTTGCAGGTTGAACTTGGCTAAGCGAGGCAGCTTCACTATGATTGCAGAAATCCTTTAAAAACTTAATTATCTCGCTAACCTTAGGGAAATCAGAAGATTTGCGCTTAGACTCGAATTGTTTGCTTAGGTTAGAGTCCATTTTGCGCAACAGCATCATACTTAACAGGTAATTATTTTCTGATACATTGTAATCAAGAACAGAGAGAGCTTGTTCATTTTCATTATAATCATTTAAAAAGGTCCTAAGACATTTGACAGATTTATCAGAAATACTTGGTAAATCAAACAGTTTGTTGAGATGAAATGAGATTAACCTACGGGTTGAATGGTACCTATCTTGAAGGGCATTATAGGCTACCATATAATTTCCAGATGAGATTGGAAGCGACTGTACTAAGTGCAAAGCTTCACCAGAAAGTGAACTTAATAAATACTGATGTTTTTCCACCAGAGATAAACTTTTATTTTCATGAATGGTAGTATTAAAAAGGTTGATATATGAAAGCCAGTCTTTAGTTTCACCACTGAAAGTTTTCAAGTCAAGCTTAGGTAACTTAACTATGCTAGTAGGCCTACTATGCTGTGAGTGACTAGAAGAGATTGACTCATTTAATGCTTGATTTTCATCAACAGTACTTGAAAGCAAAAGAGAAATGTGTGTTTCAATGCTTACCCCAAGCTCCAGCATATCATCTTGGATTTTCAAAATAGCCTTTTCATTTTCAGAGAAAACAGTAGACGAATCATCAACACTGAGCAATTTATTCAGATTTTGTTCAAAGGTAGCTAACGTAGTTTTCGTTTCCTTAAGAATAACCTTAAGTTTTGCCACTTGAGCGGCACTTACCTCGATTTCATGAGGATATGCTTGTACTTGCTCATTTATTTTAGTTAACCTACTCAACTGAGCCGTACAGGTGTTTGAGAATGTAGCAAACCTCATTTTGTTTCATTCCAGTCCACTCCTCCTGATTGTACTAGACTGAAAGACTGAAAACGTAGTGAGGTTCAAGTAGATTGACTTCAATCCACTCCAGATCGTACAGTACGATTTGTACTAGACTGAAAACGTAGTGAGCTTCATGTTGGTTGACTCCAATCCACTCCAGATCGTACTCTAGACTGAAGACTGAATCTGTAGTGGGGCGATGACGTCAGAGATGACGAATGAGCTGTTTCGAGAAGAAGGAACAAGGAACATGAAATGACAATCCAAACTTCAAAATGGCGGTACTGTCTTTCGTGAATGTTCAACTGACACTTAAATTCACTTTATTAATGTCTTTTAATAAAAAGGTAACACCTCCCGCTCTCGATATACAAATAATTACACTGATAATCCGGCCCGGAGGACCAAAAATGTTTATGACGGAGGACCGAGGTTAAATTTAATTTAATACTTTAACTTTGAAGTGAAATGAGGTGATATTAACAATTATTCAAAATGGACTTTATACATGAAAGAGAAAGTTGAGCATAGAGCGGGAGGAAAAAGTAGTTACCTTTAAAAAATGTTCGTTGTAGTGTGGTAGAGATGCGGTGAAAATCATGATGAAAAATGAAGCGGTGACCCAGGCCTGGGGAATCCAATGGACATAATGAAAAACTGCTTGATGTTCACTGTTTCCCGGTCGACCACAGAGTGACACACAGGTCGAGTTGACCGTTGGAACTTCCAGGATGTCTTAACATGACTAGGCTATTGTTAACTGTTTTGTATTGAAAGATAATGGATTCCGTGAGTTGGAGTGGTTTGTAGTGTGATTTTGTTAGGCCTATATGAAAATAATAAATATGCAAAACTCAAAAAATCCTTGTTTTTCCTCTTCATGTTAATTTATATTAATTAAAGAAATATTTTTCCCCTTCTTAGAATGAGAATTAGTATTATTTATTTTTAAATAGTCCAAAATAATTGCAAACAAAAAAAACACTGAACATTCGGTATGAACTTATTGAGTTGATTTAAAGCGCCGAATACC